>CM062805.1:1255108391-1255708391 GCA_031772625.1 Pinus tabuliformis
GATATGGGAAAATGGGATAAATGGAGTGTATTAGAGTAATAAAAGAGTGAAAAGGGGTTTGATGATGTTTTTTTGGTGATGGAATGAAATTGGCACAATGAAATGGAAAACAGTGAAGAGAAACTAGGGTTTCATTTTAAACTTGCAAAACTCATGAAGAACACAAGTGTGCACTCAAATTCAGCTTTGGAGGGATGATTACTTACTTGTAAAGGGAAAATGTAGCAAACTTGAGGGTTATGGCACAATTTGGGATGATTTAGACCAAACTGGACTAATGCGCAGCGCACTGGGCCCAATGCGCAGCGCCCTCCTGATGCGCAGCACTAGTTCAAAATTACACTGCAGTTCTGCCTCTGATGCGTAGCGCCTGCATGATGCGCAACGCACTGCCTCTGATGCACAGCGCTAGGCCAAGTTGCCTTGAAAAATAGGGTTTTTGTCTCCTTAGCTCCCAAATTGCGATTTTTTCTCTATAAGAGAAAATTTTCACAATGAAATGATAAAGAGAGCCTCCTTCATTTTAAATATGAATGACTTTAATTTTTTACTCATCTCAAACCCACTTTTCTAATGTTAAAGTCACTTTTGGTTTTGAACTCTGTTTTTCCATTGAAATTGACTTTTCTTAATCATTTGACAAACTGATGCATTGATGCTTGTGTTTTTGCTTGCAGTGGCTAGGAGTGGCAAGGTACCCAAGGGCAGCAGCTCTGAACTTATTACATATAGAAAAAAAAAAAAAATTACATAAAAAAATTATACATAGAAAATAAAAACCCTGTTTTTCCTCAAAACAAGGTTTTGAGGAAAAAATCACTTATTGAGTATATCATCATTGAAATTTTGATTTTGTGAACTTATTAGACTTCCTCATGTGCCTGCAGACCCTTTATTGAGCTTTTTGCTAACCATGGTGACAAACCCTAGACCTAATGAGACCTAAAACCCTAAAAATGATTTTTGCAAATGTAATGACAAAAAATGACTGTAAATGACTTGAATATGTGAAAATAGGCCAACAGGTAAAGACCATGAGGGAAATTAGATAATAAACCACTACCATCAGATCATCCATGACCTAATGGAATGCATCTGATCGGATGGGACACCTAAAATGCATGCAAAAAGAGAAATTTTGATCACTGATGGAGGGATGAAGATACCAACACTAACAGGTAGCAGGTTTTACCGATTCTTCCTTTCTCTCCTTGCTGCAGGATTTTTCAAGCTTCTGCTCTCATCTTTCTCGGAACTTTTGGCAGCAGACTGAGTGGCTTAGCTCCTAGTATAGCATTTAGAAGGGGTTACAAGTCCTTTTTGCTGGGAGCTAAAACCAGAAGTCTCCCCCATCACAACAACCTCATTGTCGTCGTCTTCTTCTATCTCCTCATCCTGGCCTTCCTCATCTTCCTGGAATTCTGCTTCATCATCCTGGGCTATATCCTCATCATCTTGAGCTTCATTCCCAGATTCATGATCCTGGGTTTCCTCCTCTGTGGGTTCAATTTCTTCCTCTGTTGACTTAGACACAAAAGCCTTTTTCCCAGACCTCTTCTGGTCACGCTCTTTTCAGCCAACTCGAAGGCAGACATTTTCTTTGTCACCTTATCCTTAGCTTTTTCAGTCTATTCTGTTAGCTCAGGCACAGTTGCCTTCTTTTCCGATCTCTTTTCGCGATCCTTTCCTTCGGTAAATTCAGACACATTGGTTTTCTTGGCTGACCTTTTCAAGGGTTTTTCGTCAATTTCCTTCTCCAGGTCCTGAACCCGTTGTTTTCTCCCTGAGGATTTCTCCTTCTGAACTTCTTCAAGTTCCCGTGGTTGTGACCCCTTCTTCACTTTTCTTGCAAATTTTTCTTTGTTAGCTTCCAACAAATCGGGGTCTGTAAATCCGTTTTCCTGGAGGAAGGCCTCCCAGATTTTGGAATGCTTCCGCAGGACTTCCAACATAATGATTTTCACCAAACCATAGTGATAAAGGTTCTCTTCAGTATTAGAAGCCCTATCTTGTGCAGCCATAGACATCTTAATTAGAGACAATTTTAGAAAATGAGGTAGGTTAATGGCGTCATCTCGGAGCTGTCCGAGGAGCCGCATGTGGAACAAAAATACCAGGCCGAAGCGGCCTTCACATGTAACATATTTTTGCAAGAATAAAATGAGTTGTTGATACTTACACTTCAGTAAATCCAGTGAGATGCCTTTGCCCCAACTCAAGTTTAATGGGTCTTCCTTCAGGAATGGCACGCATCTTTCTTTGCCAAACCAACGATTCTTGAACCATCTCTCGTCGTCCTGCGGAAGCCCGCAAGCCTTCGATACCAATTCTTCTGTTAATTGGAAATACAGGTCCCCAACCTGCACTTGGTCTCTTTTAAGATTCAAGGCAAATGCCTTTGTCACCTTGGCATTATGGTCACAGAATTTCTGAAAAAATGGTAGCCATCCTACCTTCTCGAACTTCTTTTTGCTCTTTGGCCGAGAATCCAATAGTTCAGAACCCTGTGGTTCATATCTGATGGGAGCTCATAACCTAGACATTTTCTTTTTGGAAGCTTTCTTCTTTGCCATAGCACAGTTGAAAAGAAATCAAGGTGAAAAAATTTTAATAGGGACGTTGATTGTAGGGATACTTGGAGTGTTATGTAAGGATTTGGCAGCGAGGAGAGGATTTTGGGGAATAGGTCGTGATCATGATAGAAATCATGATCCGACCTTGTAAAGCAGGTTTAGAAAGTGCAGGAATTGACGGCCGAGTGATCTGGCAGGTAATTTCTAAGGAGGTGGTGACATTTGGCTACTGGAAATATTGAAACTTTAATCGTTATACGAAACAAATTTAAAATACCATCCTACCTTACCTCAAGGCCTCCTTTACCATTGTACTTTACCCTTTCTCTGTTTTAATGATACCGCCCGTGCTGACGTTGCCTGTCCCTCTGATGTTATCGACTTTATCTCATGAATGATGCTAATGATTACTTCGTGATGCTCCTATCCTGAGATGATTTCCCAGTAGTGCGCTGGTTGACATACTCTGAAATGATGAAATTAGGCCATTAATTAAAGGTTTTAACTGTTTTATTATTCCATGAAAATAACTCATCTGATGACTGTGCTGCAGGAATTTAGAATGACTATAGCCACAGGCTACAACTACTGGGTGCTGCAAGTATTGAAATTGGTCCTGCAGGAATTTGGAACAATCGTGACCAAAAAAGTTTTAAACTGCAATCTTGAGACACTTCTGCAAAAATAAATATTCTTCAGGAACTATGGCACTAGAGATCCTACAGGAACTGAGATGGGTCCTGCAGGAATTCAGAATGGTTGTAACATGCACTGCAGTTGTTAAGATCTGCTATCACCGTTGAGTTCTGTAGGAATACTGAATCTACAGAAACTGTGACTGTGATCATTTTCTGAAATTCTGCAGGAGTTCTGAAACTGAATCTTGTAGGAGCCCTTTTCTTTCCCGTCCATTATGTATAGTCCTCTACACATGAATAAAGATGTCGATGTCGAATGTGCAAAGGGCTCGTTGGATTACCAGTTGTTAAGGTAAATTGTTAACCAACGTGAGGCCCGTCACCGTTGATGAGAGTGGGGGCCAAGGTACTCTGATGCATCCTATCAGGTGTGAATTTATGAGTTGATGTCGAACCCCCTATAGGATCCAGTGGTAAAGAAGCAATGATGATTCCCCATTACCACCGGCGAGATAACATGTCATTGAGGCATACAAGTTTCAAGGCATCACAAAGCTCTGATCTTGAACCCAGATAATTTGTTGATGTCGATGGGCCAGAATTGTTGGAAGGAAGGCCTTAAGAAATCCCACATCAGTCCAACACGAGAAAATCATAGATTAATTTTCGAAAAAAAAAACTGATTTATTACAATGATCCCAAGGGATCTACTGTCCGGTGGTTTTAACATGCCCGGGACAGTCCATGCTTGCCAGATTTCAATTTTAGAGAGTCTGAAATACTGAAAAAGAAAACTCCAAGGGGGATCCTTTTCCGTAAGTAGTCATTGGGCCTGGAAAAAGGAATAAACCTCTACCCAATAGACATTCCTCTCATGGTTTATTGAGCACGAGAAAGAACAGATTAATCTCATTGCCTCAGTAGAAAATTAGGAAGAGGTAGTGATAGGAAGAATACCTTCATTAACCATTTCTAACACTTTCTTCCTTGTAATTTCCTTCACAAATTCCTCCTTGGATTGGGTTTTCTGATATAGCTTGATTCTATGTCCTTTCACTAAGAAGGTAACATTTTCATCATCAATAGTCTTAATTCTAACAAATCCATTGTCAAAAGCCTTCTCAACTTCATAGGGACCCAGCCAGTGTGTATTAAATTTCCCTTTAAAATTCTTAAATTTAGAATCATACAACAATTCCCAGTCACCTTCTTTGAATTGCTTCTTTTTAATGTACCTATCATGCCATTTAGCTCTTTTCTGCTAGATCAGATCTGTCTGCTGGAAAGCATCCTACCTGATTTCATCTAGTTCATTGAGCTACAGGATTCTCTGTTGTTGTGCTTCATCAAGATTCATCCCCAATCCTGATGCCATTTTGAAAGTTTTAATCTGAAATTCGATGGGCAACAGAACCTGTTTCTCGTACACCAATTCATATGGAGAAAAACTAGTAGTTCCTTTCCATGTAACCCGGTAAGCCCACAAGGCTTCAAGAAGTCTATCAGACCAATCCTTCTTGTGTAGCTGAACTGTTTTAGTAAGGATTGTCTCCAACACCTTGTTGGTTGATTCCACCTGCCCATTGGCCTGTGGATGGTAAGGAGTGGACTTTCGGTGAATAATCCGATACTTTTGTACAATTTCCTGCATTAGTTTGGACACAAACTGGGCACCTTGATCAGTAACTATTTCCCGTGGTACCCCAAATCTAACAAAAATATCAGAAAAAAGGAATTATGTTATTGATTTCTCTGTGCTCTAGGTAGTGCTTTTGCCTCCACCCACTTTGTCACATAATCAGTGCAAACCAAAATGTACTTCTTACCTTTGGATGGGGGATTTATGGGGCCTACAAAATCAAGATCCCACCTCTCAAATGGTTCTACAAGGACTTGTGGCTGCAAAGGCATTTCATTTGATTGCACGGGCCACCCTATCTGTTGGCAGCTATCACACTTCCGAACATACTCCTTTGCATCTTTGAAGAGGTTCAACCAGTAGTAACCTGAGCGAAGGATCTTATAAGTTGTTCGCTTGTCTGCAAAATGTCCCCGCATGGTTTGTCATGGAAAGCTCTTAAGATGTTGTAGATCTCATCTTCTCTTACACACCTATGAATAATCAAATCAGCTCCGGTGACAAAAAGATCTCCATTAATCCAAGAATAATCAGCACTTTTCCTAATAATCCTTTTCTTATGATTGGGTGAAAAGTGGGGAGGAAACTTTCCTGTAGCAAGATAATTAGCCATGTCTGCAAACCAAGGCATTTTAATAGATATGGCAAACAAATTTTCATCTGGAAAGTCATCATCAACAGGAACATCCTCACCTGTATGGTTGAGCCTAGACAAGAAATCAGCTACCTGATTTTCCTTTCCTAGCCTATCCACGACCGTGATGTCAAATTCCTGCAACAACAACAACCACCTAGTAATCCTGCCATTAGTAATAGGTTTGTTCATAAGATAACAAATGGCAGAATGATTTGTATGCACAAAGACTTTATAACTAGTGATGTAGTGTCTAAATTTATTAATAGCGTAAACTACAGCAAGAAATTCTTTCTCAGTTACCGTGTAATTCAGTTCTGCAGGAGTTAAGTTTTTACTGATAAAATAAATATCATGGGTTACAGGATCCTCCTTTTGACCCAAAACTACTCCTATGGCTGAATCAGAGGCTTCAGTGGAAATGTGGAAAGGCAACTTCCAATCTGGGCCTCTCAAGATAGGTGCTAAAGAAATCTTTTCTTTGAGCTTATCGAATGCGACTTGACACTCATCATTCCAATGAAATTCAGATTCTTTTGTTAGAAATTTAAATAATAGAGAGGCTACTTTTGTAAAATTTTCAACAAACCTTCTGTAGTAGCCTGCATGCCCAAGAAAACTGTAGACCCCTTTTGATTGGCTGGTGCGGGGTAGTTTCACAATAACCTCTATTTTTGCTGGATCAACCTTGATTCCTGCAACAGAAACATGATGGCCTAAAACAATACCTTCAGTCATAATCATAAAGAATTTCTCATTGCTCAATGAGAGGTTAGTCTCTCTACATCTCTGCAAAACTTTCTCAAGATTTTGTAAAGCTTCTTCAAACATATCACCCATAACTGTAAAATCATCCATATACACTTCTACGCAATCATGCAAAAGATCATAAAAAATACCTAGGACAACCCTCTAAAATGTCGTTGGTGCGTTACGTAGACCAAATGATAAAACTTTATATGCATAGGTACCCCAGGGACATGTGAATGTAGTCTTCTCTTGGTCTTCTGGAGCTATCCTAGTCTGATTATACCCACTGAACCCATCCAAGAAGGAAAAATACTTTTTCCCTGCTAAAGTGTCCAGTACTTGGTCTATAAAAGGTAAAGGGAAATGATCTTTTAATGTAGCTTTGTTTAGTTCCCTATAATCTACACACACTCGCCATTTTCCATTCTTCTTAGGGACGATAACTAGTGGGAACACCAACTGACTATCAGAAATAGGATAGATAAACCCTACATTCAACAATTTCTGCAATTCTTCTTTTACAATTTATCTTAATGCGGGGTTCATTCTTCTTTGTGGTTGTCTTACTGGCCTCGTATTTTCTTCTATGTAAATGTGATGAATGCATGTGTTAGGGTGAATGCCTCTCGTATCAGTGTATTCCCATGTAAATGTGTCTGCAAAATTTCTTAATGTCTGAATTAGTTATTTTTCTTGTTCAATAGTTAAGGTAGAATTGATGTTCAGGGATTTTGTAGGAAAAATTTCTACCACCTTACTCCCCCATTCAGTCCCTGAATATGTAGGAAATGCAGATAAGAGGGTTGAATGTAATTCTGAAGCTGAACTATGTTCATAAAAATTCTACAGATCATTAATGACATCTAAACTATGATTAGGCTGACTGTCTAACTGCTACAGGAAATCAAGATTAGAGATACAACAATTTATCAAATTTTCTTCTAAATTTTCTTTGAGGCTCATAGCTTGGGCTATTGTTAAAACTGGTAAAGTGCCTTCCGAATCATGTTCTTCCTCTTCAACCCATTGTGTGTTTTCTGTTTTCGAGAGAGGTTTAGCAGGGGGATATAAGTTAATATGTTTTGTCTCAGCCCCATGGGTGATAGTCATGTTTCCATACCTACACCCTATGTAGGCATTAGCCGTGGCTAACCAAGGCCTCCCCAAAATCAATGGATGCCCTCCCAAGCTAGTTTTTGGTTGAAGAACGTAAAAGTCTATAGGATATTCCCAGGAATCCAAGGAAATGACAATGTCTTCTAAGACACCCTCTGGTTTTACATTAGACCTATCTGCTAATTCTAACATGGTAGGGGTAGGTAGTAAATCAAAGGATCCTATATGGGACAAGGTCTCCATGGTTATAACGTTGATGGCTGCACCTAAATCAATTAATTTTTTTTTGATATGATAGCTTAATAAAGGTGGTCACTATAGGGATTCCTGGATCTGCATAATTTTTTGTACCAAATCCGGCAGACATTAAGCTTGACAATTTTCCTCCCACTTGAATAGTTGAAGGTCCTTTTATGAAACTTCTTGGTTTCTTAGTGCATAACTCCCTTACTGTTTTGGCATAAATTGGGATGTCTTTGATTGCCTGAAGCAGTGGAATTTTAATGCATACATTTCTTAATTTAGCTGCCAGATCAAATTCTGGTTGTTTTATTTTAATTTATGTTTCCAGCCTTTTTGGAAAAGGGGGTTGGACTATATGAGATGAGGATGGTTCTTTTAGTTGGATTGGTTCAAGTTTAGTTTCCTCTTCTGATGTATCTAGGGTATCTTCCCCTACAATTTCCTCAATTCTGTTAGGCTGATTCACCATTCTTCCTTACCTAAGATTAATTTCCTGTAGCTGCGCAGCTAGTTCTTGTAACTGTACAAGTTTTTCCTATAACACAGGAATAGACATTTCCTGAAAAGATGCGGGAAATCCCTATAGAACAGGAACAAAAACTTCCTGTAGCGGCTAGGGTGTAATACAATAGGTAGGGAAGATGGGATAATTGACCAGTCCGATGTTGTGAGTGGATCGGACGGTTTTATTGTTGGGGTTAGACACTGGCTGGTTGGGAATTTGTGTAGGGCGAGGTTGGTTTGGTGGGGAAGGTAATTGGAGTGGTTGTTGTGGTTGTAAAACTTGTTGATGTGTGGGTTGTGAATAAAAGTTTTTGGTTTGGGAAATTTTGTGTTACAGGATAAGAAAAATTTCCTTGCCAAGGTTGTTGAGGTGGTTGTTGAGGGGGCCAAGTCTGCCAAGGCATTGGAATATTCCACGTCAAATTTTGAGCATAAGGAAATTGAAAATTGGATTGTGACATACCTGGAGGACATGGTTGCCAAGGTCTTTGAGGGTTCATCGCATAAAGTGCATTGACAGCTCCTTGATCTGCCATGTATGCTACTTTGAGTTGAGGTAAGGATGGACATTGATCAGTGGAATGCTCAACTTTGCAAAGTTGACAGATTTCAATGCTATCAGCAGGGCATTCTTGTAGCGCATGTTTCTTCCTGCATTTGGGGCAGAACACTGCCATAGCTTTCTCCAGTGCCTCATGCTTTTCTTGTTTACTCTTAGTTTCTAAAACATCTAAACGTGAAGACAAAGTACTAAGAATATCAATTTTAAGATTTTCAAATAAGTTACTCATTTCAGACCTGGTCAATCCAGTTCCTGCAACCGGTTTAACAAGTTTAGAAGGAATGTCTCTTGGTCCTCCTCCCACCTTGGAATTTCCTCTCGAATATATTTTGCAAATTTCACACACATCATCGTAACTCAACTTTGATATGTCTCCTGCACCCATCAAGTTTAAAATCTCCAGATATTCAGTTCTAATTACCCTAAGCAAGATGGTCCTCTTGGTTTCTTTATCCAGCTGATTCATATTAGCTCTTTGTAGATTATATTGAAACCTTTCTACCAAGTCCTCAAGACTCTCCCCTTCCTTCTGAGTCATTCCAAAGATTTCTTCCCTAAGATCTCTAGTCTTGCAGTAGTCTTGATATTTTCTCAAGAACACCTTCTTCATTTCATCCCAGGTCATGATAGAATTTGACCTTAGTCCCATGAACCATCTGAGAGTTGCATCCTTCAACGTAGCAGGGAACAACTTCAGTTTCTAGGCATTTGAGGAGTAGTCATAGCTTCTACACAACACATCGAACTCAAATAAAAAGGCATTTGGATCTTCACTTGAAGCACCTCGAAAATTAGGCAAGGCTGAAGGAGGGATGTTTTTCATCTGGGTTACTGCACCTGTCTCTATGATGGGGAACTCAAATGTGACCAACTTCTCCTCCTTCTCATCAAAGCCTCCATTGGTATTACTAGTTCCTTCTTCGTGAGCCATCTTAGTCCAAGAAAAGGTGGGACTATTGAAGACTACAGATCCTGCAGAGTCAAGGTTATGGAGTTCTAGTTCTTTGACAGGGTTCTTAAGGAATTCCTCTTCTGGCTGACCACTAAGCAAAGATGTGGTTTTCCTTGAAAGGGGGGAGTCTAGATGGGCAGCAACAGGAGATTCTCCAACCGAAGGTTCTATTGTAGATGTATCATCTTACTCAGGACTACAGACCTCTAGTTCAGATTCTTCCTCCTTTACTGCCTTGTTTCTTGCAGACTTCTTTTTCCTTACCAGTGTATTAGTAAGTGGAGTGGTGCTCACACCACCACGAAAAACTATGAAAGATATTGGGACCTATTCATCTATTATTCAAACAAAACAAAACTAAAAAAATCTTACCAACAATCAGGACACGACTTTGGCAAGTGGCTGGCCTCTTGGGTGCATAACCTCTGCCTTGTGTCTTTGCACTTCAACTCCCCCAGTCCTAAAAAGCCAAACTGTAAAAAACAAATTGACTTAAAGCACTTTCAGTATCATCCCTTAGCAGCCCCCCGGCAATGGCGCCAAAATGTTGGCTCAAATTATACTTGTATAATTTGTCAATATGAATTGTCAACCCGGGGAGGTAAACTGGTGAGGTGCCATGCAAAGTATATGCAGGATGACTACCTTGAGTGCGGTATCATTACAGGAAAACAACTAATGTCCCTTTCTGAATCAACAATGTTGCAGCAAAGCCATTGAGCAGTATATAACACTCCTCTTTATAACATTGTTGACTTGTTGATTATTGATTAGAAAGAAGGTGAAGGATCACTCAACAACTAATCATGCATGCTTCTATTCTTGTAAAAGTGTTGTTACAACAATAGTAATGAAGGGTATATAACAACCCTTGACAACTTTTTTTGCTGATGTTGGCCAACAAATGAAATCATCAATCTACACTATCACAATCCAACACAGAGTAATGGTTGCGGGGAATACAGGAAGGTTACATTAGCTTTTGCAAGAAATCTACTACACATTGAAATTGAAAATCATTATAACTATATTATAGGAAATGGTTTGTTACATAAACGAAAAGGAAATTGTATCATTCACACACTGTTATTACAAAGAAAAGTAAACGCATTAATAAACAAGACAGAAATTATACATACATTTAATATACACCGAAGTTGTGAGTGAAGGGGGCCCTCCTTCACTCACAGCTCCTTCAAACACGAAAGAGTTGCTTATAGTAGAATTTTGAACATCAACAATATACTTTATTATAAAATAAAAGTCGATACATAAAGAGACTCAATGCTGGGACAGTCACACTTCGTCTCCTGATAGCCTCTGATACTATCTAACTTTTCAAAAGCAAATGAGACTGTGTTTATACAATTTCCCGTAGCCATATTATGCTGGAAATAACAAATGTAATCTCAGCCTCTAACTGATTAATCCCTAAGATCGAATCTACAGCAAAACAAAATAGTAATTTTTAGGCATACAGCCATCATCATAACAGAATGTTCTTTGTTTAGTCTAATTCATGACTGCAAGCATGAATTTAGACTATTTGGTTATATGGTTGTAGTTGTAGTCTGAAATTATTGGAGGCTCTGCGGGAATTAGAGTATTTGCTAGATCTAGGAATTCCTGCAGGATTCTCGGAGATAGACACCGTCTGCAGGATTTGAGGACATCGTCTGCAGGATTTGCGGCTATTGAAATCTGTAAGAAATTCCAAGTCATGTTAGAACAAAAAGAAAAATAGATAAAAGCACAAACAGTTAGGAGGAGACTCGAATGTAGGTAAAAATGACATTTAAAGATGTTTCGTCATACCTTTAAGCCTCGATACCCTGTTTCGCCAAAAAACAGAAAATATGGAGGGCTAGGTATAATAAGATGGCAAAAAGGTGTCAAAATGGGGAAATAGGGTAGGATATTATCAGCAAAAAGATGGTAATCTCTGAACTCAACAGTGCGTTGAAGTTAGGAGTTGAGAAGAATAAGGGCATCTTTGGGATTTTCCATCCATCCACCCCCCTTACACCCCATCCCCCTCCCCATAATTCCCTTACACCTCCACCTCCTCCCCCTCCACCTAGCCCCCCGAGAAGGAAAATGGTCGATGAAATTAAGTTGCCTATTTTTAAAGGATTGGGATCAGAGGATCCTAATCAGTTCTGGTTTGTAGCTGATGTAGTATGGACAACAAGACAGATCACTAGTGATGATGTAAAGAAGGTGCAAATCGTCACGTCATTGCAGGAAAGAGCATTAACCTGGTATATGAAATGCTCTGTGACTAACCTAACTGCTTCATTGGATGAAATTAAGAAAGCATTGGTATCAGAATTCATGAAGTTCAAATTAGAATCACAGTGCATCACAGAGCTAAAATAAATTAAACAGACAATGACTTAATCTGTGTGGGAGTTGGATCAACGATTCAAGGTGTTGATGGGTCAAGTAAGCTTTAATATACCCCCATAACAGCGTAAAGAATGGTTCATAGTCATGTTATTGCCACACATTAGTTTACCTTTAACACAGCAGAAGATCGCGACTCAAGCAGAAGTATTGGAGATTGTGATGAAGATGGAAGCTTCACCGATTGGAGATACTCATGCAGGAGTACAACAGATACAGAGTTAGCTAGCCAATTTGACCTTGGAATTACATGATATCAAGAAAGGTAAAGAGAGTAGATCAGAAGTATGGTGTAAAAAATGCAAAGAAGAGGGTCATTATAAGGATAAATGCCATGTGTTCAGAGATTATTTGGCAAGTGGAGTGCTTAATCCAATAAACCCAGGTCTGTGGTGTGAGATTTGTAGAACGAGAGGCCAACATCGCTCTAAATATTTCTACCTATTACAGAAATATGTGCAGAAATCAAAGCAGTTGTTTTTGTAACTTTTGTAGATCAGTAGGCCATGATGAGAAAAATTATCGAAGCTATGACTTAATGATGGAGCGCACTGCTAATGCTTATAGACTGCAAGCTGAGGGACATACACACGAGGAGCCAGGCTAGCACACTGGTCGAGGAGGATTTCAAGGACAAGGATGAGGAATTGGTCGAGGATGTGGCCAAATTATCTTTTATAAATGTGGACAGGTCGAACACTTTGCAAGAGACTGTTAGAACCCTACGACAACCTGCAGCTTCTATAAGTATTTTGATCATGTGATATAAGAATGCCTCGTCCTTATTGCAAAGATGCAGGAGAAAAGAAACTAGCAGCTTGCAGCTAATATACAAATGATGATCGTTGAGCCAAGGGAGGATCAACCACGCATCGGCATTATAACAAGAAGCGGATCTGCAACTGGAAATGATAAAGCCAATGGGAAAAAGGAAGTTGAAGCTACATGGGTAACAAACAAGGATAATTTTAGGGGCGAATGTTCGCCCTTTGGCGAAATTAAGGGGTTTTAAATTTTTAGTAGGCAAATATTTTGTATCATAGTACATTTTTACAAATCACCTCAAATAGCCCACCTTATTTTAAGGGAGAGGGTAAAAAAGGTAAATTTAGCCCTTGAAATTAGGACTTACAACCTTCCATTCGCCCATTTTCAAGAATAGGTTTTATTTAAGTGAATCCTATGGGCCAAATACCATATTTATAAAAGAGGTATGGTAAATTAATAAAAATATAAATAAATGAGAGGTATGGTAAATAAATAAAACATTTTTTATATTTACTCCATAAGTCACCTTATATACATGTAAGGGTGTAAACAAATAAAAATATAAGTAAAGTGGAGGTATGGTAAATAAATAAAACGTCTTTCTATACTTACTCAAAAGGTATGGTAAATAAATAAAAATATAAATAAACTAGACGTATCGTAAATAAATAAAACCTCTTTTTATATTTAGTCCATAACCCTAGTTCTATTTATGAAGGCTCAAGAAAGAGGTTTTATTTAAGTGAATCATATGGGCCAAATACCATATTTGTAAAAGAGTTATGGTAAATTAATAAAAATATAAATAAACGAGAGGTATGGTAAACAAATAAAACATTTTTTTATATTTACTCCATAAGTCGCCTTATATTTACGAACACTCAAAAAATGAGTTATATTTAGGTGAAACCTATGGCCAAAACACTATGGGACAAATACCATGGACTAGATTGTTATTAATACCATGCAAAAAAACCATTATTAACCCTAATATTAGAATTAATAAAAATAAAAATGGTACAGGGTATTGACCCATGGTATTCACCAAAATGGCACATGGTATTGACCCATGGTATTCACCTGGAATGTAGCCTATTTAAATGGGGGAATTAAACCAGCATGTAGCCTACGCTAAGATTCACTAGGACTTTACAAAGTTTTATTATTTAGTGAAAGGGTTGCCAAGATCTTACAATATTTTATAATTGAGTAAAATATTCGCCATGCCTGGTGAGAGATTCGCCAAAAAATTATATATACATATTATATTATTGCTAAAATCGCCTTCCATTTTTCCTATATACCATGGAGATTCTCCCATTTATTATATTTATAAATTTAGGGGGGGTTCTTAAAATTTTCCCTGGTAACAAAAGATACTGAAAAATCTCCTACATTTGATATCCTAGAGGAAAAGAAAGTATTTGTGGAGGCGAAGTGAAGCTTTATGGATGATGGGGCCTCGACCTCTACCGTGCAGCCGACTCAAAAGGATAATTGTGAGATAGTATCGGTTGTGACACAAGATGTGGATCTGAATATTTTGAATTCTTTTCTACAGACTTCCATGAAGTTGTTGAGAAATCAGAATGTCATAGAGGGATTGCAGGAATTGATAGACTCTCGTGCTCCTAAATAGGTATCGCAGAGTGATATGCGTGCAATGAATAATCTACATAGACACAAGAAGCAAAATAGAAAGGAAATGAGGCTTACAACATAGATTGGGGAATATGACATGGATCAGGTTATCTTCGATCTAGGATCTGATGCCAATGTCTTGCCGAAGCAAACTTGAGAATTGATGGGTAAGCTGAATCTGCAATGGTCAACTATCCAACTGAAGATGGAAAACCAATATAAGATTGTCCCTCTAGGAATATTGTCAAGTATCATAGTAGACATTGATGGAGTGCGCACTACCACTGACTTCGAAGTGATTGAGATTGTGGATGATAGTAATCCCTACCCCGCATTGCTTGGATTGGATTAGGCGTTTGATAACATGGCCATAATTAACTTGAAGAAAAGGCAAATGATATTTGAAAGCAATAATATGAGATTTATTGTGCCATTATATCTATCGAAGGGAGCGAGATATACTAAACATGTCAAAGAAGAATATAACATTGATGACATTGACAACATTTATAAAATAATGGAAAAAGAAGAAGAATGGATTAACCCTGCTGCAGATGGAAAACTGACTTGGGAACAGGATAGTTCCTGCACCTCAGATTCAGAAGAGGAATTGGAAAATAGGCAGAACGGGTTGCTTGAAGTGTCTACAAGGTGATGTGCAAGGATCGCTAAAGCAATGTGTTGTATGACAGCTGAGATACGTGATTTACCTTTAAATGATGGTTTGGGTGATGTAAATACTTTCTTTAGAGATTATGAAATATGGGTACCCGAATGTCAAAGATTGTTATCTCTAGATCAAGCACTGAGGGCTACTCCTGCTATATGGTGGGGTACTCATAAGAATAATATAGATATTGGAAAAAATGTAGAAAGTTGATGTGTGTAAGATTCGGTCAAGTAGAAACAGAGCTCGTAGACAAGTATGATGGCAAAAATGACCCTAGAGACCACATATAGCTTTGTATGGCAGGTTGGGGAGAAATTCCGCGAGAAGAATGGGTGCATGGCTTCATTCATACCTTGGAGACAATTCCTCAAAATTGGTATCTGGAAAACGAGCTTCAACATGGTACTGCTAGCTGGGAAGAAATGGTTTATGGATTTATAATGGCATTCAAATTTTAAGATGATTGTCCACATATAGATGCAGCTCTGAATATAGTTAAGAAGAATAATTTTTAGAACAAAGTTCCAGTTATATGGCAACCTGATTGGGCTACGCAGATACGTAATGTAATGGAATGCTATAACCTCACTGTGGAAGAGGATGAATGTCCTCGCAATATTGACATTAAAGAATCATAAGGTCATCACGAAGTAAATGGACCTGAGACAGAGATGCTTGATATAATGAACCCATTGAAAACTAAGAAGGTGAATATAGGGTCAGAGGCTGAACCGAAGTACGTAACAATAGGAGATTACTAGGATGAAGACACAGTCATCAAAATAACATATCTCTTACATGAATATCAGGAGTTGTTCCCTACTAGGTTTTCATATATGAAGGGCATATTAGGAGATTTGGGAGTTATGAGGATTCCTCTTAAGCCTAATGTGAAGCCTGTCAAGCAGAGACCTTATAGACTGAATCCAAAATACAAGGAGAAGGTGAAAGAAGAATTAGACAAAATGTTAACAGCTGGGATAATCGAACCTATCGAAGAATCTGAATGGGTAAGTCCCATGGTGGTTTAGGAAAAGAAGGCAAAAGGGGAAATTAAAATTTTTGTTGACTTAAGGAAATTGAATTATGCATGCCTACATAATCCCTTCCCTACACCATTCACAGATGAAATATTCGACAATGTAGGAGGATAGGAGGCCTCTTCTTTCACAAATGGCTTTTCAAGATACCATCAGATCATAATTGCGCCAAAAGATAGACATAAAATGACTTTTGCGATAGAGTGGGGCTCTTATCAGTATACGGTGATGCCTTTTGGATTAAAGAATGTGTCTGATATATTTTTCAAAGTTGTAATTGTGGCCTTCAAAGAATATATACACAAGTTTCTGGAAGTATACTTTGACGATTGGATAGTCTTTGGTCTATTAAAGAAGCATGTGGAAAGCTTAAGGTTGATGTTGGATACGTGTAGGCAATACCAGATCTCATTGAACTTGAAGAAGTCCATATTTTGTGCACCATTTGGTATATTGTTGGGACATGTAGTTTGTAAACAGGTATTAATGGTGGATCCGCCGAAGATCGCAGTTATTGAGAACATGCCAGCACCAAAAACAATGAGACAACTGCGCACGACACTGGGGCATGCTAGCTACTATAGAAAGTTTACAAAGGGGTATGCACAGGTAACTATGTCAATGGAGAAATTGCTAAAGAAAGATGTGACTTTTCGATGGAACGAAGAATTCCATAAGAGTTTGGATGTACTAAAAGAAAAGATGGTAATCGCGCCTATTCTAGTTTTTTGGGACTGTAAGGAGTAGTTCCATGTACATGTTGATGCATATTGCATGGCATTTGGAGTAGTGTTAGCACAACCAAGAGCAGGAGAAATTGATCATCCCATAACATTTGCATGTAGGAAAGTGTCCAATGCGGAAAAGAACTATAGCACGACGAAAAGAGAGGGATTAGCTATGGTGTATGCATTACAAAATTTCAGGCACTACTTGTTGGGGGTGCATTTCAAAATGTTCATTCATCACTCTACGCTAAAATATTTGGTGAATAAGCCTATTTTAGGAGGAAATATTTGTTGATGGTTGTTATTATTCCAAGAGTATGACTTCAAAGTTATAGTGAAGCCAGGGAAATTGAATGTTGGACCTGATCATCTATCAAGAATAGAGACAGGAGAAGAACCCACAAATATCAATGATAACCTCCCTGATGCACAACTATTCACAATTAAATTCACAGATGATCACTTCGCGGATATTATTCTATTTCTAGCCACAGGAATGGTGCTCGTGGAGTACACTATGAAGCAAAAGAATGAGTTGGTGGTTCGAGCAGTTGATTTCTCATTGATTACTGGACATTTATAAAAAAATGGGACCGGATGACGTGCTGCACAGATACGTCCCTAAACATGAACAACAGAGTATTCTGACAAAAGCTCATGGACGAGTCGCAGGTGGGCACTATGTAGGAAAAGCCACTGCGTAGAAAATCTTGAGAGTTGAGCTATGGTGGCCCACAATAAATAAGGATGCAAAATAATTTTGTCAAGCATGTGATGTATGTCAAAGAACAGGAAAGCCATCTAGAAGAGACAAGATGCCACTAGTGCCACAGGTAACTTTGTAGTCTTTTGACAAATGGGTTATTGACTTTGTTGGACCTATCATTCTGCCAATAAAGAAGATTGGTGCGAGGTATATAATCACTGCAACTGATTATTTGACAAGATGTGCTGAGGCACAACTAGTGAAGGATTGCAGCATGGAAACTACTGTGAAGTTCATCTTTGAATATACATTGTCCAAGTTTGGTTGTTCGAAGATCTTGATGGGCGACCAAAGCACACATTTCTTGAACAAGACCATTGAAGCACTAACTGAGGAATTTTAGGTTTACCACCAGAAGAGCACCCCTTATCATCCTCAGGCAAATGGAACAATGGAAGCTTTCAATAAGATTTTAGAGAATGCATTGACCAAGGTATGCAATGTGAACAGATATGACTGGAATTTGAAAATTCCAGCGGTGTTGTGGGCATACAAAACAACATGCAATAAATTGACATGGTAGACACCATTTAGGTTGGTATATGGACAAGAGGAAATTATGCCTATGGAATACATTGTGGCAATTTTGAGAATTGTAGTTGTCACAAACATGGTAGATCTGAACATTATGAAAGAAAGAATGTCGCAGATACTGGCTCTAGAAGAAGACAGGTTCATAGCAGGGTTCCATCAGCAAGTGCACAAAGAAAGGGATAAAGCCTGGCATGACCCGAATATCAAGAAGAAGACATTCCAAGAAGGATATCTTGTATTATTATATGATAGAAAATTCATGGAGTTCCTAGGAAAATTTAAAACACATTGGTTAGGACCATATATCATCAAGCATATCTTTGATGGTGGTGCAGTTCAGCTCACAAAGTTGAATGGTCAGTTGATTCCGGGGCAAGTGAATGGTAGCAAGTTGAATATATACAGGGACGGCTTTGTCCTTGGAACTTCACACTGAAAAATGAAGGGAAGGAAGTCTTGTTGCCACCTGTAGTTGAAAGTGCGCACGGGACTATAAACTACTCTGCAGAAAGGGACTTCGTCGAAGAAATACTATTGTGTGATACTCAGGAATATAACTAAGTCTGAAGGAACCATAACAAAGAAAAGGTGACTGCATTATGAGGGAAGTTTTGTTGAAATTGGCCATAAATATGACCGTTGGAAGGAAAAATCTATCGTTAAAAGGAAATTGTCATTAAGAGACGCGAGAGAAGAGAATTTATGAAGCACAAATGGTTGTATATAGCCCCATACCTGCATTAAATGATCAAATCTTGGAGAAATCATGAGATTAGAATTAAAATATGTTATAAAAACCATATCCCACGCCACATTTGACACTTTCCTATCTGGAGAAGTTGATAAATTGCATCTAAGTGTGTAGAAAGTTATTGTGTGTCTAAGAGGAGTTTTGAGGAACTTGTTGGAATATTTGCAAAGAAATGATTAGCTTGTAGTATGAAGGCACAAGCAACAAAGGTACCCATGTCCTCAAGGCACTAGAGGTCACTGAGAAAGCAGGTACCCGCAGAACCATGGCCACAGAAGAAGCAGGAGAAGAGACCAGTTGAGGTCTCTGGGGCAGAACTCAGAACATCCCTGAGGAAGAAAACACAGAAGGAAGTTTGCACGAAGAACAAAGAAGATAAGGGGAAGAATCCTATGCAGAAAGGAAAAAACTTGATGCAGCAGAAGGTGCCTCAATAGATCAATGATAGTGAAGAGGATGCTGAATTTCAACACATGGAGACAAAGGACGAAGAGATTCCTGTTGTGCTACCACCAAGAAAACCAAACACCAAGCTGATTAAGGAACCAAAGGAGAGTAAGACTGCCACATATACTCCATTGCTGCCAGAGGAAGTACCATTTGAGAGCGAACTATTGAGGAAGATCCCCCAGCTGAAGATGGAAGGTTGGGACTTTAAAAATCGAAGCAAATACCCTCAATTTGAACCAAGTAGATATTTGAAGCAGGTTCGGTACCCAGAAAGTGGAGGTACGAGGCTAGAGCCGTTCTAGTGGGCTACAGGATTGTAGAGAGCAGGCCTCTTGAATATTTTGAATGGGCCACATTTCGGCCAAAGCACATCCAGTACAATTTGTGTGCAGCAGCTCCTCGCACTGGTACATGATGGATGCATTTGGCTAGGAACAAGGATCCTAATTGATGAGATGTTAATAAGAAAATTCACAACGTTACCTCATCAGGGAAAATACCCCACAAAAGAATTTGTGGGAAAGAATAAGGACAAGGAGATGGCACAAATTATTAAGGAAAAGTTCGGATTAGTAAAGAAGTTGCGTGGATATGACATCAATTCCATTGATGACCAAGGAGTGTGTTTTGTATCGCACATCTTGGCAAGTAAGATAATGAGGAAGTGCAGGGCCAATGAGGTGCATGTGGTTGCAGTGTCTTTGGCCGTGTAGTGTAGTGTAGGGGTCCAATTTAACTGGGTTTCCTATCTGTACAAATATTTTTTGACAGATTTCAGGGAAGCATAGGAAGAGGGGAATATGTTCCATTGTGCTTGGCTTATAATACTCATCGCACTAATTGCATGGAAAGAACCAGAAGACTCATGGTGAGATTTTGTGAGGCAATGAGGTATGCCTCCCTCTAGTTTACTAAGGAGCCAACGCGCGTAATAGAGAATAGGATTTTCTTTTTGGTGATGGCAATGGATCTACACATGGTGGTTAATCAACATCCAAGGTTGTCACCTAGTTTATATAATTAGTATTGTCACATTGTAGAATTTAGAGCAGACTTCCATAGAGCCTATGTGAAGGCAATGAAGGACCCAACTAGCACATGGCACCTATTTCCATACTTAGTAACTGAAGATGATTTTCTCTTCATAGTACAACAATGGTTGGAAGAATGGATGACTCCACTGGGTGGAGCAGTTAGAATAGAGAAGGGTACCCGTAGGATGTAGGTACAAGTGGAAAGGATGCAAAAATAGAAATAGAGGAAATAGAGTAGGAGCATGAGGAACCCCTCAGTGATGCAGGAGTATCAGAGGAGTCACCTTTTATTTTCATAAGGAGAGACACAATAACTATGGTATGCAAGAGGATAAAGACAAAATAAAATAAGTCCAATGGCACAAAAGCGCTTGTCCTCACTGATGGGGACATCGACGAGATCATAGAGAATGTCCAAGAGATCATAGCGGAGACCCGGGATAGAATTGATGATCGATATAGAAAAATCTTGGTTGAGGTATGATAGGGAATCGCATAGTTGAAGGCGTAGCCGCAAGTAGCAAAATAGTCAAAACAAATAACTCGGCCACTGCATGTAGAGCAAAGAATAGAAACACAATTCAACATTAGAATTTTGCAGCTGCCAGATGGGGCACTTCAGTGGTACACACCAGAGGACAAAGAACGAGCCAAAGCATGGAAGACTGTCAACATAAATATTGTCGCACTGCCCGTTCATATGTTGCGAGAATTCCATCAAAGCTTAACAACCGAGTTGCAGGAGCAGGAACAGCGAACCTCGGTGATGACGATGCAGTTAGAAAAGAAGAAAGCCTCATTGAACAAGGATATGGAACAGGAGGCTAAGCAAAGAGACGATGCATGTCAGTAACAACAACAGTTGGAAAAATCCATCGAAGATAGTTGTAGCACAGTCTCGGATGTGAAGGTCGGTGAGGAGGAACCACCAGCAGAGAAGGTCGTGAAGCTCACCCTCGCGATCAAGGAATCAAAGAACACTCTGGCAAAGATAAAATTCAAGTATGAAGTGAAGATATCAGAGATGAAAATAAGGCTATAGTCATCCATGCCATCAGAAGTGCAAGAGGAGAGGCAGAAAGACTTAAAGGCAGCATTGAAAGGCATCTCTGACACAGTGGCGGACTACGGGAAACTATTAGATGACACGATGCATATTTGGACCTCACTATAGGAGGATCCAAACATCCAAAATATCAAGGAGGAATTACAAGTGAAGCAGAAGTAGCGCGATGAAATATTGGCAGTTGTAAATACCCTACCATTCTTACAGAAACTTGCCAACATTACTGAAGGGAAAAACATCCAAAAGCAGATAGATGATCTTTGAAGGAAGGAGAAAATTTTGCAAGCGAGGACTCAATGGTGGCAGGATGACGCCCTGAAAATATCTCAAGCAGTGGATGAAAGGCTCAAAGAGTTGAATAAAAGGGATGTAGAAACACTACAGAAGGTTGTTGGCCCAACCACAGAGGCATTACTGGAGTAGGTGCGCAAACAGGAGAAACAAATGCCAGAGACATTCCAGCAGTATAATGCAATCTATAATGGAATTGCAGTAAAAATAAAAGGAACCGCAGCTGAGTGACTCGGGACGAGTCACAGGTGAGCGTTGGGGGCCTGTTGGGCACAACCCAACTTGGTCCAAGTTTTTGGTCAAAGACTCTGCATTTTGAGGAGCGGAGCACACGAAGATGGTGAAGTTCTATTCATCACGTAGTGTTTAGGGGCTTTGGGGTGGGTCAAAAGTCCCTTATTTTGTAATGAGTTTCGAGTATTAGTCCATTTTTTTGTTGGATCCATGGCATCTGGATTGTGGTCTTGTAGTAAGGAAGTGTATATAAAGAAGATGTAATACTTTTTCAAATAAAGAATAGAAGAACCAACTAAGCATAGATTATTTGTTTGTATTCTTTGTCTTGAGTCTATATTTTTGGGGAAGGCTCCACAGCTGAGTGCGCAGACCACCTACAGCTGGGTGTGGAGGTCAAGGAAGATCATTTATTGAAGATCCTTATTAATAAAGAAGAAGTTTTGGTGAAGTATTGTGTATCTTTCTGCGTTCCTTATCTGTTGTTATTGATATCGTTATGCATGCTTTTTACTATATTAGGTGAAAAAATACATGTTATATTGTTTCCTACTATGTATATGCGTTAAGTACCAATCTGTATAGTTAATCATCAACACGAAGTTATTCATGTACGTGACGTTGTAGGTAGATATAAGACAAGTGAATTCACAGACGCCACAGTGTGCATATCCCTCTAGTTGCAGAAACCTGGTTCTGCAACCTCCCATAAACGCTTCGGGTGAGACTGGGATCTTCTTGCAGGTCATTGCCAAAAGGGCCAGTGTTTGAGGGTTTTGTTGGTGTGTAGTACACTCTAAACCTAGTTCAAGCCCCCTTTAACCAACAGTATGACCCAAGTTCAATATATTGGGTACATCATTGATGAGAGGGGTGTGCATGTGGACCTAAACAAGATACAAGTTATTCAGGATTGGCCAGCCCCAACCACTCTAACAGAGCTCCATAGCTTTCTGGGTCTTGCCAATTTCTATCGCAGGTTCATGTTGGGATTCTATCATATCACTTGGAATTTAATTCAAGTCACCAAGGGTGGAGAAAAAGAAAAGTTCTTTTGGTTTGAATCTCTACACCAGTACTCACATTAGCAAACCTGCAACAACCATTTGAAATTGAGATAGATGCCTCCACTATGTTGTTGGTGTAATTCTTACCCAACAAGGGCATTCAATGGCATATCACAGTGAGACACTTTCAAATACAGTCTGAAAGTATCCCACCTATGACAAGGAGATGTATTCCATTTTGCAGGCCTGTCGACAATGGAAGAATTACATTCTAGGAAAGGAAATGATCATCCACACAGACCACCAACCCTTGCAGTTCATACAAATACAAGGAAAGTTCAAAACGATCACCATAAAAGATGGTTCACATATTTGCAAAAATTCCATTTGAACATTAAGTATAAGAAGAACAACACCAATAATGTTGTAGACTACCTCAGTTGACCGCCATTATGGCGTTGGCCACTATGCTCGACTCTAGTGGACACGAGTTGTTGGGATGGATGCATCTTTACAAGAATGATCCAGAATTCAACACCACGTACCAGATGCTCCTCGAAGGAAAGCAAGTCCTAGATTTTCACCTCCAAGACACAGTGTTATACCACTTGGGACACCTTTGTGTTCCTTCAAGCATGGGTGCCAAGATGATTTGGGAGGTGCACTACAGTTGGGTCGCTGAACATTTTGCGGTAGAAAAGACAATGGCAGTGTTGCAAAAGTATTTTTATTGGTCGAACCTTCGATAAGATGTTGGGAAGTACATCAGATCCTTCACTTCCTACGCCATTCCCAAGCCTTCAATCATGAAGTAAGGCATTTATACTCCTCTACCAAATCCTAGACAACCCTGGGAATCCATCTCCATGGATTACATGTCGGGCCTTCCTTCTACCAAGCATGGAAATGACTATGTTGTCGTGTTCATTGACAAATTCTCTAAGTTGGTGTTGTAGCGGCTACAACCACCCTCCAAAATTTTGCCTTTGCTTCATTTTGGAGCCTCCCTTCTAAACTACAGCAACTCATCTCGCACTGACCCAAGTACTTGCGCTTTGATTGAGCTTCATCATTTGCATTATGGCTTGTGTTTTCTTACTTGGCTTACTCGCTAACCCACAAGTCGATATCTTGACTTGGTCTTCACCCGGTTCAAGGATTTCCTTAGTGAATTGCGCAATCCTTGAGGGAAACTAGCCTTTCTCTCAATAATTACGCAGTCTAAGCTGGCAGTGAGCCTTCAGCTCCAAAATTTCCCAGATCTAGTTGACAGCTAACCTTCAGCTAGGAAAATGTGTAGAAACCGAGAGGCATCTCAGAGCCACTCAGATCATAAATTGCATAGAAGCTTCTTCCTCAAATGTTGTTCAGTGCATGAGCTAGTGAGTTTCCCAGTCCTTCCTAGAACTACACAATCTCTTCAAGCAATTCATGGAAAACTATTGATAAAAAAAGAAAAAAGCAAAAAGAGAAACAAACATCCCTAGAAAATAGGGATCTATTTTTAGCAACCCAGAGGAGGCACTTGAGTTATTTTGGAAACTGTCTCTAAGTGTCACTTTGTCCTTGATATTTGACCTTTGCGTCATAAACCATAAATAAACCAAATATATTTAATCGATGCAGCTAGAGCTCATTTTCACATCCGATCTTGGAGCTCTAGCATTCCCGAGGAGATCAAGGAACCTTCGGTGCCATTGTCGTAGATTTTCCAGGTAAGTCTTGCTTTTCTAGTCTTTTGCTACTTTGTTGTCGATTTTGTTTGTTTAGCTTGTGAGAGTGTTGTTTGACTCATTTTTTTGAATGACCATGGGAATTTTAACTTGTTTGAGCTTGTAGAAATGTTGTTTTAAATTTTGCATTACCTTACCCAAGTGACGCATGCATTACCTAGTCTTTGCACTAATGGTCATCGTTACGGTGACTCTCTCCATATGCTTCATTTTTCTTCAGTTTGATTGATTTTTGCACTTTTTTTACTTGCATGCATCATCACTCAATCACATCTGCACTCATAATCTAATCATCCTTAAGATCTACTCGTTTTCACACTCCACTTGGGAAGATTTAGGCTTCCCTTGCATAGATCTCACATTCCCTTGCATGCACTGCACATTTCTGGAGATCAAGGCCCAACCTTGGCTTCTGTAATTGCGCAGAGGCAGCCTAGGCCTAGCTCCAACTGCACACTACGTAGTTCTAAGAGATAGCCCCCAAGCCTTGGCCACTGGGATTGCACAATGTGCAGTCTCTCCTGGCCTATCCCTTGATTGAATTGCTCATTACGTAGTTCCAGTCAGCAACACCTACCCACTGACTGATGGGACTGCAAATGTGCAGTTCCAGTAGGCATTCAGTGACCTCTGTGAACCAATATTGTGAAATCCCTCCTAGTTTGTTACTTGATTTTGTCTTGAAGTTGCTTTAGTTTCAAGCTAATATTTGCATGACATGAGTGTCCTCTTTGTCTCCAGGTACAGTAGTTGTTGAGAAACTCTCTAGAAGTTACAGTTAACATGGCCTCCAAGAGATTTTCATCAAAGGATATTGTAGAGAGTAGTACTAGGGAAACAGTTGAGCAGGTGTCAGTGAACTTGCCAGTTTATGTAGACACTGAATTGTTCATCGAGAAGGGCATGAAGTTGGCATGGCAACAAATCAAGGATACCTTTGCATAGGACTTCAAGGAAGACTTAGAGGATCATCAGGTTTATATCAGTATCCAGTAATCAGGATTATACAAGTTTGCATGCAGGTACCCTGCCTTTCCATGTGCGGACATCATCCACTAGATTGTCTCACACATAGATCCAGAGACTATGACATTGAGCAGTTCTAGTGGGATAGATCTTGCCACCTTTAGGGCATGGAACTTTCAGAAGATGTACCATTTACCTCAGTCGATGAACCACATGGACACACTTTTCTATGCCACCCATAGCTTTGTGAACACCAAAGATATTATCAAGTGCTGGGTGAAAACGCTGTCAAAGTTTAGAGTGACACACAATCATGTTTACAAGAAAAAAATTCTCAAGAAGGCCTACCAATTCTTGATCATCTTTGCATGTCGATTATATGGTCAAGAGAGCACGGAGACCTTTCCCAAAGGTTGGGTGGTTGTGTTGGACCAATTGGTGAATGATGGAAGGCCATTCAACTAGTCATATTTGTTGGATCTTTAGTTGAAAGTCCATGTGACCAATGCCCTGAATCTACCCAAGGATGAGCAAGTGAGATTCTACATGTACACATACTTACTAGATGTAATATGTGCCCAACAACAATTTCTTGGCATGAACTGGACATGGACACTAAAAGAGACTGTCATCAATATTTATTGTAAGTTTCTTTCCAACTGCAGCTACTGAGGAGTAATGGAAAGGTTGACTGACCATTTCATCATCCTTTTGTACAAGTTGATCTTTGAGCAGGATCCACCTTGCATGTCCCAAGAATCTATGGAGGCAGTACTTGACATTGCAGATTGGTATGCCTCACTCGGTGGCACCTTCATCAGGATGTTTGGTAGAGAGAAGCCTTTGCATGTTCTACCAAGGTATGACATAGACAAGATGGTCATGCAACAAGTCTCATATCACCTCTCCACTAGGTTATCATCAAGATTGCACAGGATGAAGAAGGCACCACAACACACCCTTCCTTTGCGGATCAGATTGTATGCAATTAAGAGCTTGAAATACATTGATGTCGAAGCTAAGGAGATATTGAAGTTTGAGTTCAGCACCAAAGACTTCAATCTGTATGATCCCCACAATATTTTCAAGAACCAATGTGTGAAGGTGTACTACTGATGGATCCACGGGACATTCCACTGAAACGAGGAGGATCCTTGGAGATAATATTACAATAACTCCAAGCTCCACGAGACGGTTAGTATAGCCACATCTTGGAAAGTTGCTCTGCAGGTAGCAGCAACACAGGAAGCAATAACAACAATAAGTAGCAATCTGGTGTAGGACAAAGGAAGGAGGAAGATTGTTGAGAACCCAGAGGCTAGGAAAAGATACAAGATGAGAGCAAACCCCATCACTAAGAAAGAAGCTTTGGCAACAGAGGCAAAGAGGCAACAACACATAAAGAGGGTAGAGCGAAGGAAGAAAGATAAGCAAAGGATGGAGGAAGTAGAACAGAAGTTGTAGGAAATGGAGAAGAAGTTGAAGGAAGAGCAGGAGCTAAGAAGGAGAGAAGGGGAAGAGAAGAAGAAAGGCAAGGCGTGATGATAGAGAAAACAACACCCATATAGGTTAAGGAGTCAGAATATATGGCAGTTGAAGAAGACGGTGAACGGATGTAGGATCGGGAGCTTGCTCAATAGATTGAGCAACTGATTGAAGTGACGGACATGGAGTTGGGGTAGGAGCCATAGGATAAAGACACTGACCTCATGCCGAGAGCACCCAAGATCACCTCTCAGTCTCCACCACCTCTAGTGTCAGAACGAATCCTGAGCGAGCAAGGAGAGGATGTTCTCCTTGATGATGATCCGATGATGGATGTGTACAATATATCATTTGACGAGTTGTAGATTAAGAATGTACAAGCACGGATAAACAATTTTCTGAATGATCACGTATCATCTATATTCATGAATGAAAGGGTGATAGTGCTAGATGTTAGAAAGCATCTAGTCACAATTTTTGATGCCGCATTAGCCTATGCAGGAGCCACGAGCTCAAATGTTATGTTCCTGATAGCCGAGAATGAACAAATGGAAAAGAACTTGCAGGAAGCCAAGAAAGAGGTGGAACAATTTAGAGAGAAGAGTGCAATTTTTGAAATGGCAGAGATGAGGAAAGTGATACTTGTTGAAGTATCAACACTTGACACTACCATGCGGAAGCTCTATGATAGATTTTTCACTGTGCATAAAGCAATTGTCCATGTCCATAGCTTACAATAGTGGAGAAAAAAATATCTTCAAACTCTCAGGGACATACATTCTGCCATCGCCCATGTGAAAGAGTGGATAATGCAGTACAAAGGAGCCCCGCTTTACTAGCTGAATATGATGAAGCCACAGGAAAATCTAGACAAAGAAAAGGTCTGGATGTTGATCCAGAACTATGAGCATCTCATCCCATTCATCAGCAGCATATAGGCTTCATATGCACCGTTGTATAAGAGTTTGGATTTCAAGGTAAGAATGCATAACATCCCATCAATCAGTTCCCTCACCGAAGCTAAACATAAGAACCAAGTCCAACTAGAGTTTGATATGTACATGGAGTAGCTGAGGCGAGAGGCCACTAGGGATGACTTGGAGTTGAGAGCACAAAACATGTAGAATTACATTGGTGGTCCCATCATGGTTCACATCATGTTTCACATGCTTCAGGGTGAGTTGGACATAGGTTCCAAGACCATATACCTAGATGCTATGGAGTAAAGTGCCCACTATCAGAAAGACACCATCAAGAATTTTGGGGACATCATCTCACAGTACCAAGCTTTGCATGAGTATGTGACCGAGAAGCATCAAGTGGAGGTTGTCGAGTTGGTCTTTACCCAAACTTCGAAGTCATATTGTTTTGTCTTGTTAGGCTGTCTCTAGCCTATTTTGTCTCACATGGGTACATGTGGAAAATGTAATATTATTTGTGAGTATGTTATAAGTGAAATTCCAAGTGTCATTAGTGGAATATGAAAGGTCATCATATTATTTAATGAGTTATTTGTAAAGAAGTTGAAGAGTCATGAGGGTAGTCAAAGAGTCACAAAGGAGAGTGTCAAGGGTCACCCCACCCTTTGTTATAAATAGAACGTCATAACTCTTAAAAGAGGCTTTTGGGGAGCCAATCTTTCGGCTAGGCTTAGGCTTAGAGAAGGCTTGGGAGTATTATGACGAGCCTTGGCTTCTCCACAATGTAAAGCAAGTATAGTTCATTGGAGGAGTAGGTGTTCTTGACTATAATGTTCCACTATTGGGGCTAGTGGCTGTCAATGGTGTATGTATGGATGGAACTTTAACTTATAATAATAATAATAGAGCCAACACACTTTCATGCATATGTTGTTATTGTAGTTGGAATATTTTGGTGGATTTAGAAATGTATGTTGTTTAACTTACACATTTTCTTATGAACTACTTTGTATGCAATTATATGAATCTTGTTGAATACGTTTTGTTAGATCAACCTATCACTTAAACTTGTGGACTATTCTGCATCTTAGCTTATGATGTCATTATGATCGTGTGTTCCTTTCAAGTTACGTACTATTACAGACTTCTAAGGGGCACACTTCCTTTTCCCCTTCATGTGTTAGAACCCCCATGCATCTCACTTGACTCGCTGCAAGGTCACACACTTGGTTCCACCCAAAGTCATCATACTTATCTCTGTGTGCTACCGCAGTTAAGGCACTACATTACCACCCACTTCTGGGACTCCTACTCTAAACTGTCTGAGGTCTAGTTTGGACTTCTTACCGGGGAGATCCCCTAAATGTTGGACGGTCTAATAATTTCAACAGATGGCCATTCTAGCAGTCTACAAGAAGAGTATCACAGTAGAATCCAGTGCCAAACTCTTCTTTGAATGAGTATGGGTACACTTTGGGATCCCACAATTCATTATATCAGATTAGGACAACTTATTCCGAAGTGCATTATGGTCAAGCCTCTAGTTGTTGTTGGATACCAAGCTCACTTAGTCCATGGCCTTCCACCCCCAAACTGATGGCCAAACAGAGTTCTTCAATAGGATGATCGTGCACATCCTAACCATGTACAACTTGAAGCACCCACGCACATGGGATGAGAGCCTCATTTACATCTAACACAGTTACAACAGGGATCTCCACAGTTCAACTGGCCACGACCCCTTTCAGGTGGGATTGGGATTCCAACCACTATGTCCCATTGATGTTTCCATACCATTTTCAACTACTAAGGAAGATTCAACTCATGTCCAATTCGAAGTTGACAAGGCTAACAAATTTATTTGGCGCATCCAACACATTTTCCAATAGGTCCATGACATATTCGACGAGCAAATGCTAAGTACAAACAACGTCATGATAAGAATCATGTGCCACACAAGTTCCAGGTGGGAGACAAAATTTGGTTACATTTGCAGAAGGAGCACCTCGCTAGGGCCCACCACAAGCTTCGCCTGTTCCAATATGGGCCTTACCCCATCACTAAGGTTGTAGGGGACAATTATTTTGAGCTCAACATTCCACCGTTCCTTGGCCTGCACCCACTATTTAGTGTGGATAGACTACGACCATACTTCTCCTCGTCGTTGGACACATCCAACATTGCTTAGCAGCTGACACCAACAAAGCTCAACCCAAGTTGTATCAAATAGGTCACAACTAATAGGATCATGGACACATATATCACGAAAAAACACCAACAAAGTATCCATCTATATCGATTTTTCAAAACAAGCCAACTCCTTCACCAAGGAAAGTGACTCACCAGGGATTAGGTTCAACAAAAGTTGCCTCACCTCATGGAGGCTCTGCACGTAATGGGGATTATTTCTTCCTAAGAGGGGAGGACTAATCTAGGTGAATATTGGTGGCCATCCGCTTATTCCACCTAGACCTCCATTTAGTTTCCTTGATTATAGCAACATTTTTTAGCAGTTTTTTAGGTCTTGAATTTCTAAAGTTGTTTTGACCCTCTAAACGACATTTTTTTTAGGTCTGCAACAAGCCTATAGTTGTGGGAAAGGGCCTGCCACAAATCTTGTAGTACTCAGAGATAACTTTCCAATGAGGTATCGTATGCGCTAAACGAAGATCATATGACCAAGTTACGACCCCGATAAGTTGGCTGCCCAAATAACCCCAACGGGGCCGACAAACTCTTGGTGTTCCATCTCCTATGGTTAGGGTTTCGTTTGTTTAGGGTTTCCCTTTGTTGTTCAATAATAAAAAGTCCATTGGTTCTCATTGTAACACATTTCATAGGCATGTAGCTACCACATATCTTCTCAGAGATAAGCTACCATTGCCTGAGCTAGTTTATTTCTAGTCTATAAGTAAGCATCTTTCAGTTTTTTTATATTAATGAAATTAAGATTTATTTCTAAGAATGGATGTGTAAGCATCTCTGTGTTCATGTTTATATTTGTATTATGTTGTGTTCCTGCATAAGTCTAGATCAGTTTGCAGGTTTGGGAGCAACTTAAATGGATCCATTGGAAGATCAATTTCACGTGATCTTGATCTCATTTTTGGTTAGATTAGGTTTAGGTTTAGTTTCAATTGTTTGCTTTCTATAGTAGCTATGCATGGTATTTTTTGTTAGAAAATTATATATTATAGAGTAGTGGAACACAAAATATATTGCATAAATATAAACATAGAAAACACATAAAACAAGAAAGACACAGATATCCGTGGTTCACCCAATTTGGGCTATGTCCATGGGGAAACAGCCAGTCCTTCCTTTTATATTATCCAGCAAAATGAAGAGATACAACCTACAGCAGATTCGTTGTAATTCCCTCTTTGCTCTCACACAATCTCCTCTCTCTTTCTCACTCAGAATATAGATCTACATAGACGCAATATAATTCCCTCATATATAGTGAGGGGTTGCCTTCTAGGGAAAAAAAAAGCCTAAATTAAACATCACTTCTACCGTTAGATCTCCACTTAATGAACGGCCCAGATTGACTACGAAATTACAACATTTTACAAGGCAATTTTACATCTATTTTTAGCTTCAGGGGCGTTGCCCCCGATCCCCCGCCAAGGGGGGCTCCCAAATACCTCAACTGACCCCCCCTAGAGCCCCCTTGCAACGCAAATATTACAGGTGGTGTTGCCACCACATTACGAACTGGGGTCCAATGCAGTGATACCTCTAAATAAAGAAGATAATTAGGCTCCACACCCAACAATTTTTCTTTTGTAGCTGTTTTTATTTCTTGCATTTGTTTTCTTCTACATGTAGTTAGCTATGTTGCATTTCTTTTTCATTCTTTAATTTGTTTCATTTCCATTCATTTCTTTTCTTTTCATTGCATCTAGTTGTTGTTTACATTGTATTTCATTGCTCATTTATTTTGCATGAGAAAGTATTCTTGCATAGAGAGGTGAAGGAAACAACTTCATCGAGGCTATGGACACTCACTAGTAGTGAAGCAATGCTAGTGATTTATTGAGTCACTCCAATGGGGCTATGGATGCTTACTGGCAGCGGAGCGACACCAAAAACTCACTTTAACTATTTATAAATATAATAAATCTATTGTCATGTTATTTTTGTCATCGTCAAAGACTTACGAGTGTGAACTCTTATTTTGGTACGTAAATTTGAATAGGAAATAGTCGTGAGATAAATTAATGGAACATCTAAAAGTGATCAAATAGTTCAAATCGATACTTATCATATCTATTCAATACTTCCTTATATTGCTATTAAGGTTATATCTTTTAAGGGATGAAGGTAGAGATGTTGGATTCTACTAGTGGTTTGCCAATTGTTGTAGCCACTACAACACCCCCCAAAATGTTCATCATGTGTATTTAAAATTTTGGGTCCTCCTTGCTTTTCCAAGTTTTTGATTATTTATGTGTAATAATCAGACCACTGATGCAGGTGGCTCCAGAAAGGCTCAAAAATAAAAGTCTCCAAATTTCATCAAAACTAGGACCATAGAGTAGATCTCATCTTCCTGATTCCAATGACACAAACAATGCCTCAACCCGAGTTCGTATGCGAAATTTATGCTCAGTCAAATTTTCAGTCAAACTCGGCAAAAAAAAAAAAAAAAACAAAATTTTGCCATGTGACAAGCCGTACATATGACATGTGGTATCAAAATTAGAAGGCCTAGTGGGATCCACAAAGATAATGTGGTAGCCTAGTCAGTAAACCAGGTGAACCCACAAGCAAATGATGTGGAAACACCACAAGTTGACACATGGCAAGTAAGTGACAAAAGTGGCATATGATGTGGACCAATGAGAGACTTCGACATGGCCCAATCACATGGTGGCACATGGCACCTAAAATTTGGCCCAAGTGGCCTTGGCATGGTACAACCTCTATTGTTTTTTTATTCTCATGGTTTGGGGAGTCGTTACAATATGGGCATACGTTTACCATACATTATATGGTTTGAAAACTATATTAAAACCAAAATTGGGCTTTAAAACCATATAAAGCAAAATTGGGAGTCCATGGATTTTGAACCCAAAACCTCTCTAATAACAAGTAACTTAATATTACTATTCCAACTACTATGCCAACCACACACTTTATCTTATTCACCCTCACACTGTTATAAAATGTCATTCAAATGGTTCAAAGGGAACCATGGAGAATACATGAGAGATGAGGGCACAGATAGGCCAATGAAGACACAAATCTCAAGAAGATTCTAGGAATATTGCTAGAGCACATGTTAGGGAATTTTCCAAAGAATATTCTCTATGAGGAATCTTGGAGATTTCCTGGGGGGATTTTGAAGGTGTCAGATTATGTGAAGTTTATACTCATTTGAACCAGTTTTTCGCCAAGAGTTTAATGGTGCAGTCCATTTCTTCATCTGAGCAACAAATTTTTCACCTGTGTCCAAAAGAGTATCTTCTGAGGAATCTAAAAGATTCTTGGGGAGCCTAGTTTTGACCATGATAGAAAGGGGTTATGTTTATACTCAGATTTCACGGCTTTTCATAAGGAATGCGATGCTGCAAGCTATTTCTTTTTCTGAGTAATCGATTATCAAGTTGTCCCCAGACTTGGAGTTGTAAGGTGAATTGTTTCCATGTGTTTATTTGAATTTTGCTGAGATGATGATTTGATTCTAAGATACATGTATGCCACATTGTGAGAGGATCATTGTATGCCACTTTATGTGAGATTATTCCTTGTCATGCTGAAGGAGAACATCTTGTGAGTGAGATTTCTTTATAGGAGAATGTCTCATTGAGAGACATGCCACTCTAGATAATGGGGTTCATCCTTGTATTAAAAGATATTACATCATGTACTCATCATATTCTTGCAACAACTAATCAAGCGACCTCCCCACTCTTGACCTAGGGCCCATAGACGTAGCCCACACTAGGTGAACTCCATTATTATATTGTGTGTTTATGGTTGTTCATGATTATTGCTTCTTGTTTCATGTTGATGGTTTTCTAAAGTTGTTTAGAATATGCATTGGTCATGAATTCACAAGAAAATGTAAGTGTCAGTAAAAGGTCCTGTATAATGGGTATTTTTGGTTGAAAGCATTCATGAAAATTTCCTGGATCAAGTGGTATCAGAGTGGTCTCACCTTTTTACTAGGGATTGTGAATTGAGCGTGTAAGAAGGGAAATGGAGGATCACAAAGATATCTACAAGGCCTTTTATAGGATGGAAAGCATGGTAAATATAATGTATGTAGATTATGAGGAGAATATGGTAAAAGAGGAACAGAAGAAAAAGAGACCAGAGGATGATGCTCCATCTCCATATTCGGGAGAATATTCTTCTTCTTCATCTTCTTCTCATCGTTCAATGAAGAGATCAATGAGAGCCTTCAAGAAGAGAATGTTTAATTGAGGAGACTTCTACAAGAAGCATAAGAGGAGAAGAAAATATTACAACTTCGATTACGAGCCATGGAAGAGGCCTTGGAAAAGTTATAGTGCAAGGAGGGCTTATTGAAGCCATCATCACCTGTTTCAAAATAAAAAATTGAGGTAAATAATATTGGTAATTCATTAGCTTTATTTTTACATGATTTTATTTCTATTAGAAGCATTGAGGTACACATTTAAGGAACGGGCATGAGACTTCTTAGCAATATGGGGTATAAAGGAGGAGTACTTGGTGTTAATGGCCAAGGAATGTCTCAATCATTGGAGGTTGTACAAAGACCTCGATTTGCATGATTGGGCTACATTGAAGGTGTTGATCTAAAGATGATCTGAGGTTGTCATTGATGTTAATCCAAGCAGCACCAGGGGCTACCCTAATCTTGCAAGGGAATTTTGACTTGAAAACTTACTTTATTTTGAGTCAAGGTTCTTCTGGATAGATTCTACTCATCGAGATGTTTCCGTTGATATCTGGCGCCAAGTAATTCTTCACGGTTTGAGAGATATTCATGTTTGAAGTTAGTAACCCCAGTTAGTGGGCTAAAACCCTATGGGATTGTGGCATGGCACTCATAATTGGTTTTGTTCATTGAATAGTCAATAATTAATAATTTTTTAAGCTCCTAAAATCCCTCCAACATTCTCTATAGAAGCCCCTCTCAACTCTATAAAAAGAAATCTCATATATCCTCCAAATGTAGTGATCATGGCATTTTCGCTATAACATAATTTCTGTGAAGTATTAGATTCTGAAATTAAAACCCATTGGATTCACAATCCTGATGAATGTCATGACTTAATTTCAGATCTTGGTTCACTATATTTTCGAAGATATGATCTGTGGAAGTTAGGGTTTTTGCAGGCTACCGAATTTCATCTCAAAGAAGTGACCTTGGGAAAATCGTCATAACTCTCTCTCAGAGAAGAGGATTGGAATTCTGTAAAAAGTGGCAGACATTGCATGGACTGTAGTTTTCTGTGTATCAATTTCAGAGCTGAAGGAGGAAACAGTGACACGTGGTACATCGTACAAGTTCGCTCTACTAAACTAGTCCATAATTAGGTCATTGTGAGAGATTGGGCATAACTTTGCCTTGAAGAGTCCAAATCGGGTCAGACCTGTGGCATTGGAAAGAAGACTCAAAGGGATTCTACAAGACCAAATATCACATGTTGGAGATTTGAAATCGCAGAGATACATCAGATTAAATATCGTGCTCCTAGAAGGCAAAAAACTAGATCAAGTGTTGTTAAGGGGTGCAAAGGACCAGACTTTCTAGGGAAGCAAAGAGCAAGGTGTAGCAAAATGATGCAGCAAAGGTAAGATACAGGTAAGTATCTTCTGTATATGCATGTTCATCTCTTAATTTCATTAGTTTCTTTGTATTCTAATTTGTTGTTTTTGTTTAGCACTGACATATGTTCTGCAAGATGAGGTAAGTTTTTCTATTATCATGTCATGGGTATTTATTTGAAGACTTTTTGCAGGTATTATATATTCATGAAGAGAAGACTCAATGCATAATCTAATGTTTTGAAGAGTGAGAAAGGGTAGCATGACAAAAATAGCAATCAAGGTGCAAAACATCAACAAGAAGTTCACCACATGAAGTCTTCAAGTGGGAAGCACTACATACAATCATTATAAAAGTATAATTGTACTGAGTCATTGTAAAAGCATCATTGTAAAATTTTTACAAGTGTCTATCTGCCAAGAGTTGAAGAGGCAGTGTCGGGAGGTCTAGGATCATCATTAGGTGGTTGTGTCATAGTTGGGGTTATGGTCTAGTGTGTCTTCTTCTTCTACATCATTCTATATCATTGTAAAGTGGACAATTTTCCCTGGTACAAGAGTCCATTCTTCTTTTATTCTTCTATAGGGTGGTAGGGTGGTGATAGGCTGGTGCATGAAGTCACCAACAGGTTCAAGCCTATGAAAAATTCATGATGGTAGGGTGGTGCTAGGGTGAGTTGTAGCTCATTGGGTGTTGGGGAATCCATTCAGTTGACTACTGAAGAATCTCAGGTGTTGGAGCGTCCATCTAGTGGGAGCTGGAGAAGAATGCTTTTCTAGATTATAGGAAGTTGGAACTTTCTTTTCAATTGGAGTTGAAGATTAAAGAATTATTAGAAAAGAGTTCGGTGGTTTTTGACCCAGAGGGGATTTTCCACCTAAAATTTTTGTGCCTTCTGTGTTCTTTTATTCACTGTTGTTACTGCATAAACATTAATGATAATTGAAGATTAACTAATGCTTTGAAAATATTTAAAAGTGCTAATTGCTAAGGATTACTGATTCACCCCCCCCCCCCGCTCAGTGTTTCCAACATAAGGAGAGTGCTTAAAGGTAATAGAAGTAATGGGTTCTTTAGGAAAAGAATCCAAGCCAAAACCATCGAGGAAAGAGGATGCTAAAAACACATCACAATATTCTCGTGACTATGAGCATTGTAGAGGAAGAGCTAAGGAAAAATCTCATCGCGAGACATGCATGAGAGACAACCAAGCAAGGTATAAAAGGTCTCAATATTCTAATATCCCTTTTGATTACAAGAAGTTCGATAATGATGAGAAAAGTTTATTGCATAGAAAACCATGTATTTTTTGTGTCTTGTATAACCATGTAGTTGCCAAGTGTTCGAAAATAATGGCAACAAGAAAGAGGACAAGACGTGAAAGGCCTTCTCCACATCAGGGAAGGAAGAAGGTTAAGCAGGGCTGGAGGAAGAAGAATTTTTGCAGTCATTGCAACAGAGTTGGACATCAAAGAACCACAGGTTGGGAGCTCCATCTAGAGCAGCGACTCAAGAAGGAAAAAAGCGCATGTGCATGAACCAGCCAGTAGAGTTGTTCAACAAGCGAATCAACTACAAGGAGTTGATCCATTCACTTTGATGAGTGAGATATGGTTTTATTAGAAATACTACATTGTCATGGCTACATTTTGTAAATTATATGTTGTGAAATGATTGTAAAAGTGATGAAGTGTTTGCCATCACTTATGAATTCAACATGATGATGTTTTTGGCCTTTTGTTGATAGTTGGCGTATTTGTTTCTATTATGATTATGATGTAAACTTTACCAAAGATTGTGTTATAAACTCTTAGCAAGTATGCCGTTTTCTTGGGTCATGATAGGTCAAGTAAAAGAACATGTATTTTTCAAGTTGTATTATAATTTTGCATAGGATACATGTGTCAATTCAATAGTTATGGCTATGAAGTACAAAGGTAAAGGAGAAGTGTGTCCTCTTAGGGCACTTGTTGTGCAAATGAGGTAGTACATCAGATTGCAGATTGTGTTTATGATTTTGGAGGACCAAAAACTCCTCAGTGGGGAGGAATGATCCAGGTGGCTCCAAAAAGGCTCAAAAATCAAAGTCTTCATATTTCATTGAAACTATGACTATAACATAGAGCTCGTCTTTTTAATTCAAATGGTGTAAACGACACCTCAATTCGAGTACATATGTGAAAGTTATGCTAGTCAAATTGGGAAAAAGTCAAAGTCAAAGTCAACTACCAAGTGGCAGGGTGTACAAATGACATGTAGCATCAAAGTTAGCAGGCCTAGTGGGACCCACATAGCTAATGTGGCAACCTAGTCAACAAACCAGGTGGACCCACAAGCAGATGACGTGGCAACACCATGAGTCAACACATGGCAAGTAAGTGATAAAATTGGCATATGATGTGGACCAATGAGAGCCTGCCAAATGGCCCAATTAGATGGTGCCACACGACATCTCAAACTAGGCCCAAGTGGTCTTGGCATGGTACAACCTCCATTTTTGTCTTATTTTCATGGTTTGGGGAGTCATTACGATATGGACTTACATTTACCATATATTTTATGGCTTGAAAATTATATTAAAACCAAAATTGGGCTTTAAAACCATATTAAAGAAAAATTGGGAGTCTCCAACAACAAGAATCTTAATATGACTATGCTAACCATTATGCCAACCACACACTTTTTCTTATTCATCCTCACACTTTGTTATAAAATGTCATTCATATGGTTGAAAGGGAACAATGGAGAATACATGAGAGATGAGGGTGCAGGCAGGCCAATGAAGACTCGAATCTCAAGAATATTCTAGGAATACTGTTAGAGGATTTGTTAGGGAATATTCCAACAAATACTCTCTATGAGGAATATTTAAGGAATCTTGGAGATTCCTTGGGGCCAAAAATTTTAAGGTGTCAGAATTATGTTGATTTTATACTCATTTGAGACAGTTTTTTGCTAGGAGTTTGATGGTGCAGTCCATTTCTTCATTTGAGCAACAGATTTTTCCCCTGTGTCCAAAAGAGAATCTTATAAGGAATCTAAAAGATTCCCGAGGAGCCTAGATTTGACCGTGACAGAAAAGGGTCATGTTCTTACTCATATCTCATATTTTTTCATAAGGAAGGCGATGGTGTAAGCTATTTCTTCATCTGAGTAGACAATTTTTAGGTCATCCCCAGACTTGGTGGTATAAGGTGAATCATTGCCATGTGTTCATTTTATTTTTGCTGAGATGATGATTTGATTCTGAGATCCATGTATTCCACATTGTGAGAGGATCATTGTATGCCACTTTATGTGAGATTATTCCTTATCATGCTGAAGGAGAACATCTTGTGAGTGAGAGTTCATTGTAGGATAACGCCTCATGGAGAGACATGCCACTCTAGATAAGGGGGTTCATCCCTGTATTGACAAAGAAGACATCATGTACTCATCATCTTCTTGCAGCAACTAATGAAGTGGCCTCCCCACTCTTGACCCAGGGGCTGGAGATGTAGCTCACACTAGGTGAACTCTGTTATAATATCATGTGTTTATGGTTGTTCATGATTATTGCTTCTTGTTTGATGTTGATGGTTTGCTGAAGTTGTTTAGAATATGCATTGCTCATGATTTCACAAGAAAATGTAAGTGTCAGTAAAATTTCCTGTATAATGGGGATTTTTGTTTGAAAGCATCCACGAAAATTTCTTAGATCAACCACTTTTGAACTAGCCTAATCATCACCAAATGGTATGGTTGATCATACTTTCATGATGCACATTGTTTATGCCTTCATGTGTTTCTTCATCCTTGATCCAGGAATATCTCCAAAAAAAAAAAAAAACAAAGTCAGTGGATTCGAGTAAGAGAAAAACAAACAAAACAAACAAACAAACAAACAAAACAACAAAAAAAAAAGAAATCAACGCAACTTGAATGGGCAAAAAATGAATCCATATGACCAAGATATCGCAATTTGATGTTTAGGTCAAAGAAGGCAAAAAGTCAAAGTCAAGTCAACATTGATGTGGTAGAACCTTAGGATGACACTTTGGTAGTTTAACTAGACAGTTTGATTAGATTGACCATTGTTTGGGAACTGAGTTGGCACTTGTGTGGTATATTGACTGGGCATGACATGGACCTATGGGGTCTTGCCATGTGGCCCAATGAAATGGTGCCATGTGGCACCCCTGTGGCAGCTAAAAGGACCCATGGTCCAGATGGAAAATTCAATGGTTCAACAAAAAAGACAGGTGGAGCTAATGAGAATTGAACCCTGGATCTACCACTAATGAATACCATGCCTCACTGATAAGCCAATGTGTTGAGAAACTAAGTGTAATATAAAAAAGCACTTAATTTCTCTTTCTTGATAATTATTTGTGAAAATAAGATGTCTTATTATTACTTCTTATGTCTTCTTCATTGATAATATATACATATGTTCAGTCATTCAAGGAAATAGAGATCACAATGAGACAAAAGCCACCAAAAAATTTGTCAATGGCCATGGAAAAACCCATAGGGGGGTACCTAACAATCCTTTCATATTCAAGCCAAGAACCAATACCAAATTGCCACCAAGATACCAAGTCAAACCCTCCTCCAAATCATCTCCAAAAGTCAAATTCAGTGCTGGTCAACTCTATCCAATATGGTCAAACTCAAAAAAAAATAGTATTGCAACTAGGGCCGAAATCCATTCTGCAATTACCCTAGAAGAAACTTGGCCTAATCAAAGAAATTAGTCATTCGCACGTGCGAGTTGGTAAAAGTCAGAAATCCAGTCAACAATATTTATTTCTTCTAGCTTTGATTTACCTCTCTCTCTCCTTTGACTCGTCCTTTTCTCCCCTTTTGTGAATGAATGATCTCTGGATGGGGCAAATGGATCTCCAATATATAGTTGTCCAGGAGGGTTAGATATCTACCACTTGGAGGGCTAGGATGACTTTTACAAGGAGGGAAAACTTAGTCAACTTGTGGGTTTATGACTCATAATAAAAATTCAAATTCTTCTTTCTTTTAAATGTCCAAATGGGACATGACACAAATAATTTTTCTTTTGACTAAAGATAAATTATTTTTTACTCTAGCATGAATAACATGCTTAGCAAATTATGAAAATGATAAATATATATTATAAGTATTGAACCTAGTTATGATTTCAACACTCTCTCTCAATTTGGGAGGAGTTGTCCATAAGTCCAAGCTTTTCTCGAAATTACTCAAGCTTTTCTCTCATCAACTACCTATTTATCCATGGAGATCTATTGTAGATTTTTGGCTCCTATTTGTACCATTATCTCGAATCATAATGTGTTTGCATGAAAATCTGGGTTCTTTGAAAATCTTCATACAACTTTGATTATTACAAAGTATCATGGTCAAATCCAACACACCATAAAACAATTCATCAAACATTTTATGGAGCCAAACTACTTCACAACTTTATGCACAAGCTGTCATATTTTCTACCTCTACAGTGCTTAATACAACAAAATTTTACTTCTAGCTTATCCAAGAAACCAAAATCAATAATACCTTTCTCAATATTAGCATTTTCATTCTAATCAACAAAACATTGAATCAAATACATCAAAGAACTAATCAACGATCATTACAATGATGGATCAACAAGATTAGAACTTCTCAACTTCTTTACAATCCATCATTTGAAACTTCTAGAGGATCTTGATCACGTCCTTCCTTTGATTAAGGAATATTCCCCTGGGTTTATGCAAAACCTCAAGTCCCAAGTAATAGTGGACCAATCTAAGGCCCTTCATGTTAAATTCTACAACTATCTCTCTCTTACAATGAAGAATGAGATGCTCTACACCTGTCACTAATAAGTCATCAACATATAGAAATATGATCATCGGTTCATTTTTTACCACTTTGATGTATAAATTCGGATCTACAACACTTCTAATGAAACCAAGCCTTATGAAATAGGCATCCATATGAGCATACCATGCTCTAAGAGCATTGTTTAAACCATATAGTGTTATATGTAATCTGAAAACATGAGACTCCTTCCCATGGACCTCAAATCCTTAAGGTTGTTCTACATATACATATTCATCAATAATGCCATTGATAAAAGTAGTCTTCACGTCCATTTGATGTATATTCCATCCCATAGAAGCTACATATAAATAAGAGTTCTTATTGTTGTATAACTGGCTTTTGGAGAAAAAATGTCATCATAGTCAACTCTCCCTTGCTTGGAGAATCCTCTAGCCACAAATTTCGCCTCGTATTTATCAACTATTCCATTAGCTACATTCTTAATCCTATAAACCCACAACAATGTAAACTTTGAAACAGGAACTATAAACTCAAAATAGGAACTCTAGCTAAAAAACCACATAAAAACATCAAAAACAATGCTAAAAGTGAAAAGTGTTGATGCTAGAATAACACCCTTTTTTTTTCTGGGGTAAGTTTTCAACATGTTTTAAAAGTGGCAGTGAAAACCAATTTTTTGTGCAAAAATTGTCCAAAAAACACCATCAAAACAAAAAGTGTTGATGTTTAAATAACACTTCTTTTTTTCAATGGTAAATTTTGTGCAAAAAACACTCTCAAAACGAAAAGTGTTGATGCTGGAATAACACTTTTCTTTTCAAGGATAAAATTTCAACATTTCGAAATAATGGCGTAAAAGATTTTATCATAACCCTGAAAAACATTAAAATTTCAAAAGAATAATGAAAACATAAAGTTAAATTTTAAAAAACTAAAAAAAAAAAAATCAAATATATAAAAAAAGACAAAAACAAAAACAAAAACAAAACAAAACAAAAATTAACCAAAAAAACAATCATAAAAAACTTTAAAATTATAAACAAATAAATAGTAAGAAAAACATATATATATATATATAATATATATATATATATATATATATATATATATATATATATATCTTGTAAACCATTACAAAAAAAAAAAAAAATTGGCCAAAAAAAATAAAATAAAATGGAAAATAAAAAAATTAAAATAAAATAAACTATAAAATTAAGTAGGTAAATATAGAAAATTAAAAAAAACAAACATTAACAAAAACCTTAAAAAAAAATGAAAATTAAAAAAATAAATAAATTAGCAAACATAAAATTAAAATTAAAAACTACTAAAATTAAGATTAAAAAAAAACCTAAAAAACAAAAATATACTCAAATTTAATAACCAAAAAAAACAAAAAAGCAAAAAATTTAAACTTAAAACAAAATTATTTTTTTTAATTAAAAAAATAAAAACATTTAAAAATTTTATTAAAAAATATATATATATATTTTTTATTTAAAACAAAATAAATAAATTATTAACCCTAATTTTTTAAATAAAATTTTAAACTTTTTTATTTAAAAACAAAATAAATAAATTATTAAGCCATAGATTTTTTATTTAAAAACAAAAAAAATTAAAAATAAAACAATTTTAAACCTTTTTTTTGAATTTAAAAAAAAAAAAAGGACCCCGCTGCCGCCCGTGGTGGCGCGGTAGCCCTAGGTAGAGGGGCTTCATGCAGACCCTTCCGCCTACGGCCGCCCCACCACGAGCGATCGGGCGGCAACGGGGGTCAAATTTTATTTTTTTTAATAAACAAAAAAAATTGTTTAAAAAAAAGTTTACAAATTTTTAATTTTTTTGTTTTTAAATAAAAAATATAAGGCTTCGTAAAAAATAATTTTATTTATTTTTTAAATCAAAAATAAATATTTCTTTTTAAACTTTAAATGTTTTTTTATTTTTTATTTTTATTTGAAAAGATATATATATTTTTAAAATTTTCTTATTTTTTGGTTTTTATGGTTTTTTTTTTTTTTTTTTTTGAGTTTATTTTTGTTTTTTAAGTTTTTTTTAAATGTTTTTAATGTTAATTTTACTAGTTTTTTAATTTTTTTTGTTAATCTAGTTTTTTTTTTTTGGCTAGTTTTTGTTAATGTTTTTTTTTTTATTTTCTATTTTTACTTAATTTTATATTTATTTTTTTTAAATTTTGTTTTTTTTTTTTTTCCAAATTCTTTTATGGTTTATGAGATGAATTTTTTTTTACTTTTTTTTTGTCTTTTTATATATATTTTTATTTTGTTTTTTTAAGTAATCAACATTTAAAAAATAAAAAAAAAATAAAACAACTTGAAAATTCCTTAAGTAATCATAATTTCAAAAAAAATTGGACATAATAAATTTTGAAGTGTGAAAAATAAGTTCTCTAAAAAAAGGTATGCTGCATCAACACATTTCAAAATCAGCATGAAAATCATTAACATTTAAAAAAAAAATATTTATATTTGATACATAAGAAAATGTAAAGTGTCAAACATATGCTCGAAAAAAAAAAAAAGTATTCTGCATCACCACTTTTCAAAATCGGGTCTCTTCCTTACTACCCCTACGAAACGAGTAATCATATCGGTTATTTAAAGTACCAAAAACTATGCTCTAAAAAAATATGTGTGTTCTGCGTAGTCCCTTTTCAAAATCGGGTCACTTTTTTACTATCTCTACGAAATGGGTAACAATATCAATTCCCGTTTCAAAGTTTACGTTGTTCCACTTGGAAGTCACAAAATATTTAACTTCAAGTCTAGTAATGATTTCCCAAACATCAATCTTCATTATTGATTGATATTCTTCCATCATTTCATTCTTCCTTACTTGTTGTTCAACAACCTTTCATAAGTGGAGGGTTCTGATTCAGTGAGCTTGGCCATAAATGTTGCATAACTAGAATACATTTTGGGTCTCTTACTTTCTCTTAATGTTCTTGTTGGAGCTACATGTCCTTCAACTTCTTACAATGTTACTCTTAGCCAAGTAGGTCTCTTTTTGGATTCTGGAATGATAACAAGGTCCACAGGTTCGCTTGGTCCTTACAGTTCTTCATGATGATCAGGTGGTGGTTCTGGAGGATTATTTTCTCTTGGAATATCTTCACTAGGAAAGAAACGTCCTTCATCATCATATTCATTGGGGATATCCTTGGAATTTTTGCATGTAATATTTTCATCAAATGTGACATCTCATCTTATTTTATTGCGACATTGTTCTTTGATGTAGATTCGATATGCTTTAGATGAATTATTGTAACCAACGAAGATTCTTCTCATTCTTTCATATGATCGATCATATATTAAAACTTAAGCAGAAGTTATTAGTGCCGATTAGTGAATTGAATGAAACCAAAGGTGCGTTAAGCGAGAAGACATAAGCAATGAAGAAGGATATGCGATAGAACTTAAATCATTAGATGCATAAAAAATGAATCAATAGACTGTAAAAACACAGTGATACCAGACAACGAGATTGATGACGGAGTTTGTCCTTGATGGACTACGTCTCCGGGTCCACTTTAATGATGGGTGACCGTTTTTATTAGGAATGAAAAGGAGTTGTTTACACAGTGATTCTGTCAAACTGAACTTACACAAAGGAAATTCTGACCTTTGTAACCAGAAATATCTCTGAACCAGCTTTCCAATGCCGCTCATGGTTTCCAAATCCGCCTCCAGATGCCCAAGATATGATCAAAACACTGACCACCTCTCTGTCTCAGCCTCTAAATGACAAGTACCTGAAACACTCAAAAATCCTCACTAACTCTTCACAAGGCTGCAAATGCTTATTTATACAGTGGTTAGATGCATCATAACCACTGTTGCTCAGTTTGGCATGCATTAGCTGACTTGAAGGAGTGATTTTAGGGTTTATGGATAAGTTTTTAATGTCACTTAGTGACATTCACCATTTAATTTAAGAATCTGTAACAAAACCCATTTTTGAACTTTGGAATAGCCCGCCGACCGTTAGTTGTCAACTAACCGAGTGGAAGGTTTAACCGTCTGCATGTAATCAGGTGCTTGGTGGTAACTGCTAATTGGTTTGAGGAATTCCCCGCGCTGTCATGCTACACCTGTCACATGCATCAGTTATCCAGCGCGGTTCCCGTTGCGGTTAACTGTTTGGTTTCTGCTGTGGTTGCCCTGGACACCTGCTAACCGTAGCCAGTCCCATTCACATGGCCACGGTTCCGATGCGGTCTAAACCCTGCGGTCAGGCATGTGGTTAATACACATTGTTTACAACCTGCGGTGTACTATTCACACGACACAGTTGTCCAGGCGGTTAACTACTCAGACGGTTCCGACGGTGAGCACTACGGTTAACTGTAACTACTCCCGGTAACTTGCTCACATGTGCCCGCTACTGCTTTCTCCGATGCGGTTAGCGGCCAGCGGTTTAGGGCTGTGTTATATATTGTAATGTGTTTTAATGTTTTGTATTACATTAGCCGAGGGTTGTAACCTTAGGGTTATGTATTTTTAATACATAGTTTTGTATGTAATGAGGTCCGATAGGCTTAGATCATAAGGTTTAGGTATGTGTTAGGGTTTAGGGTTTGTATTAGGTTTTTTACATCCATTGTTCTTTAAAACAATCCCTTTTACAATCATTTGTCACAATGTGACATAAAACCCAACGACCACATCACTGAACCACACATTACTGACAATCACTGAACCTGTGCAACTGAATCAACGGAATCCTCCTGGATCATTCCTCTCCATTTGAAAGATTTTGGACCACAAAAGTTGGATTTTAAACAAAGACTAGGTGAGGGTAGAGCTCCCTCACTCTCCGATCTCAATCCACTTTGCCTTGCTTGGATTTGTACCTTTGAGTCCCACTCGAAGGTATTCAACATCGCCTCTCTTTGAAGAGTGAGTTCTTCTATCCAAGATAGTATCTTCCTGCAATTCTGTCATATACTCAGGTGCTAGATCATCAACAGTCAGAATCTGAGTATCCTCCTCTGGATCCATGATCATCGGAGGTTCATACAACTTCAGATTTTCCACATTAAAAACTGAGTAAATACGCATATAAGAGGGTAAATCTAGTTGAAGAGCATTATTACTAATCTTCTCAATAATCTTGAAAGGTCCATATCTGATGGGTTTCAATTTTTTACCTTCTCCTTTCAATCTTTCCTTGCTGATATACAACCATACCTAATCTCCGATCTGAAAATGATGATCAACTCAATGCTTGTCATGGCGACGTTTGTACTTGGCCTGACTCTTCTCTAATTGTTCTCGAACTGCTTCATGTATTTGTTGTATCCGTTAAATGAACTTGAGTGCCCTGTTGGCTTCTCTATGTCCATCTACTTCCTCATCTTCACTGAACATGAAATCCATCGGTGATTTAGGTAGATACCCAAAACATGTCTCAAATGGTGACTTATTAGTCGAAGAATGCAAGGCTCTATTATAAGCATGTTGCACATAAGACAATGATTCATCCCACAGCTTGGGATGTTTGCTACAATAACCTCAAAGGATCTGTATCACGATTCTATTAACCACTTCTGTTTGTCCATCTGTCTGTGGATGAAAAGTTGTGCTCTTCAGTTTTGTGTCCATGAGTCCCCACATAGTAGACCAAAATTCTCCTACAAAACGAGTATCTCGGTTAGAAATAATAGAAGTAGGTAACCCAAAATGAACCCATACATGTTCAAAGAACATCTGTGCAGTCTTCTCAGCAGTGACTTGCTTTTTGCATGAAATGAGAATGCACATTTTGCTGAATCGATCCACCACAACATACATATAATCATGTCCTCTCCTGGACATTGGTAATCCTCCTACGAAATCCATGGAAATACTATCCCATGGTCATAAAGGAACCGGAAGTGGCATATACAATCCAATCTTTCAATTGTTTGACTTTCTTGTGGAACACATTATACATCCCTTGATGTATTTAAAAATTGTTTCATACATTCGAGGCCAGTAACAATACCTCTGTATTTGCGCCATTGTCTTACTTATGCCAAAATGTCTTGATATACGAGAAGAATGAGCTTCCCGTATGACATGTGCCCTTTCTGTCTGTGGTATGCACAACTTACCCAAATGATATAACAACCTGTCATGAACATGATAATTGATTTCTTCAATCTGAGTACCCTGAGTCAATGATTCATAAACATCTTTGAAATCAGCATCTGTAGCATATTGTTCTAAATAACTTTCATGTTTTAAAGAACTATTTTGAAGTACTACTAAAGCATTCAAAGATGGTCTTGATAACATATCAGCTACTTTATTTGTTGTTCCCTTCTTATACTTGATGACTAAATGAAACTGTTGAAGAAATCCCATCCACCTATAATGGCGAGATTGTTGCAATTTAGTCTGTGACTGAAGGTACTGAATTGGTTGATGGTTTGTATGAATCATGGTTTCTTTTCCCATTAAATAATGTTTCCATTTTTTAACACTTTCTGTCAATGCAAACAATTCTTTGTCATAAGTTGGATAATTTATCACTGCTTTGGAAAAAGTCTCTAAATGAAAAAAAATAGGTTTTCCTTTCTATAATAAAACTGCACCCATGGCATAACCACTAGCATCAGTCTCTATCTCAAATGGTTGTTGTAAGTCAGGCAAAGCTAAGATTGGAGTTGTGACTAGCTTTTGCTTCAGATTATCGAAAGCTTTTTGTTGCTTTCCTCCCCACTGAAAAATAACTTTAGACCCTGTTAAAGCATGTAGTGGTGCTACAATTAAAGAAAATTGAGAAATAAATTTTCTCCAATACTAAACTGCACCTAAGAAACTTTGAACTTCAGTTACGTTTTGTGGTCTTGGCCACTTAAAAATTGCTTTAATTTTAGCTGGATCTACTTTTAGATTTCCTCCTCCAGCTATGTAACCAAGATAGTTTAGTGAAGTTCTTCCAAACTCACATTTGGCAAGTTTTAGATACAACTGTTCCTTTTGTAACACTTCTAATACCTGCTTTACATGTCTAACATGTTCTTCTTTACTTTTACTAAATATGAGAATGTCATCTAAGTAGATTATAACAAATTTGTCAAGATATGGACGGAACACATCGTTCATTACCCGCATAAAAGTTGTTGGTGCATTAGTCAAACCAAAAGGCATTACCAACCATTCGAATAATCCTTGTCTAGTTTTAAATGCAGCCTTCCAAATATCATTCTCTGCAATACGGATCTGATGATATCCACTTCTTAGATCTAACTTAGTGAAATAAACAACATGTTTTAGTTGATCAAGCAAATCATCTATTCTTGGAAGAGGATACATGTTCTTAATGGTAATTTTATTTAAGGCTCTAAAATCGACACACATTCTCCATGTTCCATCTTTCTTTGGCACTAAGATTATGGGTGAACCACATGGAGAAGAGCTTGGCCGGATAAAACCTTTCTCTAACAAGTCTTGGAGTTGCTTCTTGATTTCCTCATTCTCTATGACCGACATATGATACATTCCAACATTCGGAAGAGTAGCATCTAACAATAATTGAATCTCATGTTGTATTTCTCTCTTAGGAGGAAGATGTTTGGGATCTTCAAAAAGACTTGAAAAAGATTCTACTATTTCAATCAAACTATCTTTAAATGGAATTTCACAACTTGAAAAAGCATCTTTAAAATCCTTAGGTTGTTCTTTGATCATTAAGAGAACATATTTCTTACTGGAACTAATCAACCGCTTCATTTGATTTGCAGTAACTAAATCCAGATGAGTTTTAGTTTTATGTGCTCTAATAATAAATTCAATTCCATCCTTCTTTAAGATATACTTATGCTCTTTCTGGTAAAATATTGCATCACGGTCATAAAGGTAAGGACTCCCTAGCACAACCCCACATATATCAGCTGGAATCACATCTAGATCTACTTCATCAATAAAATGATTTGCAATGGCAAACTTTAAGTGACGCTGCTTAGTTACTTTCAGCTGTGTATCCTTAGCAAGCCATCCTAATGGGTATGGTGTTGGATGATCATAAGTTTCCAAACCCATTTTCTTTACTAGATCTGCAGATATTAGATTAGCTTGTGACCCGCTATCAAATAATGTGTCTATTTTTTTATGCTTAGAGATAATCCTTATATGGAAGAGTTCAACTCTTTTATCCTCATTTGGAGGACTTATGTTTGAAGCGGTAGTAGTAGCATTAGAACTAGAGGCTGCATTAGAAATTTTACCTGCTAACACCATGGCAGTTACCTTTGATTCATCTCCTGAATTTGAACCAAGATGATGTTGGACAACTATAATAGCTTTCTTCTCACCCTTCTTCTTCTGAAACTTCTGAGGTCTGAGTTCCGGATGAAGCTTCCAACATCTAGCTTGGTCATGGCCAACTCTCTGACAATGTGTGCATGTAGGTCGATCACTATCTTTCTGAACTGTTTCTGATTTCTTTCCTTTATTAAAACCCTTCCTCTTACTATCCTTTGAATCTTTGTTTTCCAATTGCTTGGAAGTTTTTGGTGTAAACTTGAAAGGTCTACCTCCTGATTCAACATGAATGGCCTGTACACAACTTGATCAAATTCATCGGGATTAAACATTAACAACGTATGTTGTAAATAAGAATGTAGACTATCGATATACTTTAACAAAATTTTCTTTTGACTTCATTGAGATTCCAAGTGTAAGTGCTTTCTTTCGAAATTCCTAAGTGAAACCTTGAACACTTTGTCCTTTCCCTTGTCGTAAGTGCTGCCAATCAATTGCAGTTTGTTGCATATACCCTAAAGGATAAAATTGCTTTCTAAGGGCTTTTAGAAACTTGGTCCATGAAGAAATTACTTTACCCTTATGCTTTAAATCTGATTGGGTTTGACTCTCCCACCAAATTAGGGTTGTACCTCCCATCCTAAGGGTAGCTAATTGGATCTTAGTTTTATCATCAATAATATTTTGAATTCGACAATAAACTTCTATTTGCTTTATCCAATTATCCAACTCCTTGCTAACACCCAGGTTGTTCCCTATGACTCCCAAGGGAATACGGCTGGGGTAACCACTAACCAATCTTTGGATTACAGTTTCTAGCCAAACTGTAATCAGAGAGGGCTCTCTCTTTATGATTTGTCTCTGTTTTGACAGTATTTTAGGCTAGCTGAGATGTTCAGGGTTTGGTTTTATGTTTTGGTTGAGGGATGTCTTCTGTACCCAAGGTGTAAACCTTCAGATAATTCTAGTCCATTGGGCAATGGAGTCTTTGGTTACTGGTTGTTTGAGCAGTAGATTAGGATTGCTGAAACTGTAGGGCCTTTTGAATATCTCATGAAACAAACTTGATATTATAGTGATGAAATGTGTGCAACCAGTGAAAAGCAATTAAGAATTTTCCACTAAGCTGGGTTGTAAGAAAGAGATGTATTGTGAAGGGGAAGACTTGAATTCCTAAACAATAATTTCCGTGAAAGATACAGTGTAGAGGTGCAGCAATTAAGAATCACACCTTTATAACCATAACTGAAGAAAACATTTGTAATAGCATAGATTGAATTCAAGGTATCCTATGAATAAATCCTGGAATTAGTCTTTTTCTCTGCCATTAATTGTGAAATCTAGAACATGGATGAGTTATGAAAAATAACAGAAAGAAACATAACAAAAGTTTAAAGGAAACTTATTGAATCATGATAACATGCAGGAATCCTGCAGCACTCAGCAAATCGCATCACAATCCCTCAGACAACCCAGACTTTGGAAATTCCATCGGCCTTTGTATTAAACTCTGAAAATTTACAGCAAAAGAACTCTTGAAGAGTAATCAACAACAACCCCCGCAAGCTTCTTCCAAGGGGGAATATATACAAACGGTTATACAAAATATCTAAGGCGTTGAGTCATCTGAGAAATGAATGTTTTCACCAACTTTGTACAGAACAGTAGATAAGGAGTTATTACTGCCTTTAATACAACATAAATGCTCTTTATGTCTGTCAGAAGATATTTTGGCCTTTAGAGGCCACTGAGTCGGTCTGACCGTTCTGCTTTAACTCTGAAAAATGCGTCTTTATGGCATGTCGTGCTGTAACTTTCGGCCCTGCTACCTATTAGCTGTCAATTGTGCTTTGTTGGCCGAATAGTTCTGCTGAGTTGGCTCAGCCCTTCCCTTTTCATGCACGCTGATCTTTCCAAGTTTTCCTGTGCATGATCACTTGTAGCTTTTGAATAATAAATAACAAAACTTGATTTACAAGCTCTGGCTTACAATATCAGCTGTATCATTTTAGTCCAGTATTCCTGTGTGGGCAATTGGTGTCTCAAAATTGCATCTAATGTCTCATCTGCCTCTGTATATTTATAGAAATTGGGAGGCACTTCAAACAGATGTTTAATCTCATCCATGATAAAAAATAAGTTCTCTACTCTGTTGTAGAGACTTTGTCCTATTGCTGGCCCTGTTTCCTCTGAGGTGCTGGCCTTCTCTGTGATCTGATTTGTGGCAAAGATGTTCACCCTCTTGGCATAGTTTTCATGGGAAAGTAGTCTTCCTGCGCTATTCAGTAAGCTTGGAAGACCTCTGTTTTGCAATGCCACAAATTTTTCCATGAATCTATTGACCTCGGTCTGCATATCCTGGGTCCTTCTCTCTAGTGTCTGCACTAGGCTTCTCAGTGTTAGGACCCTCTTGATTAGCTGGATGGTCTCAGTTCTGTTGGATATTCCCATAGTAACTAACTGAGCACTCGTTCTGTTGTTAAGCACATTGATCATTCTATTGGCAACCTCAGGCATATTGCCTAGAGATGCCCTTGATCTCTGGATTTCCCTCTGTGCTTTTGCTATGAGCTCAATCTGCTCATGGATTGTCTCAATATACTACCATTGGTCAGTGATGGACTGGCCAATGTTGGCCCATAGCACTGTCTTGAGCTCAGCTGTCACTTTATCCAATGTGAGCTCCTTTTCTAGCTCCTTAATGCTGTCTTTAAGGGCCTTTATTTCCCTTCCCTTTTCTGCTACAGTCTGCTTAGATTTGTCATATCTCTCATTTAACTTGACCAAATTTTCCCTGGCCTCTTTTAACTCTAACATTTGGGCTTCCAGGGCTTGGATTTCATTCCTTAGTTTCTGCATGTACAGGCTTGAAGCCTGGTCTGTTGTTGGCGCTGGTGCTGAGGAGGATGGTGGTGCCTGTTCTATTTGTTGAGTTGGAGGAGCAGTGGTTTGAGGAGCTTCCTCAAGGTTAATTATTTCAGGAGGAGGCTGAGAGGTTTGACCTCCTTCCTTTTGCTGCAATGCTGCCTGGGCAGCCTCTGACTCTCCCAGCTTCTCTTGGGTTTGGATCAGCTGTTTGTATAGGGATACCAGCAAAGCAGTGGCATCTTGATCATGTCTCAGCTGAGCAACTTCTTTAGTTTGTGGGTGAATTGTTGCTGGGACTTTGATCATCTTTCTAAGGGCTGCCATGTCTGCATCCCTCAATTTCAACAATGCTTGCACAGCCTTAATATCCTTGGGATCATGCCCAAGTTCTATAATTATATCTTCTAAGGCCCTGATTCTATTATCCTTTGCTTGAGAGGATGCCCTTTCCAATTCAAGCTGGGCAGTGGTGTTATTTAGGCTATTTTCTAGCCTATAGTTATCCAGTGTTTTGTCTGCCAAGGAGGCATACACCATCTCACCCGTTTGTTTGTGCAATTCAATTTTGTCCATTGGGTGGATGTCCTTGGCAAGGACCTCAAGGTTGGTCCTTATATAATCTGCAGGGGACTGGGGCTGTACTACAGCTGGCATAAAATGACTCATGATCATTTTTCCCTCCTGTACATCATAGGCAGACATCAGTCTTTGCTGGTTGGTAGGAGCCATTTTCAACAGATGATTATAGAGTTGTATTTTAAGTGGCTCATTTTTCCTTTTAATATCAATAAACTGCTGTTTGATTCCTCCTTCAGCTTCTCTTTGGTGGCTTGAGGAGTTGACTTCTCCTCCTATTGTTCTGTCTTATCCCTCCTGGAAAGAGCTAGCAGATGCTTCTCTACTAGGTGGGCCCATGCCCAGAGACTGCCCTATTGGCATTTCCTCCTCAGAGAAGGGATTCATTCTATGCCTTTTTCCTCCCTGATCTATGGATGATGTGAGGGGAGTCTCTCTGTCCCTTTTCCTACTTATGTCCTCCTTTTGTGGAGTTTGGAGGACTGAAGCTTCAGTAGTAGTCTCTTGCCTAGGAGGCACAGTGTTCTGAGCCTGTTGCTCAGTGAAAATTGGGGCCTCAGCTACCCTTTCTTGCTGTAATGGCTGCTCTTTGTCATGCTGCCCCTCTTCTTGCTGTTGCTCCTGCTGTTGTGGCTGCTCTACCTGCTGCTGTTGCTGCTGCACCTCCTCATGAGGTGGCTGTTCTGTTTCCATCACTTTTTCCTTGCCTTTGCTAGAGGTTTGCTCACTAGCTTTGGCTGCTTGCTGATTTGCAGTTGAGGACGAGGCAACTGCTCCCTCTTGACTGCTTGGAAGATTGAACACCTGTGGACAGATTTCTAGGTCAGCCATCTTTTTCAGATTTCTTAGAGCTCTCTGATTTAACTCTTCTTGTGTGAGAGGCTCCTCTAAGGTTCCCCTCCTCCATTTCACTTGATTAGCATACTTTTCTATATGAGGAATCCTTATATGATCATAGCCAGACAACCTATACTTGACCCTTCTTACAGATATGAAGTGATTGGGGTCATAAGGTTTCCAAAGGAAACTGGTTTGCAGGCCGAGGGATTCTAACATTCTATCTGCCTCTTTCCAACCTTCCTCCCTTTTGTTGTAGACAAAGTGGCCTAATTGGTTCCTGACCTTGAGCTGTGCTTTCTTGCCTCTGCCTGAAAAGTGTAGCACATCAGCATTCCCAAATTGCCTGAAGTATTCCAGGGCAAATAGTCTCATGGGCACATATTTGGGCAATCTGTATGGGGGCAACTCACACCCATATATCCTTATAACTGTGTGGTTCTGGTAGAAGTACCAGTCCCCAATGCTGTATAATTTAGACAACTGAAGTATCCTTTGCATATCATCAGTTAGTCTTGGAGGAGGCGAGCTCATCAATAGAGACATGGCTGGGTGGATGAAAAGATCTATGAACTCACAGTAAGTATATGGAGAGTGAGCTCTGTGATGGAAGACAGAGGACCAATAAACCACTGACCTTGGATTGCCTTGGGCATCCTCTCTTTTCACAACAAAAGAAAACTTTTCATGTTGATAATATAGGATCAAGTGGTAGATGTAAGAGGTGTATCTGAACACCTTTTCTCTGGCCAAGTTCATCAACTGCTCATGTATTTTATCAGAGATATAGGTGGCATAGTCATAGCAGATTGGAGACTTGCCAGGAGCAAACATGAGCATGACCACCAGCACAGTTTCATCAACATGTTCAATTGAATTATAGCCCAGGATGGGGCTAATCATGTCTGCTAAATCTCTGCCCAATTGGTTGAAGTAAACTTGGTTAATAGGAGGATTCTGCACAGTGTCAGAGCCAATGTACAGCTGATTGAGTTTGGTGACCTGAGCATCAGTCAATCTAGCTCCTTGATTTATCAAGTCTATCAATGATAGAGGAACTAGCTTCTTCTGAGTCCTGAAGTGCAGCATCTCTTTGATGGCTTCAGGGGTGATATAGAAAACGACTGAGCCTGAAGGGTCAAGCACAGCCCTCTGAGTAGGGTCATAACATTCAGCACATAGGTGAATGAGGTCAGGGAACTGTCTGACCTGAGGGAGTTTGAAGATGGGGAGGAAAGAATCCCATATGCCCAGTACATCTGTCCCACTCTCATGTTTAGTCTTCAATTCATTTAGCAGGTCGATGTGGAACTTGGTCCTCGACAGCATTTCCTCTGATATTTGATAATCGAGGTCTGCTAGAGGTTGCCACTCCAATTCTCTCTGTGGGGCATTTAGTGGAGCAACATTCAAGGCCACCGGGGCTACTGGTGGATTCATGATTTCTTTTTAGGATTCTGCTGTTTATGGACTAGTGTTGCTGTGTAGAATAATACCAAAGAGTTTTTCTATAATCAGGAAGGTGAATTTACTCAGGAACAGAGGACAAAGGTGAGTTGCAGCAATTGAAATACTGCTTAGAACACGAATGAGGCAAATGTCTGGCCTTGCTCCCTCTTTTGCAGCAAGTTGGTACAGTGTGGGTCACCAGTTCGCGAATGCGCGAACAGAATGCAGTTTTAATGAAATTTCAGGTGAACGAGGCTTAGCTGGTGAATTTCGACGTTCTAGGTGCAACTGGGAACCAGGCAGAGGGGATTCGCCGGTGAATTATCTATTTTTCCACTGCTTTAAGTTAATTTGGGAATTTACAGACAAAACCGGGCGCAGAAAGGATTTGCACGGATAAATACCTGATATACAGTCAGCAATGGTCAAGAATGTAGGTGAATGGGCGCGCCAGCGGTCTCCAGGTTGATTCAGCAGGTTGGCAAAGGCTCGGACGTAGAATTCATGCAGAGGATATTACAGTGTTTTTTGCAAAAAGTGCGAAAAATGCGACATTTCGGCCAAAATATAGTTTTTTAGGACTTTGGCGCCTTTTTGGATGACGTCAGCATGATGTCATCAGGTGGGGTCAAGGTCGGATGACGTCAGCATGACATCATCAGGCGACGTGGCGGCATACCAGAGGTCCACGGGGATGGTGAAGTGGCAGACAGGTGGGGGTGACTGGAGGATGGGGCGCTGACACGGCGGTGACGCTGGAGGTGACGCTGGCGGTGACGCTGGCAGGGCGGATCAACCGAAACCGGAAGTGGTTAGCGGTTTCATATCTCACCGCTTTTGATACGGAGGCAGAAATGTCAGACGTACCTCCGATACGCTGTGGGGGTGGTGCGTGGCAAAGGCCTGACGTCACCCTCTGACAGATATCAGAAGGTAACTCTCGGACGTCGGGGCCGGTCCGATATGCACGAGGGCCGTCGGATCAAAGGGGCCCGATCCGACGGTCGACGGGACGTTGAGATGACCGAACGATACGGGCGGAGGGCGGTAATAAAATAATATTTCTTTTGGGATTTGCGCCCGGCGGAAAACTTTAGAATATGGCGGATTTTTTATGGTTTTTCAATGTATTTTGTAATAATGCGCATAGCGCCAGAACTTTGGATAAAATGTAAAAGTGGGTTTTTGATGGATATTTCGCAAACGAAGCGGGTTAGGGGTATAGTAATGGGGTTTTTATAAGGTTTTAGCATATGAAGGGGTTAAATGGGTCAAATGACTTCTTGAAAAGGGGGAAAAGGGGTAGGGTTTAGGGTTCTTAAACTGGCCTGGTGCCAATTTAATCCCTGACCGTGAACATATGGCTATAATGCCAAGGGGAGGGATATTTATAAAATGCTTGGGGTTTATACACCATAGTGTTATAATAGTAGGGAAAGGGTAACATAGGGGATTTAGATAGTAGAAGTTAGGGGTTAATATGGGTGGAAATGGTGAATGAGGGGTGAAATCACTAAGTTTATTTGAAAATCACTTAGCTTAGGGAGTAGATCAAAATGAAAAGAATTTTAGACAAGAAATGTGGCTTTTAAAGGAATAGGAACCATCATAAAACCACAAATCCTTCCATGAATCTCAACTGATGAAGGGATGTTAGGAATGGGAGTGAAAAGGGAAACTTGGAAGTTAGACATGCTCCTTTGCTTTGATGCAACATAATGGAGAAGAAGTTCTTCTCAAACCATTGATTTTCCTTTGTGAATAGTTTAGCCCACATTCAATTGTAAGGAATGATACCTCTGCAACCCCATCTGCCTACCCATCTATTTGCCTAGCATTTTTTATTTCTTCATGGAGGGTGCACTTAGACTTGCAGACCCTTATATGCCTTTTTCTTTTCCTTGGCTTTTTCCTTTTGATTTTCTATCTAATGCTACCCTTATTGCTTCCAAGGTCCCAGATTAAGCAGTTGGGAACCTTAATTCTCTACCTAAGCTACTGGTCTGCCAAGATTGAACAGTTTGGACAGACTTCTTTTCTCTATGCTACAACAGAAAATTGAAACATGGCATGATCCAGATTAGGATTTTGGATCACCCACAAAAATGAGTCAACAAAGAACTATGTACATACATTGTTTTCTCTAGGAAATATGGGATCTTTGCATCACCAAAATAGAGCATATTTGGACCTTTCTTTGCCAATCATGAAATATGAAACCTATTGATATAGGTAGCTAACAGTGGCTCCACATGGGGATGGTTTTTCATTTGAAAGACCAAGAACAGTAGGTCAGAATGCCTTAGCCCTTGACTGCTTTTACCAAAACTTGAAGTATGCTGCTTTGAAATGCCAAAATTGTGCTCTTCCCATCATGGTAAATGTCTGAACTTATTTGCCTTTTGCTGATACCTTATAACACTTGAGAAACTGCATTTTTACATATTTTTAAAGAAAGCAATATATACACCTGGATATGTACAATGGAAACCCAACTGCCCTCATGGATAGTAGTCAAAATAGTGCTTCAACATCCTGCCATTTACAAGACCTTCATTCAAATCAGTTTCATCAAGACTTTTGAGGAAATAAGTATTGTTTCCTTGCACTGCTTGAACAACAAATGGTCCTATCCAAAGGGAATCGAATTTTCCATGTTTTCCCTTATCCTCTCTTCTTGAGTCCCACTTGAGGACTTTGTCTCCAACATTAAAGTCTTCTACCTTAGTTCTTCTGTCAAAAGCTTTCTTTAGCTTTTCTTGTAAAACTTGAACTCTGTTGTACACTTGATCTCTAGTTTGCTGCAAACATATTATTTGATTTATCCTTCTCTGCATATCATTTGGTTCAGCTTGACTTTCTTGAAGAAGTTTCATGACAGGAATCCCTAGTGATGAAGGGAATTTAGCTTCTAATCCATAGACTAACTCATATGGGCTGGTCCCAATTGATCTCTTGGTTGTTAGTCTATCTACCCATAAGGCATTCACAAGCTTTTTATGCCAATTCTTTTTGTTTTCTTCCAGCACTTTCTTTATGATGTTTACCAGGCTTTTATTTGATGACTCAGCAAGGCCATTTCCTTGGGGATAGTATGCAGTAGAATGCCCCAAGGTAATTTGAAATTTGTGGCAGAAATTCACCATTTTCTTAGATCTGAAAGCAGCAGCATTGTCTGTTATTATCTTGTCAGGACAACCAAATCTAGCCAGTATGTTATTCTCCAAAAACTGAATGATTATTGAATCATTTGCTTGTCTACATGGAACAGCTTCAATCCACTTAGTTAAGTAGTCTGTAGCTGTTAAAATCCATCTATGTTGACCTGAGGATGAGGGATGAATTTCCCCAATAAAATCCAAGCCCCATTGTTGAAAGGGTCTCTCTGTGGCAATAGGCCTCAAGGGAAGTGGTAGTAACTTTCTCTTTCCCTCAAACACTTGACATTTATGACATGATGTGGTAAGCTTTTTAACATCAGAGAAAATAGTGGGCCAATAGTAACCAGCCCTTAGTATTTTGTCCACGGTGGACTTCCAGTACAAGTGTCCACCACAGTCACCTGCATGAAATTCTTTCATGATATTGTTAGTCTCATTCTCAATTAAGCAGTTTAGCAATATCCCTTCATGGTTTTTCCAAAGCAAATTTCCATCCATAACACAAAATCTTGAGGCTTTCATTTTTAAGAACCTACATTTAGTTCTGGACAATCCTGGGGGAGCACACAGGTTTTGTAACACATAACATATATCAGAGTACCAAGGGGATTGTTCAAAGGCTACATTGATCTTTGGAGTCGCCAGCTCCGGTTCATTGTCCAGTTGGTTTATGTCCAAGGCTTGGAAGTTTGATTCTGTCATTAATTTGGCCAAGCCTTGCCCTTTCATCAGCTTTGTAGGTTTTATTTCAATGTCAAATTCCAAGATGTTGGGAATCCATTTTCCTCTTCTACCCTTTAAGTTTTCTTGAGTGAGTATGTCTTTTACAATAGGACTTGGCACATAAGCTATAACATGGGAATAAAGGATATAAATTCTAAAGTCCTTAATGGCTTTGACCAAAGCATAGGCTTGTTTTTCCATGATTTGGTATTTCAGAGATGCATCTCTAAGAGCTCTGCTAAAGAAAGCAATGGGCTTTTCATTTCCTTGGTCATCTTTCTGTAATAAAACAGCAGCAATAGTATGTTGGGAGGCAAAAGAGAAAATGATGAATTCTTTATCAAATTGAGGATTTGTTAGGACTGGAGTTTGGGTAAGGGCCAATTTTATACCTTCAAAGGCTTGATTTGCTTCAACAGTCCATTTCACTTTTGAATCCTTCTTTAGCATGTTATTTAGCAATCTGATCAGTTCTGCTAAGTTTGGGATAAACCTTCTCAAGAAATTGATTTTTCCCAAGAATGCTTGCAATTCTTTGATATTTCTTGGGTGGGGCATTTGTAAGATAGCTTGTATCCTATCTGGGTCAATTCTAATGCCATCCTTTGAAATGATATGTCCCAATAGCTTACCCTCTTCCAAACCAAATAAGGATTTCTTGGGATTCAAGGAGATTCCATATTTTCTACATGTTAGGAAGATCTGTCTCAAATGTTTCAAGTGTTCTTGGTTTGATTTTGAGAAAGGTGTGAGATCATCCAAATAAATGACAAGGAAGTCATGAATCTCTTTGGAAAAAGCAATATCCATTGCTCTTTGAAATGTTGCCCCTGCATTTTTCAATCCAAAAGGCATTTTTACATATTTGAAAGTTCCCCATGGGGTTGTGAATGCAGTTTTGTCTTGATCATCTGGGTGTACTAGGATCTGATTAAAGCCTGAGAATCCATCAAGTAATGAAATCCTTGAGGCCCCTACCACTCTTTGGAGAATGTGATCCATCTTGGGCAAGGGATAGTTGTCTTTGAGGGACACTTGATTTAAGTTTCTAAGATCAACACAAAGCCTTATTTCACCAGTTTTCTTTCTTGTGGGCACCAAATTTGAAATCCAATCAGAAAACCTGATTGGCGCTATGATACTAGCTTTAAACATTTTTTGTAGCTCCTTTTCAATTGAGGGGAGAAGCATGGGATTAATCCTTCTCAATTTCTGTTTGAATGGCTTTTGATTAGGCTTGAGAGGGATAGTGTGCTGGATTAATCCTTCTCAATTTCTGTTTGAATGGCTTTTGATTAGGCTTGAGAGGGATAGTGTGCTGGATAACAGAGGTATCATAGGATTTTAGATCCTCATAGCCCCATGCAAACACGTCCTGAAATTCTTTGAAAAGGTTAATGTATTTGGGCTTTTGATCAGGAGATAAAGATGCAGACAACTTTATTATTTTGGGCTTGTCAATGGTACCAATGTTGCATTCTTCAATGGCCGCATTTAAGGGCTACATTTGTGGTTTTCTAGGGATGTCATTCGAGTCAAAGATGTCCTCTAATGGAGTTAGGCCTGTTGGAAGAAAATTGTCTTTCAGCTCTATGATTTCAGCCTCTGTGACAGGCACTTCTTCATAACTGTTTTGTTGAATTTGTTGTATGTTTTCTTTGTTGAAAATGGTTGGATGTAGTATTTGTTTTGCTGTCCTGGGTGATATTGGGTGGTTATTCTGTTCAAACTGTATTTGTGATTGACTTGCTCTTTCAAGTATTTGTGATTGACTTGCTCTTTCAGTGTCAATATTTAATCCTGCAAATTCTTGTTGCAAGGTCAAGAAATTGTTTATTTGTGCATCATCTTCAAATACTTGCCAGTCCTTAACATTGTTTGGGACAGAAGGTCTGTGTTTTACCTCAGCTGTAAAACAGTGGTGAGGCTCAAAAGGAAGCTTGCAGGTACTCGCAAATGTGGCCAAACTGTGAGCATGCAAGTTGTGGATTCTGGGAATCTTGGTAATTTGAAATTCAGTGAAGGACTGTAGTATTTCAGCAGCAGAAGATCTATAAGATCTCAGTCTTTTGTCATTGGTGACAAAATTTCCCTTTACTTGTTGGATGACTAAATCTGAATCTACCATAATTGAAACCTTTATGGCTTGTAGGGATTTTACTAGTTTAAGGCCTAGTAAAAGAGCTTCATATTCTGCCATGTTATTGGTGCATCTGAAATTTAGTCTGTAGGCTCGGCCTTCTGCATGACTGTTTTGTTTATTGTGTATCCAAACTCCGGCTCCTGCCCCTAATTTGTTGACTGACCCATCAAATTCAAGAAACCATAGGTTCTCTTTTTCTAGGGGAGGTTTAATAACCCCTCTGTGATCTGGGATCATGAGTTGAAGTTCTGATTTTTCACCTGATTTGTCTTCTATGACAGTCTGATCACTTGATTGAATTAGCTTGATTTCTAGAACAACAGCTTTGCTTAGTGATGGTTTAACCATTATTACTTGGGTAGCAATTTTCTCATCAGTGTCCTTCTCTTGTATGAGTGTATTGGTTTCAACATCATTGTTTGAGGGAGTTGTAGTATTATTGAAGAGTATGTATGAGTCTATGTCTGAATGGATAGCATATATGGGAAAGTTTTGGGGCTTTTCTTCACTGTTGACCATGTATTTCATTAGTGTTTCTCTGTATAGTCTCTTTGGTTGCCCAAAAACAGAGATGGTGGCATATGACATGTCCAGTTGTAGGGAACCTTGAAGTTTAGCCCCCCATGACCTTGATAACAGCATCCCATACTTGGGTGGGATATCAGCAACTACAACATCCATTAGAATTGTTTTATTTGGGTACTGAACAAGAGATACACACAGATCTTTTATTAGACCTAAGCACTTGACTTGGCTGGAGTCAAAGGAGAATAGGTCCTTATATGGCCTTGTAATATCTAGATTAAGTCTTTCCATGACTGCTTTTGGCATGAGGTTGTGAGAGGCACCTGAGTCAAACATTGCATTGTGTAATATCTTATCATGAACATGTAGACTGACATAAAAAGGTAAGATCCCTGTGACTACTGTTTTTCCATCCACTTCTGGACCGAACAACAATTCTGGGGTATCATCCAGCACATTGACATCATCTTTGTTGTTAGTAAGTTGAAGGGACTTCTTGATTTGTTGTTTATAAATGTCATGCTTGGCTAGTTCTGAAAGAGGAACAACTACCTTCAATTTGCTAAGTTCAGTTTCTAGGTCAAAGGGTTTTTCAGATTGGGTCTTTTGGCTGTGGACGACAGTTCTTTCCTTGTTCATTATCTCTTCCTCTTGATTCTTATCTTGATCTTGAGGCTTGCCCTTCTTGCTCATCTCTTGAGGAATGACACTTGGGTTAGGGTGCAAGGATGATGTAGCCATGGGCTGCTGCTTTGAAGAAAATGGTTCAGTGATTTCTTCAATGGTTACTTCCTTTGCAAGTGATTCCATTGTGTTATTTGGCTCTGTGACTATGGCTCTTTTGGGCTGCTGGCTATCCTTTATCTTTTCAGGCTGTGTTACATTTACAGTTCTACTCCTTAGCTTGTATTGTTTATGGACTTCATAAACAGCTGTGTCGTAGCCTTGCTTAAAGTCAAATGACTCACCTGATTTGGTTTGGAACAGCTTGATTTCCTCATTCTCATGATCTTCTTGTGTTAAAAAGACTTGACTTTCACCATCCAAACCCATTAAATTAATGTGGGGATCTTCATTGGGTTCACTTGAAGTGGAAGTCTCAGCATAGTTCTCTTGGAAAGGGGGTCTTATGTCTGGGTCAGAACTGGCCTTGCCAACGTTTGGATTTTGAGTTCTCCTAAAATTTGGATTCCTAGGAGGGTTGTTTTGTGGTGCTTCCCATGATGACTTTCTCTCAACAGATTCCACTCTATCACCCAATCGCTTCATACCAGTGAGTATTGCATCCAGTTTTTGATCAAAGGCTGAGGGTTCTTCTTTGAAGGTGGTTCTCTTTTCCAACCTTGCTCCGTTTCTCTTGGCATTCAGGTTAGCTTCCACTGTGACAGCAACCTTTTGAGCATCTGCAAGGGTTTCAGGAGCTCTCTCCTTCAACTGATAGGCCATATCAGGGTCAAAGCCATCAGGAAATTTGTACAAGGCCAAATCAGGGGGAGGTCTTAAATTTTGTGGGATTGCGTTATATACATTGTTGAATCTTGCACAATACTCCAAAACAGTCTCTTGGGGACCTCTTTTGATAGTGTCATATTCACCGAGTATGTGCAGAGGATCGTTCTTTTTCTCCCATCTGTTAGTGAAGGCTTGATAAAGCTCATTAGGGGTTGCTAGGGAATTTGCATTCAGGGATCTAAACCAAGTTCTTACATCCCCAGTCAGACTTTGAACAAACATCCTCATTCTCACACTGTCATCATCTATTTCATAGGTCTCAAAATGGTCTTGCATCCTTTTGGCATGCTGAATAGCTGTAAAAGGGCCAATGGAGTCAAAATATGAGATTTTAGTTTGGTAGTCTTGGGGTAGAGCTGCAGCATTAGCTGGTAACTGCAAGGGTGCATATCTGTTAGCCATATTCACAAGGTTAGGGGGATTTAGAGGAGCAACTGGGATAAAAGGAACGATGTGTACCACAGGGGTAACAGGTGTAGCAGCACCTAGAGTGTTGGTCAAGGGGATTTGTGCAGTGGGTGAAGATATAAAAGGAGGGCTTTGAGATGTAGATGGTGAACTGGGGGAAACAGGAGTAGACCAAAATAGAACCTTGATAGGAGTTGGAACTGGTTCAGGGTGAGCTGTCTCAGGACTCAAATCACTAGGATTTTCCTGCCTTTGCTGTTTCCTAATTATTTTGGGGATTTTATTAGGATTGTCAAAAACTATTGGTGGATTTGGGTCAGGGTTTGACCTAGTGTGTCTGGTTTCCCTTTTAGGAGCCAGCTTCTGAACTTCTTTTTGAGTATGTTTTTTGGAATATTTTTATATCTGTAAGGACTAGGAAAGATTTTGGAATGGCTGTATATTTATCAAAGCTAACATGAAGATTGACTGAAGCAGCATTTATCTGAACCTGTTAATGTAAAACAGAAACAGTCCTGAAGGCTTCCTGGCTGGTATTCAGACCTCATTTGTAGATTTAGGAGATATACAGTAATTAGAAAATTTTAAGGAGTCCCCAGCGGAGTCGCCAATTATGTTATCACCCAGGTTGTTCCCTATGACTCCCAAGGGAATACGGCCGGGGTAACCACTAACCAATCTTTGGATTACAGTTTCTAGCCAAACTGTAATCAGACAGGGCTCTCTCTTTATGATTTGTCTCTGTTTTGACAGTATTTTAGGCTAGCTGAGATGTTCAGGGTTTGGTTTTATGTTTTGGTTGAGGGATGTCTTCTCTACCCAAGGTGTAAACCTTCAGATAATTCTAGTCCATTGGGCAATGGAGTCTTTGGTTACTGGTTGTTTGAGCAGTAGATTAGGATTGCTGAAACTACAGGGCCTTTTGAATATCTCATGAAACAAACTTGATATTATAGTGATGAAATGTGTGCAACCAGTGAAAAGCAATTAAGAATTTTCCACTAAGCTGGGTTGTAAGAAAGAGATGTATTGTGAAGGGGCAGACTTGAATTCCTAAACAATAATTTCCGTGAAAGATACAGTGTAGAGGTGCAGCAATTAAGAATCACACCTTTATAACCATAACTGAAGAAAACATTTGTAATAGCATAGATTGAATTCAGGGTATCCTATGAATAAATCCTAGAATTAGTCTTTTTCTCTACCATTAATTGTGAAATCTAGAACATGGATGAGTTATGAAAAATAACAGAAAGAAACATAACGAAAGTTTAAAGGAAACTTATTGAATCATGATAACATGCAGGAATCCTGCAGCACTCAGCAAATTGCATCACAATCCCTCAGACAACCCAGACTTTGGAAATTCCATCGGCCTTTGTATTAAACTCTGAAAATTTACAGCAAAAGAACTCTTGAAGAGTAATCAACAACAACCCCCGCAAGCTTCTGCCAAGGGGGAATATATACAAACGATTATACAAAATATCTAAGGCGTTGAGTCATCTGAGAAACGAATGTTTTCACCAACTTTGTACAGAACAGTAGATAAGGAGTTATTACTGCCTTTAATACAACATAAATGCTCTTTATGTCTGTCAGAAGATATTTTGGCCTTTAGAGGCCACTGAGTCGGTCTGACCGTTCTGCTTTAACTCTGAAAAATGCGTCTTTATGGCATGTCGTGCTGTAACTTTCGGCCCTGCTACCTGTTAGCTGTCAATTGTGCTTTGTTGGCCGAATAGTTCTGCTGAGTTGGCTCAGCCCTTCCCTTTTCATGCATGCTGATCTTTCCAAGTTTTCCTGTGCATGATCACTTGTAGTTTTTGAATAATAAATAACAAAACTTGATTTACAGGCTCTGGCTTACAATATCAGCTGTATCATTTTAGTCCAGTATTCCTGTGTGGGCAATTGGTGTCTCAAAATTGCATCTAATGTCTCATATGCCTCTGTATATTTATAGAAATTGGGAGGCACTTCAAACAGATGTTTAATCTCATCCATGATAAAAAATAAGTTCTCTACTCTGTTGTAGAGACTTTGTCCTGTTGTTGGCCCTGTTTCCTCTGAGGTGCTGGCCTTCTCTGTGATCTGATTTGTGGCAAAGAAGTTCACCCTCTTGGCATAGTTTTCATGGGAAAGTAGTCTTCCTGCGCTATTCAGTAAGCTTGGAAGACCTCTGTTTTGCAATGCCACAAATTTTTCCATGAATCTATTGATCTATCTTTTCTATATTTTCTTGAGCTCGTTCCATAACATTTGGTATCAGAGCTTTGGATTCAAGGGTTTCACTGCTCCAAACAGGTCGTCGTGGCATTTTCGCTATAACTTTTTTCTGCGACGTTTCAGAAGTCACAAAAAAAAATCAATTTGAGAAGAAATCGCGCTGAACCTTGGGTCCGAATTTCAAATCTTTTCACGCAATATTTGCGGAGATATGATCTGAGGAAGTTAGTCTTTTTGCAGACTCCTAAATTACATTCAAAATAGGTGACCTGGGGAAAATCGTCATAACTTTCTCTCTGGGGATCGGATTGAAATTTCGTAAGAAGTTACAGAAAGAGGACGGATTGTAGTTTCTTGTATATATGTTTCATATCCAAAGGTTGAAACAACGACTCGTGGCACGTCATACAAGTTCGCTCTACTGAACTAGTCTATAAGCAAGTCACTGTGGGAGATTTCACATAACTCTTTCTTGGAGAATCCAATTTGGGTCAGACTTGTTGCATTGGAAAGAGGACACAGAGGGCTACTACAGATCACAAATTCAGAACTAGATGATTGGAAAGTGCAGAGACACATCAAAGGCAATATTGAGCTCCTACAAAGTGAAAAAAGGTGTGTAGATTTTCTTAAATTTTTTCTTAAGCTTGGTTTGAAAATTTATTTTGAAGGAATTCAAAGGGCATAGTAGAGAATTATTATCGGTAACTGATGCCCTGAGGAAATAAAATGCAAACACCTAGTAAGGAACCTGAAAGCTCTAGCATGACTCATGAAGAAGAGGAAGAAATGCAACATGATATATCAAAATTACAAGACCAAGTGCAACAACTGTCCCTTGCACAAAAAGGAATAGAATCTAAGATGGATGGTTTAAAGAAAGATGTAGAAGCTAAGATGGATGGTTTAGAGAAAGGTGTATAAGATAAGATGGACTGTTTAAAGAAAGTTGTAGAAGCTAAGATGATTGACGTGGAAGCTAAGATGGATGATTTGAAGATAGATTTGAAGACGGACATGGACGAATTGAAGATAAATATGAATAAGTTGCTACAAGAAATGGTCCCTAAGGGTGAAAGGGTACTAAAGGAAACTCATGATGAGAACAAAAGAAATGTTAATCATGATTCCATAGAGGCTAATGTTGGATCGAAGACTCACCATATTTCAAAAATCGATATGAGGAAGTTTGATGGCAAGGATCCTACCACATGGATATTAGAGATGGAGCAATTCTTCGATCTCAATAATGTGCAAAACACACAAAAGGTACGTATGGCAACTTTATATTTGGAACCAAATCAGTTTGTATGGTATCAATGGCTTTGCTCTCATAAACCATTTATCACTTCGGCAATTTTTACAGAAGAATTGATAGCACATTATGAGGATACAAAAAGCAACACTTTTTTTAGCCAATTTATAAGTCTCAAACAAAAGAGTTCAATAATGGAGCACATTAAGGAGTTCCAAAAATTGAACATAAGGGTAAAAGATATTCCAGATGAGCATAGGATTGATGTGTTCATAGGGTCTTTAAAGGATAATATCCAACATGATGTTTGCCTTTGGGAACCTGATTCATTAGAGAAGGCATTTAGGTTAGCAAGAAAAATGGAAAGAAAAATTATGGCAACCAGGAAGCATACCACTCACAACTATAAAGACGGAAGTGTTGTTGCCCCTAGTCTTCCACAACCTATAAGGTTGAAACCACAACAATTGGAAGAAAAAAGAGACAAAGGGCTTTGTTACAGTTGTGATAGCAAATACACTAAAGGTCATAAGTGTGCTGAGAAGAAATTATTCTACATAGATTGTGAAGAGGAAGAAGAAAAGGAGCAAGAAAGGTCAAAAGAAGAGGATATACTCTAGGAACAAAGCCTAGATGAAGAACAAATAAATCCAACCATATCTTGTAATGCATTGGCGGGAATTACCACTCCTCAAACCATCAAGATAGAAGGACAAATCAAGAAGAAAAAGGTAATAGTGTTGATCGATTCAGGAAGCACCCACAATTTTATTCATTGTAAGGTAGCAAAAGAATTGAATTGCTTCCTATATCCAGCACCAGAGTGTCAAGTGATGATTGCAAATGGAGGAATAATAAATTTCTTTGGAAAGTGCCATAATATCAAGCTATCCATGGGAGAATATGTATTGACTAGCCCAATGCTTTCGATTCCAATGGGAGGTGATTATGTTGTACTAGGAGTCCAATGACTACAATCCCTAGGTACAATAGCTTTTAATTTTCAAGAACTTTTCATCAAATTTTCTACGGAAGGAAAGGAAGATGAATTAAGGGGTATTGCAGGGAAACCAGGAAAGATAATCAGCTCTAATAGTATGACAAAGCTTTTAAAAAAGCAGCAAAGAGGTGTAATTGCACAATTATGCTCGCTAGATGTTTCCACATCAGAATCATCTATTTCTCTAGATCTCCAAAAAGTCCTGGACAATCATTCCAAGGTATTTGAGACTCCCAAAGGTCTCCCACCTATGCATGATCATGATCATGCTATTCATCTGATTCCAGGAAGTGTTCCTCCAAACATCAGGCTGTACAGATATCCCTATGTCCAAAAGAGTGAAATTGAACATATGGTTGCAGAAATGCTAGAGGCTTGTATAATTCAACCGAGTCAAAGTTCTTTCTCTACTCTAGTAGTATTGGTGCATAAGAAGGATGGATCATGGTGCATGTGTCTGGATTATAGGGAGCTCAACAAGCTCACTATTAAATATAAGTTCCCCATTCCTGTCATTGATGAATTACTAGATGAATTGCATGGATCAATTTACTTCACCAAGTTGGATCTTCGTTCAGGATATCATCAAATTAGAATGAAGACTGAAGACATTTCGAAAACAACATTTAGAACTCATGAGGGTCATTATGAATTTTTTGTCCTGCCTTTTGGCCTTACCAATGCACCTTCAACATTTCAAGGTTTGATGAATTCAATTTTCAAACCATTCCTTAGAAAATTTGTGTTAGCATTTTTTGATGATATACTAATCTACAACAAGTATTGGAAGGATCATGTTGAACATGTTGACAAGGTGCTACAACTATTGAAGGAGAAACAATTATATGCAAAAAGATCCAAATGTTTCTTTGGAGTCCAGGAGGTGGAATATTTGGGTCATATTGTATCTCATGAAGGAGTTAAGGTAGACCCTAGCAAAATTAAAGCCATTAAGGAATGGAAATCCCCACATCCATAAAGCATCTACGAGGATTTCTGGGGTATCGCAAGTTTGTTAAGAATTATGGGAGAATAGAAACACCTCTAATAACATTATTGAAAAAGATGAATTTTCATGGACTCTGGAAGCAACAAAGGCCTTTGAACATCTTAAAGAGGCAATGTGCCAAGCACCGGTCTTAGCTACACCGGACTTCAAAAAAACCTTTATTGTGAAATGTGATACTTTAGGAAATGGAATTGGTGCTACTCTAATGCAAGATGAAAGACCCATTTCTTTTGAAAGTTGTCCAATCAAGGGAAAGTTTTTAAGCAAAGCTATTTATGAGAAGGAAATGTTGGCAATACTCCATGCACTTAAGAAATGGTGACCCTACCTAATGGGTGGACACTTCAAGGTAAAAACGGATCATGATAGCCTTAAATACTTTCTACAGCAAAGATTATCCTCTGAAGAGAAACAAAATTGGGTCACAAAGATGTTGGTTTATGACTTTGAAATCATCTACAAAAAAGGGAAGCAAAATGTGGTGGCAGATGCACTCTCAAGAAAGGATGAGGATTTGGAAGCATTGTTGTGCACCATTTCTATTATCCAACCAGATTGGATAAACGAAGTAAGGGAGGAATGGAAGAATGACGAAGAAGTGTGGGCACTTATTCGAAAGTTACAACAAGATTCCAATATGTCTGGTACATTTAGCTGGCAAAATGATTCGTTATGGTACAAAGGTCGCTTATACCTCTGTAAGAATTCCCAGCTAAAACAAAAGATTCTTATGGAATATCACGATTCTCCCTTAGGAGGGCACTCAGGATTTTTAAAAACTTACCACAGGGTTAAGAAGGAATTTTTTTGGGATGGCCTTAAATCAGATATTCAAAAGTTTGTGGCTGAATGTTTTGTTTGCCAACAAAATAAAGTTGAAACAATTAAGACACCGGGTCTATTACAACCTTTATCCATTCCAAGCCAACGTTGGGAGGAGGTTTCAATGGATTTTATCACAGGTTTACCCATGTCTGAGGGAAAGAGTGTCATCATGGTGGTAGTTGACAGACTTACCAAGTATGCACACTTTTGTGCATTATCACATCCATTTAAAGCCAGTATAGTTTCTACTGCATTTATGGAAACAATTCAAAAGCTACATGGAAACCCAAAGATTATTGTAAGTGACAGAGATCCCATTTTCACTGGAAATTTTTGGACAGAATTATTTTCTTGTCTTGGTACTCAGTTAGCTCATAGCTCATCTTATCATCCTCAATCTGATGGGCAAACTGAGATAGCAAACAAATGTTTGGAATGATATCTTCATTTCTTTGTATCTGATAAACAGACACAATGGGTCAAATGGTTGCCTCTGGCTGAATGGTGGTATAACACTTCCTTCCATACAGCAACAAAAATGACCCCATTTATGGCACTTTATGGGTATCAACCACCATCCATCACATCATATTTAAGAGAAAATTCTAAGGTTAAGGCAGTGGAACATCACATCGAACATCAACAACAAGTCCTCCAACTCTTAAAGGATAACCTCGTGTTGGAACATAATAGAATGAAATAACAGGCAGATCAACATTGCAGTGAAAGAAGTTTTGATGTAGGTGATTGGGTATTCCTATGGCTTCAACCATATAAGCAAATGTCCCTCAAGCAAGCTAAGAAGGATAATAAATTATCACCAAAGTATTATGGTCCGTACAAGGTGTTGCAAAAGATTGGTACTATGGCATACAAATTGGAGCTTCCTGCAGCTTCTCAATTGCACCTAGTTTTGCATGTTTCATGTTTAAAGAAGGTTATAGGCGACAAGATCCCAGTTCAAACAATATTGCCAGAACTTGACGAGGAAGGAAAAATTATATTGGAATCGGAACTTATCCGCTTAAGATACTCTGAAAATAAGAACATATAAGGTATGGTCTTTCTCCCCATTCATTTGAAGATGAAGATGAATGGTACATAGCTAGTGGATGTTCTCATCACATGAATGGAGATAAGAGTAAAATGGAGTCTCTCGGAAAAACTGTCATTGTAATGTTATACTTGGAACTAATGTTTTAGCAAAATTTCTTGGACAAGATAAATAAAAAATTAATAAAACTAGAGTAGCAGTTGATGCTTTGTTAGTTCAAGGTCTAAATAAAAATATCCTAAGTGTACAACAAATGGTAGACAAGGGAAATATTATTATGTTTAAATCAACCAAGTGTAAGGATATGAATGAAGTAACCAAAAAAGTTATAATAAGAGGATATAGAAATCAAGAAAAATTATATGTGTTTGAAGATTGAAATTCTCATAGATACCGGAAAGGTTTAGACTTAAAGTAAAAGAACATGGTTCCTATTGCAACCTTTTATTCTTAATTGAATATTTCTAACATTGACTGTAGAAGTGGTGAGAGGTACTTGACCTCATGGAAATAGAAGATGGTTATTAGGTTCTCTAGATCAGTGATGTGTAATCTCAGGGGAGTAATACATATTGATTTCCATGGTTATTTTTTATTTTCTTACTACTTATACTACTAATAGTGTCTCTGGTGAAGTAAGAATAAATAGGTACAAATAGAACAGACTCGGGGGTAGCTGAAGGTGTGAAATTTTAGTATTTCAATTTTTATACACAAATCTTATGAAGAAAATTCACATGTATATGGAGTTTTGAACTTAACACTTGTGTGTATTTTGGTTTGATGAAAAAACAATGGGAAAGACTCAAGAAAAGTGTTTGATATGCTTCAATCAATTATCGCTTGGCTTTTCTGCTCTGGTGCTTGTTGGTTATAATCTATTGATGCTATTTAGAATAGATTTTTGACTTTTAGATGACTGTTTGATGAAGATACATTGATGTCCTAACTGATGAAAGAAATGGTATGATCAAAACTGATAGTGAATAGTTGGCACAAGTTCAGGGTGAAAATTTGTTATGCTTCTAATTATGATGCTTCTTATGTTGATGATGTTATTGAATGATGAATTTTTTATCTCATACTATAATTAAAAGTTAATTATGTTACATATTGATGAAGTGGTGTTGGTGTGATTAATCTTCTTATGAATAATTTTGGAAAAGAGAATGATGTTGTGAAGACATGGTCATATGCTACATCTACATCTGTTGAATGATAATTGGAAACATGGAATATTGAGAAATGATGCTACACTATCATATCTTATTATGATTATCACTTATGATGTTGTGGCTTCATACCAAGTCGCAGGTTGACGATATTGAAGCTACATTGTTCTATCTTACATATTGATGATGAGTTGTTGCTAATATATGCTTATGGTACATATTATATATGGTGTATGATAGTTGTTGATGAATATCATGGTCTTATTGAAGTATTTGGTCTTGGTTATAAATGTATTATCTATCATTTGATGTAAAGGTCATATAAATACCTATGATGTAATCATTGTAAAATTCAGTGATGGATGGATGATTGTGGTCATCTCCTTCTAGATATGTGATGTAACTGGTAACCCCACTATGTTTGGGAAGTTGATGTAATACTGATGTCAAATATGTAAACCCATTGTGATTGGGTGATTGATGTAAGTTTGAGTCCTTGGTGATAGAACAAGTCATATGAGTCATAGAGTCATGTAGTTCAAAAACATTAGCATGTGCTCAGGGGGATCATGATCAGTGTTCATACTCCACGGTTCATATACAGAAGTCTTCATTCATCATTTCCTCAGCCCTTTTCCCTTTATGTCGTAGGGGAGAGTACCTTGGTGTTTGGAGAGTATTTGTTTATGGTTCTTGGCTTGATTTGTTTTACATGTATTTACATGTTGTGGTGACCAAACACCAAAGTGTTTGACATCAAGTCCAAAGGGATAGATTGTTGGAATTATGACTTATGTGTTGTCGTTGATGGAAACCGACCTGATGAATGAAAATCTACTTAATGAGTTGTCTCTTGATCGAAACCTACTTGTTGAATATATAAACATGACGTGACTGAGTGTTTTGGAAAATGCATAGCAGTTTAGAGGCAAAGGTATGATAAAGTTGAAAGTTCAAGAAGTATATGTGGGTTCTGTTAAGAAATGTTGTGGACACACGTGAGTATGAAGAAGCAAAGGTGTGTATAGTTTCCACACCATGGTATTCTAAATACCAAGGGTCCTTACCATGGTATTTGCCTGTGGTATTGAGCCCAACAATGTATGTTTTTATCTTGTCTAAGTAAACCATCAGTTAGAGTATGGTTTTGACCTGTGGTATTAAAAAAGGATAAACTATATAAGGTGATGAAGATAAAAGTGGTAAAATGTGTGTAATGTCTACAAGTGATGGAAATCTTATGAATAGTTATATATGAAGAAAATATGCATGTTATTGGATATTGATGTTTTGCTTGATCTAAACTAAGTATACACTCGTGAGTTTGATGATGGATTAGATCCAATAGATTTGAGATGGCAATCATGATTATGGGATGATTTAATTTGTGTTGATGACGTCTTAACGCATGATTTGTCAATGTATATCAACATCTGGGTATGTCTGAAGTTATGTGTTGCAGTGAAGATTTGACTCTAAATTTGTAGATCCGTACATGGGTTTTGTAGCATGCAAGGCACATACACACGCAGATGTATTTATGGTAAGTTGCGTACATGTGGATTTGGTTTCTAAAAAGAACATACACAGGAGGGTATGCTTTGAATAAAGTGTGTACACTAAGGAGGGTTTTGATGAAAAAGAATGTCTAATAAGTTAATCAGTTTTGATGTGTTTCTACTGTCTATCAATAAATTGTTAGTGATGAATTGTTCTTAAACAATGACGTTTTGATTGTGAATTGATTGATTCAAGACTGTTGAGGTTACTTGTTCGTTGTGATTGAAGGTTAGAGAAAGTTATGTGATTGATTCAGAATGATGCAATAGATCTGAGTATGATTCAGTGTTTGTTTTATAATGTATTTTGTTCAGTTTTTAGTATTCAGAGGTTTAAGATCTATACAGGGGTATGATTCAAGAGAGGTGTGTACACACGTCAATTTTCTACTATAAATTAGTGTACATATTTTGACAGGTGGTTGATCAGGGTTTGTAGTAACAAAACCTGGTTTCTGTTATGTGAAATATGTTGTTTGATATTCTAGTTACAGTGAACTCACAATTCTAGTTGATTGGTTTAGCTTCATGTTGATTAGGTTTCAATGATTGGTTGATTTAGTTGGGTTGAATATTGATTATTGAGTTACAGTGATAAGGTTCATTTTGATGATTGATTTTGAGCTTAAATGTTGGTAGTGGGTCCATTCTGAAAATTTGATGAAATGTGGCCTACAAGTTATGATGTGTTTTAGCAGGTGGATCCAGTATGAAAATTTATGAAACATTGTCCCTAGAGTCAAGGGAGTTGGAGCTTACTTATAGTGGTAGCTAGAAAATCAGATCAGGGTGTTGGAGCTCCCTTCCAGTAGCAGCTGGAAAATTAGTGAAGGTTGTATCCTTCTACAGGTTGGTGCCTGTGTACTAGTATGAGTGTACACTAGTACAAAATCCATGGGGTTTGATCTCCCTTCTAGTAGGATTTGGAAAACTAGTGAAGGTTGTAGCCTTATGTAGGTGGGTTCTTGTATACTCGTATGATTTTATGCCATTACTAGATTGTAAAATATTTTCTTTATATTAAAAAGAAGACAGAGACGACAACAACATATGATTTTTTGTCACATTGGGTTTCCACCTTAAATCCTAGTGTTCATGTGTGTTGCTTATGTGTGATAATTTATTGGTAAAAGACTAGGGAACAACCCACTATGGGGAAAACCCTTTCAAATTATTATTCTTAGTAGATTGACATCAAATGTTGGTAGAAAAAGATAGTACAATGATTCATATATTCATCTATGCAACTAACCAACAAAACAACTACAACATCCATGAAATTAACCCAACAATTTATATACTCAGAAACCATGATTCTGAAGTCTATAATGAACTGTCACTTTCTGCGGTCAACAGATCAAGACTGTGGTCAATGAGTGAAAATTATAGAAGACTATTATTTCCTCTTTTAGGTCTCGATCAGATGAGTGGGGAGATATTCTATTAACTATAGTTTCCCATTTGCTCCATTAAATCTGGCATGTGAGTGAGGGGGGTCAGCTATGGACAGTAGAAACCCTAACTCCTTGTCGCATTGATGGATAGTTTTTTCATGCAATCTGAAGGATCTAGTCACGTGAATGAGCTTGTGTGTGAGTGACTGCAGTCGAATCCTTCCTATGTTGTGCATGTGACAGAGACACAAAACCCTAAATCAGAGATGCAAGCTTGAGACCTTGCAATTTCACCTGAGAGTGAACTGTAAGGACTCTTGGACACCACATATCTCCACAATGGTATGATATTGTCCACTTTGGGCCTAAGCCGTCATGAATTTGTTTTTGGGCTTTACCCCAAAAGGCCTCATACCAATGGAGATATTTGTCCATCCTTACATACCCATGATCCTACCCACTTCTAATCAATGTGGGACTTTGGCTGTATACCTAATAATCCTCCCCTCGAACAAAGGACCATCGAGCCTCCCCTAAAATGATTATCCATCCATCCACTCTCTACCAACCAGGATTCTCCGCTCCAATGCGTTGGAAGCACACGCCTTACATGGAAGCACCACCTGCCTCGAGAGCTTGCTCTAACCGAGCTCATCCATAGATCCCATTGTGATATTACCAGGGCTCACCACCTTCGTTCAGCATTCCAAGGATTTTTCCACTTGTCTAACTTTGAATCTGGCTCTGATACCACTTGTAAGGACTCTTCGACACCACATATCTCCACAATGGTATGATATTGTCCACTTTGGGCCTAAGCCCTCATGGATTTATTTTTGGGCTTTACCCCAAAAGGCCTCATACCAATGGAGATATTTGTCCATCCTTATATACCCATGATCCTCCCCACTTCTAATCAATGTGGGACTTTGGTTGTATACCCAACATGAACCTGATCCTCTGCAGATGAGTCTCAGACTTATGTGAGCCAAAAACCAAGATAGAAGAGTGTCACCTCATTTTTTCCAAATGAGGTAGAGGTCACTTGTATTTATAGCCTTCTAAGAGTGTCCACTTTTCTTTAGGTCTAATCTTATTAAATGTGCACATGTGGGATTTTCTTCATAAGTACACATTACCTCATCCAATTTGAGTGATCTTTAGGTCTATTTTGGTCCTATTAAAAAGAGGAATTCAATGAAATTATTATTTATATTAGGTGATCTTCCAAAAGTGGAATTTAACTGAAGTTTCATATCTTTAACACTCCCTCTAAACTAGGGAGAATTCCACCCACCAATATCTGACCATCAACCAACATGTCATCTTGTCATCATGTCTTATCCAATCTCAAGTATCTCCTCATATCGTATTATAACTATTCATCTCAATTCATCTCTCGCTTATTCCTACTTATCTCTTGATTTTCCCTACTCATGTGCTAAACATTATCAAATCTAAAAGAAGAATAATTTTGACATCGAAGGGGAGCTCAATCTACCACCCTATGTCCATCAAGCTACTTCCCAGAATCATGTAAAAGATTCAATTCACATCATCATTGGAGAGAATATCACGAGGGATCATATCTCAACCTGGAACCACATCGGAGAGCACATAATGACCCATAATCTCATGGGTGAGCTACTACAATGATCCCATATCGAGCAATAGGATATCCAAACACATAGGGGGACACATCTCAATGCTATAATCACATCAGGTAGCTCATTCTCAACCTAATCCTATTTCCTACAGATCTTCCCATTAATGACTCTAGGAAATCATGTGTTAGAACACATGCATCATAATCTACTTGGGCTCTACACCTCAAGTATACTCTCAACCCATTGGCCAAACATGGAGCAGTATTCCCAACAAGCCTTGCTTGTGGGTATGATGCCTACTTAGGTATGTTATCCATAGCACATATAGGGGAGAAAAATATTTGACCCTATGAAGATAGGGGAGTAGCATCTCCAACCCTATGGGTAACATATAATGGTGACACCTAATTTTCCAAAGTTCCCTCAACCCTAGGAGCCCTCCATCTCAATTCCACACTCTGGGAGATCAAACACGGGGAGAAGAGTTAAATCAGTGTCCTCGATCAATGATGGTCATATCCGGTATCAACTTGATCATCATGTATCAATAGAAGCGGTCTTCTAGTCATGCAAGTCATCAAATAAAATATCATATTAGAACATAAATAATCATATAAATCATAAAAGGATACCATACTCATCCTCCCTCTGAAGGAGGTGTCAATCACAATTATATGTTTGTTTCGTACAACATCATTGTTTCAATAAATGAAGGTAATATGGCATTCTATACCAATTGGATCCCACTCTTTGTCATCACAATGTATCCATGGCATATTCATAACCTTCTCAAACCTATCTTCAAAAATATTATTCATCTTTTCTCACATCTTTCCATGCTAGAAACATTGTATTCAGTCTTAAGCCTGCATAAATCTATGAACCTCTCATCCAAAAATATCATGGCAGATATCATACTAGGGTAGCAGCTAGATGAGCTCATGAATAATAATCCCAAACATCAACAATACTTCCATGCAGTCATATATCCTAGGAAGAATATATCAGATAAAAAATTGATCATCCCATGCAAATATTTTGAAGGGTACTCAATGGAAACTCTATGTGAGTGAAGTGGCTCAATCCTGAACTCATTCAGGTTCTATGCACATCGTATATATACATGGATGGGTGTTCAAAATAGAACATCAATTTTTTTATCAACTATTGGTTTCCAAGATGATTTCAACAATATTTCTTCACAACATATTGAAATTAAATCAGAGTGTCCAAGTATTTTCATTTCCGCTTTCCAATATTTCTTCAATAGCTTTGCAATATAGATTTTTTTTTCCCAACATCAGAAATCGATTCATCATGCCATGATTCATCATTTCAAGCTTCAGAAGCCATCTTTCTCTTACTTTTCTCATCAAAGCCCCATTGTTTGTCAAGATTAAACCATCAGTATATAAAAGCAAAACTAAAATCAAAGTCAAACTTTGGAACACTTCCAAGGTAGAGATTTTTACCAACACATCATCTTGACTTCACCAGATAACTATCAATGTTGACACATCAAGATCAAGGAGCTTGCTTCATACAATTCTTTATGGAAACACAATTCTTTTACAACCCAATATGTTCACCCTCACATAAATCAATATTGTATAACCAAATCAACTGGGTTAACTTATCAAAGTTTAGATGCCAGATCAGGACTAATATCAAAATCAACAATATCATAGTATTAGATTCTTTATACCAAGTGACAAGTATAGCTCTCATAAATTCATGACTTCATCTATTTTCATGCCAACAAGTTGTCATTTGCGAAGTAATATCAAACCAAACTTCATCAAGTCATCCTTAGGATCATAATATAAGCCACTAGATGCAAATGTATACACCAAGAATAAGTCATGTAGGTTCCATCCTTTTATCATGGGATTACTTCATATTGAATCACAACTGACAATACTTCAACCATTGTGCTAAGAACAATGAGGCCAATAAAAAACCATTATCAGATACCCATATTAGTCACTGAAGTTCACTATGCCCACATAGCATTATCGTTGAGGAAAATCATCAGTCATCAAATAAAATCATTAGTCATCAGGTCAAATCCTAATTTCCTGTCATAGTGATATCTATAGTCTAGAACATATATCAACATCAAGTCAAATTTATAAGTAATTATCAAGGATCATGTCAAAACTTAAAACACTACTTATCTATATTAAACAACCAAATCATGTAAAACTCTTATACCACGAACATAATGACATTTCTATATGCATGTCCTAGTCACTTGCAAACACAAGGTTACTCTATATATTTGTATCTAGTAAACATTCAAACTTTCCTGCTCACAAATATTTTTTTTTATTACTACATATCTATAGGTTTGACATCCTTCGAGTGTAATTTTGATTTTATACACAAAACTTCATTCTTGTGTCCGTCAGTTGTAGTCGCACCCACAGTCCTTCACTGTGCATTTGACAGACTATAGTCACACACTCCAAGATGTTGTTTTACCGACTAAGGCTTCCCAGTTTCTCTCTGGAGAACTATAAATGAGTGATTATGGTTGTATCTACCTAGAAATATCTCAGTGCCTTGACCACACCCTTGAGCTTTCTTACGTGTGATAGGGAGGCTATAGTCACACCAGAAGGATTTCTTCCAAGTGTCTGAGGTTTAAAGTAAGATAAAACCATCTCACGTCAAATCATAACTTTGCTACGGATCAACAGTGTCAGATATTTGTCTATTCATTCCCATAAATCATACTCCAACAGTAAAGATTATATTATGAAAATTACAATAGGAGAAGGGATCTTATGGGAAGGCTCTCCCTCTGAATGAGAATCCACTTCATTCATGCCATAAACTTGTCTATAATTCTATCATGCATCAACAAATATGTTAGATTATAAAGTCAGATTATATCCACATATTTACCATGGTCATATATGTTATCATCAACTACTTCACCATAACATCATGACATCAATCTTTCGTCAAAGGGTTAGTGTCAAATAGATAATAGGAGCATACTTCAAGAATCATGATCACCACATTACTTCTTTGTCACGTAAATCAATCCATCAAGTGAGGGAATTCAATTTTACCTGATTCCATAATTAGTAAGCACATCAAAGCATAACCATGGTCATCAAAATATCCTGAGTATCAATCTCATAGTTATACTTCTATCATCATCAATGCTATGCTTTTCAAAAACAAGTAATGTCAAGATACCATCTACTATAATCAAGGTTCTAGCCTTCTTTATGGGATCAAGATATCCAAAGATGATATATGTTATCCAAACATCAATTATATCACTATATTAATGATCAACATTAAGTAGCCTCATAGAATCAAGAAGTTCATCATGATCAAGAAGTAAGATACTTGTTCAATACTAAGTGCACCATTTCATCATAAGAACCATGAATCCAAATCACTTTCATATGTATGATCTATTTGTGAAAGACAAATTCTCATCATACCTTATAGCTTACCTTGCCATCCAATTTTACAGTTGAAACATACCACCATGCATACCTTGTAGTGTTTAGATTCTTATGTACCTGCTTATTTTACATAGATAGCTTGTAGCGCTTTGTCACCTTTTCATCAAGAGCCTCTTTTTTGATGTTAGGTATTCTCTTCTTGCACTAGCCATGATCCTCAAGAAGGATCCACTTATCATATATCATTAGGAAGTTACAGGCATCCAAATACTCAAATATATATGCAGGAAGCATAAGTAATAATCAAAACAATAATCAAATCCATAATTGTAGAAAAAAGTAAAGGCATAAAGAAGCATCATAAATCAAAAATTACTTATCTTCAATAAGAGGTGATCATCTCCCTATTGAACCAGCCTTCAAGTTCCATCACTATCCATTGTCCATATAACAATTTTACCTTCAATATTTCAATCAACTTTATCAACAACCAGACCTACTAGAGACTATCCCATCTGAGGCTTCATCAAATCTGTCACAAGAGCTTGAGCATCTTCACATTGATCATGCACTATTTCATATCTCAAATATTTTCCATAAACCATGGTTTCTGTCAAACCTTGTCCTCATAATATCCATCAAACCCTAGTAACCAAATTGCTTAGGGTTTCCTTCAAACCCTAGAATTATTTTATGTCTCCTCCATCATCTTCTTGCTTCCATAAATGGTGTCACCATAGGGGTGATCTCCATAACTTTTATTTAGCCTAGCTCTGATACCATGTTAATTTTTCTTAGCTTTATATCGTTCTTTGGTTCGATAATTTCATTTCTTCATTAACAAATTACATTCACCCCATAACATCACAACATTATTTAGATTTACATCATTATTCAATAGCATATGCAATTATGAAGAAAGAACAATATCATCAACATCAATGAGGCATAACATAAAGGAACAATAGGAGAAAAACCCTTTCAACTTCCTCTTCTTAGTAGATTGTCTTAAATGATTATGAAAAGGAGAGTACAATGATTCGTATCTTCATCTATGCAGCTAACCAACAAAACAACTACAACATCCATGAAATCAACCCAATAATGTATAAACTCAGAAACCTTGATTCTAAAGTTTGTAATGAATTATCATTGTTTGCGGTCTCTACGGTCAACTGTTAAACACTTTGTTCAAAAAATGAAAACTTTATAAGATTGAGATTTCATATTTTGGGTCCCCTTCGCATGGTTGGGGATATATATATGAGTTATTATATCTTCCCAATCGCTCCCTTAAGCATGGCATGTGAGCGAATGGGGTCAGATCTCAACTACAAAAACGTTAACTCCCATTCACATGGATGGATATTTGTCTGTGCGACTGGAAGTCTCTAGTAACATGGATGAGCTTATGTGTGAGCAACTGTGGTCAAATCCTTCCTATGTTATGCATGTGAATGAGGCCCAAAACCCTAAATGAGAGATGTTAGCTTCAAATCCTACAATTTGACCTCAAAGTGAACTTAATCCTCAACAGATGAGCCTCATACCTGTGTGAGCTAAAAACCAAGATATAAGAGTGTCTTATCATTGTGCCCAAATGAGGTTGAGGTCACCTGTATTTATATCCTTCCAAGGGTGTCCACTTTGCTTTAGAGACATGTCGAATTTTCTTCATAAGTACACTTTCCCTTATCCGATTTGAGTGGTTTTTAGTTCAATTTTGGTCCTATAAAAAAGAGGAATTCCATGGAATTATAATCTCCATCAAGTGAGCTGTCCAAAGTGGAATTTAATGGTAGCTGCATGTTTTTAACAGGGTTTGGAACCTTTATGTTTCCATTTGAGACTGGGTAGACTTGACCAACTTGAACAAGAGCATGAAGTGAGTCCACCAAGTCATTAAAGGAAAATATGTGAATCTTCGTTAGGCCCCAGGATTGATGTATCTAATGCATATTTTTTCCCATTTGATGCCTCACTTGTTCCCTTGTTTTACTATTTTATGAATCTTTATGTTTCACTTACACAATATTTTGATGAAATAGTGAAGATTTACATTTGTTTTGCATTTTATACCTTCTCTATATGCATTTCTTTGGTTTTATTTTCGTTAATGTTGTTAATGCGGGTCCTGCACTTCATATAGATCCTGCACCAAAATGGAAGTATATGTGGACCGCTTCATCATTCAATATTTCCATGAATGAAAATGGTATATAGTAGTACAAACATGCATTTAGAATGACCTTGGATCCTTTTTAATAGTCCAAGGTGGACAAATATTTCATTGAACTATTCCTTCACTAAAGAGCAACATTCCTACACTAGACAGCAACCAATTTGGAGCTTCGACATCTCGGCACGCTTCTGGGGGAAAATGAGGAATATTATTATCAAAAATCATGCTCTAACACCTCCCATGAGTTTGATTGCACCCAGGTTGCACCTATGGGTCTCTAGAACAAAATCAACAAATTTTCTTAAAATTCGTACAATTTTCAAATTACCAAGTTTGACATCAGTGCAATTGCAGGTGAATCTTGAAACTCCGAGATTTTTTTTTTACTAGTATGAAAAATTATCTAGAACCGAAATCATTTCTGAAGATTTGCAATGGTCTAAAAGTTACACCAAGGTATTTGAGGCAGTTTTATAAGAAGAAATGTTTTCGAAAAATTCTAGGAACTTGCCCAGATTTGTAAAAAATTGGAAATTTCATATCAGATTTGTGTCTCCTTTATTACATATTGGTTGTGATATAACTCCTTTGGATGGCGGAGGATGTTATGATCCCCTTTCATTCATTTTGTTCCTGGTTTGGCTTGTTCAAATCCTATCATGTAATTGTAAATTATATAAACAACAAATCATGGCTCTCTATGAAGGACAACAAGATATTCTTTATACTCTCATGCTATTGAGATGAGTGTTGGGGGTGTTCCACTTACTCAGATCGATTTGGAACTAGAATATGGAACTCTAAATGTATAAGGAATGAGATTTTCGATAATAACAAGCATCAATGCCAGGTTTATGCATATATTTTTTCTATTTCCTGTAATGTTAATCTTGCTCTAATAAACTAAGTGTTTTCCTTAAAGGGAAAAGAGTTGGTTTGCTAGGGCCCAGCCAACCCAACTCGTTCTCCCATTGTTATTATATTATGTATTAAGTATAGGAAATGTGTGGTGAGAAGGTTTCTTCTTGATGTTGAATATGCGTGATTGAAAAAACTCTTGTGTGTTTCCTTTTTCTTGCCGAAGTGTTCTTAGATCTGAGGGTTTGTGTGTGTTAAGTGTGTTTCCTTTTTGTTGAAGAATTTATTTTTAAAGCACAACAAGCATTTCCTTGGTTTGAGAATTTTTCCTCTTGAAATCTCTTTCAATTAATGAGTAGGGTTTACTGAAGTATTCATTTTAATCTTGCTTAATGAATAGTTGAGGTTTCGTTTGAAGAATTATTTCTTTGTAGAAAGCACTGTGAACACACATACTTTGGTATATATGTGTGTGTGTGTGTGTGAAGTCACCAGTCTTCCTGTGTAACTTATTATATCTAAATCACATTCCTTGCTCTGTTCATCATTTGAATCGATCATTATCATTGTTCAAGTACGAGACTGAAAATATAAATCTTTTTATTTGGAATCAAATCTGTTTGCAAACACAGGAACTTATCTAGACACAATGCTGAGGAATGAAGTAGAATATATATTTTTATAGGTGATTCTTTATTTAAAATGCAAGAGTTTGTTATTTGCATTAAGATTGATAAATTTCCCATTGGCTTTCACAGTTCATAGTTGTAATTTACATTTTACAGAGCATGTGATGGTTTGGGATTTCATCTTTATTGAATCAAAGTTTTCCTTTTCACATTTCATGATTTCATGCTTGATTACACAACATTTTGGTTTATTTATTAAGGGGTGAAATATTTTCAAGTGCAGGAATAGAATCATCTTGGTATAGGAATAGAGTAGAAGAACTGTTTTGTTTTTCCTGGTACAGGAACAAAGTACATGAATTGTTCTGTTTTTCCTGGTACAAGAACAGAGTACAAGAATTGTTTTGTTTTTTTCTAGTACGGGAGCATAGTACCAGAACAGAGTTGTAATCTTATTTTTCTTGACAAATTGATGATTAAATTACCTAATACCCAAATTGGTTAGTCTTCTTTTTGAAATTGAGTTGGGAGTTTATGTATTGGTTTTCAGAATGATTTATTAGAAGGGTTTTCTCTCTAATTTATTAGAAGGGTTTTCTCTCTAATTTATCAAAAGGTTGGGCTTGTTTTCAATCGATCAATAATCAAGGTTTGCATTTCTATCATTAGGCTTTACATACAATTGTTTATGGATTGTAAGATTAGTTTTTATGCTTTATCAAGTTTCCTTTGTAGTGCAAGATTCAATTTAATTTGTTGAGATTGATGTGCAAGTTAGACTAGAATTTTATTTGTAGGTTGCTAGGGGCTCTCTCTGGAATTTCTAGTGTTGTGCCTCAAAGTTCACAAATACGCAGATTGAAATTTAAATATTGGTACATTAATATGCCATTTACTGTACCCAACGATCTCGTCACTGACATGGTAAACAAGGTCAAATCTAAGCAATTTCTAAGAGCATCTTGCATTGGTGTATTCATAGAAGGGCATTTTTGCAAGCACTCTTCCCTATATGAACCAATATTTATGGGGTGTTTTGAGTGCCTTGAAAGGGAGAGTTCTTTTAGCCAAAACAGTATCAATTGTGGATATTATAGGTTGGCCCTCTATCCAGGGGTTTGATGGGAAGTCAAAGGAATTAGATGAGGATGAGGTGGCATGGAGTAGTTATTTAGTGGAGAGAAAAAGAAGGGTTGGCTCACTAATTAGGGTTGTTACTGTTATAGACATATTTGGGCACTACAACCCCAATCACATATGTCTATAAACCAATGGCTTCTAAACCCATAAAAGTTTTGTTTCATACCCTAAAGGAACAAGGTAAACTGATTACATCATTTCCCAGAAGTTCTCCCTAAAAAACTTCTTAGAACTAGTCAAAACTGGACCATACAGACTGCTCCATGCTAAGGGTGTGATGCATCTCACTTACATCACACAAAGGGTGCGATGCATACTGAAACTCCATTTTGTAGGGTGCGATGAGTGAGAGTAGACAAATGGCAGAGGCAGTTTGCTAGGTGGAAACCCAAGAAATCTTCTAGAAACTTCCCATATGACACTTTCCTCTCTGAATTCGCCTAAGGATGAGTAAGAGATCATGAAATATCCAAGTGCAACCAAGAACTATCAGTGAAATGACACTAATCAAAATCCCAGAAGCTGACTCACCCACCTACAAATATCTATATATGGATCCCTCATCCTAGAGATCCAGAAGCTAGAATTTTTTATTTTGTAAGGAAGTGTTGTTGGTTTCTCCGTGAAACATTGTATTATTGGGTGATCTAGCTTTTCATGAGATGAAGAGGGCTTTCATGCTGGGAGGATGGTGTTGGATCAGACAGCTTGGTTGTAATCCTCTCTTATACTACTTCTATCAATAAAGCTATTTGAGTTTTCCTCCATATACTTGTATATCTCTGAATCTTGTATTTGTGTATGCATTTGTATGGTTAATGTACATCCGATCCTACATTGTTTATGGTTATAAATCTCTATGCTTTGATGGTATTTTGATGCTTTGACTCTACAGGTGTTCTTTGAAGTGGGACAAGTGAGAAAGAAGTGGCGAAAGCTCTATCAAGGAAGAGAGGAAACAAGCAAGGAGACTAGCGAAAGATTGAGGTTGGTACTCTCTGCTTCTCTATCATCTATCTCTCATAAAGGAAAACACAAGTAACTTTGGTTTGTTTGTTTCTAAGATAGCTACCCGTCTTAGTGGGACTAGCAGCTCTGAATGGAAACTAGTTTTCCCGATAACAAAATGGTGACTCCACTGGGGAGTGAATAGTTTGATTTTTAGTTACTGTTGTTTTCTTTATAAACTACAGACGGAGCCTGAAGTCAAGCTAGCTAGCCTTCGAACTGCTTTTTCTATGCAACTGCAAAATAGATCAATGCTACTTCAATCAATCTTCGGGTTGGTTTATTAACTGAACATATAAATTGCAAACATCCTAAGTGCCCTGGTGGTAGCTCAAATAACCTCATTAGATCAACCTCTATACTTTGTGTTTACTGCCTATCATAAGCTCAGCCTAAATCCCTGAACTTAGCTGCAAACTATGGGTGAAAACCAAGCTTAGTCTCATCCCTGATCCATCGCACTATCTGTAAATATGCAAACTGGATGCATCACACCTCCTGTGTGTTGCAGGTGAGATGCATTCCTTTTTCCCTGTGTTACAGGTGTGATGATTGAGTGAGACTGTTTCTGCCTCCCGATTTTGGTTTTTTTCTTCATTGTTTGCATCTCTATTCAGTAGTTTTGCTGTCTATGATCAGTATATCACTATTGAAACTCTCTTCCTTTACATTATTCAGCCTCCATTGATAAGGAATTGTGAATGTTTTTTATGTATTTTTCATCATTTACAGTCTTCCTTTGCAAAAAGTAGCTTAATCAAACTGTCGTCTTTTGATTTGAAAGTGTCGCAAATTTCATTTTTAGTCAAGAAAAAAAGTTTCGTAAAGTATTCCTCTTTTAAATAGTCGATTACACTTTTGCTATTGTATTTGATTTGAATCTCAATTCTTTGAAGTGTCGAAAGTAGTTTTCAAGTCGAAATTGAAAGTGTCATCATAGTCTTCCTTTCGTTTTTTGAAAAGAAATTGCTAAAGTGTTGCTTTGAAGAAAAATAACTCAGATTTGTACTTAGTTTTCTTTTTTTCGTTCACACATTAAGGAAACTGAAAAACAAATACATGCATGTGCATTTGCATTTAGACTGCATGCAGAAATTGATTTAGGAAAAGTGCATCTAGTGTGTGCTCTCTGCTCTATGTTGAAATAATTTTAGTTCTCTTTCCTTAGTAGCTAGGATTTTCATTGCTAAAAGAAAATAAATGATTGTTTATCATCTTAGATTGCATATTTAGGAATTGTATATCTACATCACGCGGTGAACCTTGAAAGGAAAACTTCTTAAGAAATATCAACTGTAAAATAAACCTCAATGAACATAAAAACACTTTGGAACCTAACACACAACATCTAGAAGTCTAGGCTAGAGACATATTTTGGCATCGTAAGCCCTGGTAACTATCATTTTCATAGTAGGTTGGGTGATTCCTCCTCTTTGATACGACAAGTGCCAGTACGGACTTGTGCTACCATGTACTATCGAGTATATATTGGGAGACCACAATAGGCTGATATCTTTATCCTTAGGAAGCCGTGTCTGCCGCCCTATCGATCGCAATGCACTGAACATAGCATTCGGGAAGATTGACTACCGTACGTAAAAGTATATTGCGGTTTTGTGATTGGGTTGGTAATCCCTCTGTCTAGATTTTTAGAGCAGTCATTTTCATTCCTTTTCAGACTCCTTAAAAGAAAAGGTCCATCTGAGCACTTGTCACTTAGGCTCATTAAAAATCAAAGGTGACTAGAGTCATCTTTAGCATTTTCTCGACTCTTAAAAATTGAAAAAGAAAGTTGTGCCAAAGCATCATAAAATTTATTTTAATTAGAATAACATCACTATTCCCTCATTGGTCATAGGTCGAGATAATGGAGTCCACCAATCAAGGATTTCCCCTTGGGGGAAATCCTAGTCCTTTCTCTTCTTGGGGAGATGTTGGTGCCCCACACATGGCTACATTGTCCCTTCCAGGACTCACAATTGGCCTGCCAGTATGGATATTCTCGACCTCTGTCATTCAAAACACTGTAATTCCTCAACAATCACATCAGCAACCAGATGACATTGAAGTTGCTCCCCTACCTTCTACTTTGTTTGTTTCTCCCTCTCCTTCTTCCTCTTCACTTGGTGAAACTAGTAACACTAAAAACCAAGTAACTGAGAAGAAGAGGAAAGGGAAGGAGAAGAAGAAGAAGAAGCCAATGGCGAAAGGGGCCAACCATGCATCGTCTAGTGAAAATCCACACACTGCACCATCCAAACCTAAATCTCGATGTGTCATTTTCAAAGGAGACCATTATCATCGAGATTGTCCTTACATCTCGCAGATCCTAAGGGACTGGTCTCCCCATTTACACAATCTAGTGTCTTCAACCTCTGATGATCATGTTCAGAGTACACCATCAACTAGTGAAAATGAAGTCAATGGACAAAAAGGAAGATCTAAATTTCCTTGTAGGTTGTGTGAAGGTGATCATGCCCTCCACCGTTGTCCTTTCTTGGATGAAGCTAAAAGAGTCTTGGATAACTATCCTACTTCACTGCAGCGACTTCCTCCTAGATACAAGAAACTCTTGCCTAGTCCATCGCTAGTTGAAAATCTGACTGACACACCTCTGCTGTCGATCGAAGCATCTATCATTGAAGATAAACCCCCCGAGTCCACACCGAACCAATGTCAACAGGTCAAGACAGAAATCGACCCAATCTTGTCTTCAGAAGGTCCATCATCAGATGATACAGTCTCCAAAGAGAATGAGAATGACACCGTTCAAATTATTTTTGTTCACACAGAGTCATATGAACATGGGGGAAATCTACCCGTTCCTTTACCGCAGGAAGGAAGTTCATCAGAGATTCATCTAGCCATTTATTTGGTACCTCCTCCAAGCAATCTAGTCGTTTCCTTCGATTGGAATCTACTATCGAGACCCCACCTTCCATCTAATGTACCATTCTGGATCATAGTACAAGCTTACAGAATGGTCATGGTTGGCACTATCATAGATGAAGGGGCTTCCATGATTATCCTTTCCTCAACTGCTTGGAATGCGCTTGGTTCGCCATCGCTTTTGCCTGAGATTCAAAATCTGTCAGGATTCAACAAAGGAACCAGTCGACCATTAGGGATCCTTCCAAATTTTCCTATAACTTTGAGAAGGAAAACCATTTATCTGAATGGGATGGTAGTCCAAGGGCATCTAGATTACAATCTACTCCTTGGGTGTGACTGCATTTACAGAATGGGAGTTATTGTTTCCTCACTCTTTCGGGTGATGTGTTTCCCGTATGAAGGTAGAATGGTCCAGCTCATAAACCAGCTTTCATTCCCCAATTCAAACATGGCTACTAGTCAAATTCCATCACTAACTGGTTTTTTTGCACAAGGAATGTCTCATCAACCTCTAGTCAATCCACTTAATGAGTGCGAGTGATTCGGTGAATGTGACTAAACCCGGGGGGCATGCACCCTGGCCTGCTTCGGTAGGAAAACCCCAGATATAAGGTAGGTTTCCGCGTAGGATATATGACTAGTTTGACACACCCGTCCATTTAGGAAAATGGGATTAGAGTGGAAAAGGATTCCCTTGTCAAAGGTTATGTGATTGGAAGCTCCCACCATTCACCTTTCTCTATTTTGATGGACAAAGCCAAGGAAGTGTTTTGGTTGCTACGTGGACAAAACAATCTTGCAAATGCAAGAACTTCCATATGGTATCTTGGAAGCTCTACTGCTCTTTATATCTGGGGGCATGCAAACCTTTTGTACACAAGTGAAAAGCGACCAGCATAACTCTAACCCCGTAGTTTTTACTAACTTCAACTGCTTAAATTAGGTGTTTTGTCTAATCAACCATTCACCTTTACAAGGGCCGATAGCACTGGCAAAGTAAAGAAAATGTTTCCCATTGAGAAACTATCCTACCTAACTGTAGTAGTTCTTTAACCCTTGGGATAGTAGTTGGTCGTTCCTAGCTTGCATGCAAAAGGCTCAGAGCAAACTTTCGCATGGGGCAAGCTCCCTAAAAAATGAACCCACTAATGAGAGACATCCTTATTATACGACTGGCACGAGTAGGTTTACGTGAAGTTCAAGCTCGTTAAAAAATAAACCTAGCAATGAGCATATGTTCCCCCAGAGTTTAAGCTCATTTAAAAATGAACACACCCTTCAGTAAATAACCTTTGTGATCACATTGCTATCAGCTTTTGAGCCTTGGTTGTGTTCTTACCATCACCTCCACTTTTCGACCGATCATACGCCTCCACTTGATTGTTTACCCCTTTTGAGGAATAGCTGCGATGAGTGATTCTGTTAGCCACCTTCTTTACACTTCCGTGATTGAAAAGTTCCAAACCTCACCTGGAACTGGCTGCTACCCAAAAATATCACTCGTTCCTCAGAAACGAGTCTCTTTTAAGCTCTTTTTAGATTCATAAAATATAAAAAGATTACCTAGAAATTGGCCTCTCCAGCTCGTTAAAGTGATTATAAGTGCCATCCCTCTTGTATTTTAATCTTTTTAGACATGAGGGACCATTACATGAAAAGATCAAGCGCTTGTCTTTTTCGGCTCACTAAAGTGATCGGAAAAGTCATCCCTTTCATATTATTTTACACTTTTTCGGACCTAAGGGATTATACTACGAAAAATTATTACTGGAGTTTCCTTTCCATCTCTTTTTAGACTCTCCAAAACTGGAAAGGACTGAGTTATCTTTGTCGTTAAACTCGTTAAAAAAATAGCGACAAACTTGTCCAACATAGACAAGAGTTAGTTTCACTGTCGCCAGGCTCGCTAAAACATAGCGACAGGTTTGCCTGAAGGGAAAATTATAGAACAAGAATGTGTTATCCTTCTCAAGCTTGACAAAAATAAAGAGGTACTGGTCAGCAATGACTGGGGAAAAATTGGGAAGAAAACTTGAAGAACTTCATTGGTAGCAAGTCGCTCTTGAACATGACACTTTCACTCCATCACCATGATTGAGTCGGGTTGAGTTATTCTATTCACCGGTCATATCACCATTGGTCTCCGTACCATCCATTTTTCGGGTTAATGCTACCAATCCATTTCAATGTCGCTGATATGTTCAAGAGAAGTCGCTCAAAGAATTCACCAACCTAGCTAACATCTCATCCGCTGCAATACCTTCACGCTTCATTCTTTCATGACCCCCACCCTGAACCTTGTATCATCAAATCGTTTTCACCTCCACAAAATCATTTTCTCCATTTCGTGTCGTAGATGTGGGATTCATTAAGGCCCTCCTACAATGGGTCACTTCTTGTCGACGTTAGCTCATTATCCAAGAAGTTGACTAAGGAACAACCCTTTTAGTACTTTGAAGCTTGCATGCCTCAATGGCAAGTTTCTCACTTCCGACGATAGGTTTACATCAATGGCCCTCGACCGAAAGATTTTGCGTGGTGTTCGACATCGACTCATGTATTCACACCACATGAATTGTACTACAGTACCCTGAGGGTCATTATCATTATCAGTGATTCCTCTCGCACTTGTTAACAACTTACATCATTGGTTGGTAATCAGGCGATGTCTTTCCATGTTCGACACCAGAACATCTTTTCACATGGATCGACTTGTACTTCGGGCAAAGATTGAATGATTTTGAAGACCCCAGATCTAGTTTCATCCATCTGGGCTGCGATATATTCAGGAAAATAAGGACATCAAATGTACATCATAGCTACACAGATAATCATCCAAGCTAAGGGATGATGGCTCTACCAGAATCATCAGTCTGCCACATAGACGGTTGTCTATCCTATGTACATGAAAATGAATTTATAAAGCTAAGCATGGGAATTCCCACCCCAGCTAGATCATGAAAATATTACGAAGATAATGTATTGTATTGTATCTTATTATAGGTCACCATCCAGTTCAAAAAACCTCGGATCCTCATGATAAAGCATTTCACCCGACATCAAAAGATTTACAATCTCATGCTTTAGGGGGCAACTATTATAGACATATTTGGGCATTGTAACCCCAATCACATATCTCCATAAACCAAAGGCTTCTAAACCCCTAAAAGTTTTGTTTCATACCCTAAAGGAACAAGGTCAACTAATTACATCATTTCCCAGAAGTTTTCCCTGAAAAACTGCTCAGAACTGGAAAAAAAGGGACCATACAGACTGCTCCATGCTAAGGGTGCAATGCATCTCACTTGCAGTACACAAACGGAGTGATGCATACTGAAAATATTTTTTGTAGGGCTTGATGAGCGAGAGCAAATAAATGGCAGAGGCAGTTTGCTAGGTGGAAACCCAGAGAATCTTCTAGAAACTACCCATACAACGCTTGCCTCTCTGAATTCGCCTAGGGATGAGTAAGAGATCATGAAATCTCCAAGTGGAACCAAGAACTATCAGTGAAATGACACTAATCAAAATCCCAGAAGCTAACTCACCCACCTGCAAATATCTATATATGGATCCCTCATCCCAGAGACCCAAAGGCTAGAATTTTGTATTTTGTAAGGAAGTGTTGTTGGTTTCTCTGTGAAACATTGTATTGTTGGGTGAACGAGATTTTCATGAGGTGAAGAGGGATTTCATGTTGGGACGATGGCGCTGGATCAGACAGCTTGGTTGTAATCCTCTCTTTTACTACTTCTATCAATAAATCTATTAGAGTTTTCCTCCATATACTTGTATATCTCTGAATCTTGTATTTGTGTATGAATTTGTATGGTTAATGTACATCTGATCCTATATTGTTTATGGTTATAGATATCTACGCTTTGATGGTATTCTGCTGCTTTGACTCTACAGGTGTTCTTTGAAGCAGGACAAGTGAGAAAGGAGTAGCGAAAGCTCTATCAAGGGAGAGAGGAAACAAGCAAGGAGACTAGCGAAAGACTGAGGTTGGTACTCTCTGCTTCTCTCTCATCTATCTCTCATAAAGGAAAACACAAGTAACTTTGGTTTGTTTGTTTCTAAGATAGCTACCCATCTTAGTGGGACTAGCAGTTCTGAACGGACAGTAGTTTTCCTGGTAACATTTACATGATGGAGAATTTCACGCTTGATGGCGTGAAGAAATCTACAAGAAAGATAATTTGTGAGTGAATAAGGGACAAAAATATTAGTATAGAAAGTAGATGTCAAAAGGGAATTAAAAGGAAAGGAAGGAGAGGGAGGTAGAAAGGGAATTTTCAACAAAAGAAATATCAATTGAAGGATATGTAGGAACTTTTTCTGTCGAGCAAAATGGAGCATAATTTCATGTCCCCTGTTGTTGTAAGGGTATTGTGCATAGAAGGAAGCAAAAGATCATGGATGTGAGTTCCATCAGAAATAGAGAGGCGATATCAGGAGGTTGTAGCCCTCGTAGGGAAAATTTGCTCGATGACGTCGACTCGGAGGACTCGCTGCATCTGAGTAGAACTAACAAGAAACAACAAAAGTGCATTGCTAGTCTAGCTTGTGTCCATTGTGATGCAACTTTGTTGTTTGAAGAGATGAGCTACAGGTGAATATAGAATGTAAGTTCATAATAAAAAAAGTAGTTTGTGTAGTAAATTGAAGGAAAAGGCTAAAACATTTATCTTCAAAGACATGAAGGAAAACAAAAATTGAATGGAAAAGTGTGGAATATCTAAAAGCATGAGAAAAAAAATTGGATAAGAATGAAGGTGATACCATTAATGAAGAGATTGTTAGTCGACTCTCCTCTTGATTATTGCAATTTTAGCTACTAAAGAAAAATGTTTCATAAGTATGAAAAAAATTAAAAAACATTTAGTTCCTATTAGGGAATAAGATTCTTTAAGTGTAGGAAAGGTTTTGAGGGAACAAAGTAGGGGTTTGGAAATTTCAATGAGCTACCTAGCACACATCGAGCTATTGTTCAAGAAAACATACCTTAAAGTTGTTGCAATAATGTATTAGCATTATTTGCACTGGTAATAGTAAGGAAAAGGAGGAAGACCAAAAGAAAAAGTCAAAGTAGACAAAGGTAGCGTGTTTCCAATCATTTTAGTTGTTTTGTGCAGTGAAGTTTTATTTTGTTTCATTTATGTCAAGTAAAATTTTCTACCTTATTCAGAAGAAGAAAAACAAATAAAAAAGTAGTTCCTATTATGGAATCGAGTTTTTTTTAGTCCAGGAAAGGTTTGGAGGGAACAAAAGAGGGGTTTGGAAATTTGAATGAGTCACCTAGCATACATCAATATATTGTTCAAGAAAATAGACCTCAAGGTATTTCCAAGGATGCCTTAGCAATGTTTTTAGTGGGTATAGCAAGTCAAAGAAGGAGGAACAAAACAAAAACTTTAAGCAGACTAAGGTTGCATAGTTTTAATGATGTTAGCTATTTGTGCAATAAAGTTTTTTATTTTATTTATGTCAATCAAAACTTTCTATTTTATTCAAAATACCTTGTAAATTTTCTCAGTAACTTAATTCATAGATTCAATCCTTTAATATTCTATAAGAAAATATAGGCTAGTCTTTCTCATGAGATCAAATATCTCACTATATTCAATATACAAGAGCATGTGGCATTCTCCACAACACAAAGTCTGTGAAGGAACATCTAGGTTAGAAATATGGCCTTAAAACTTTTCTCATTAACTCAATTCATAGATTATTTTCTCTAATATTCTATAAGAAAATATAGGCTAGTCATTCTCGTGAGATCAAAGCTTTCACTGTATTCAATATACAAGAGCATGTGACATTCTCTACAACATAGAGCGTCTGAAAGAACATCTAGGTTGGTTTCTGAACTTCTATACTTGCAGTACCAATGTTTATTTATCAGTTTTTCAATATTGGATGTGAATTATATGTTTACGAATGCAAGCATTCACATATTCACAAGTATATCCATGTGTATTTTTTTGTATGAGTTTTTCAGACATGGGAATGAAGCATAGATGCATTAACGAAAAGGTGCCCATAGGCATCGAAAGAGTGCATGCATGATCTCAAGTTACAAAAGCCTATAGGCATAAGGAAATGTTGAAATGTGGATTCTTCATATAATTACTAAATAGTAGAAAATTGAAACAACAAAGATCTAGTTTTTATGGGTCTATGTTCATGTCCCACTCATGAAGGAAGAAGATAGATTATATGGGTTTTTGGGCATATGTTTTTGATGAACGAAGAATATACCTGGGGAAGGTCAACAGTAGAAGGCAAAAATTTGCATAGTTATGATGTCTTATAGACTATTCCATGATTGGTCTTATGAGTCAACAAAAATTAAGGAATTTAGTTGCACTTTCAAATGTTCAAAAGAAAAAGGTTTCTTATCCAAAAGAAGCAAGAAAAAAACATATCTCCTATTATGGAATGGGCTTCCTTGAGTGTAAGCTAGCTTTGGATGGAAGAGAGGAAGGGATTGGTGGAAGCACCTATATATTTTCATTTCTTGCTAGATGGGAATAACTACATAGACTGTTAGATTTCCGTTAGATGACATAAAAGGAAATTTTCATGGAATTTCAAGATAGGTTAGACCATGTCAAATTGGATATATGCAGATTGTCAATTCATCTTGTTCATCCTCTTCATTGGAATTTTGTTATAATCTTTGTTGGAGAATGAGGAGGGAAATAATACGGATGACACTACCTATATCTGTCCTTGAGGAAATATTGGTGACAATAATTACAACCATATTTGAATATGAATATATCACACAAGACATGGTTTTCAATAAAGTTTAGGCAACATAGAAGCATGACTTTCAGGTGGAAAAACCAAGACAGGGAAGACAAATTTGTGACTAAGAAAGAAAAAATTAGGGGGTGGAAAGTACCACCACAATATTTTCCACCTATTCCCATCTTTAAAAAAGTATCCTACAAAATTCAATGCAAAATTTGATGTTTATCATGCAAGAACACTTGCTTGAAATATTTCCACCCAAAAGAATTTTTGAGTTGAGAAGAAATCATAATATAAAATGGTTAATTAAAATGCATAAGAAATAAGTTCTTTTAAATCTGTCAAAAGGAGAACAAGGATAATATAGTGTTACTGACATGAATAGTACCCATCCAAACAACTAGGAAGACCTAAAAGTTTTTAGAGAAGATGAAAAGAAACTCTTAAATTTGGAAACCATGATATGAAGACTTTAGGAAAAGGTATGTAGGAGGTATAGAAGATACCAAAAGTTGTCTAGAAACAAAGGAAAGCGTCATTAGACGAAGAAATATCTAGAGCATATGCAGAGGCTCTATAAGAAACAAGGAAGATATGTAAATGAGGATGATAATTTGAGCAAGATAGGGGTGCAAGAAATCTAGAAAATGAAACTGGTGCACAAGAAGAAGATTATGCAAAAACAAAAAATAAGGAAGAAAGTAATCTCACGAATATATTCAACTACTACATCTGGAATTTGTTTATATCCATTTTATTACTTGCCATAACTATTAGAATGTGTAACAGACATTAGATGTTAATAGAACTTGAAAGAAGCCAAAGGCTTTCCTCCATACTACAGGAGTTAAGCAAAACGATGATAAATGTCAGTTGATTGTTCAATAGTTATAATAGTATCACAATCTCCTTTTTTTCAGTGTAGTATAGGAAGGGTTGGTAGATTCTAATAGTGATGTCGAGGCAAAGGCTGCCAATTGTCTGATGACATTACGAGTGGAAGAAGGTTTTGAGGAGATGGAAAATAAGTCTAGATGGAAATAAACCTAAACATATGAATAAATAGACAAGGCTGACCAATCTACCTATATTTGTCCTTTCTTGGATATTTTTGAAAATAAATTCAACCCTCTTTCAAGAGAAACCTATCACACTAGGCATGGCCATTGTAGGCAGGATAGTAGCACACTTAGAGGTGGAAAAATCAAGATAGACAAGAGATATTTTTCACACAAAGTTTGAATATCTAGGGGTTGGATACCATAAGCATTTGTCATTATTCCTTTTCTCATCCTTCCAAAAACGTACCCTACAAATTGAATTACAAAAGTTTATGTTGAATTGTAGGAAAGCCTGTTTCAAATATCAGTACCCATAATAATCTTTAAGTTGAGAAGAAATCACAAGTTAAACTGGTTAATCAAGATAAAGAAGAAATAATTTCCTTTAAATCCGTTAAAAGAAACTAAGGAGAATATATTCTTGTTGAGGTTTACTCCACTCATCCAAACAAGTAGAAAGACCAACAAGCTTTCAAAGAAGATGAAGAGAATTATCAAAGTTGCAAATCATGAAGATGAAGAGAATCTGTCAACGTTACAAATCATGATATGAAGCATTAGGAAAATATATGTAAGAGGTAAAGAAGATACCAGATATGACTATTTACAAATTCCTAATTTTAAGAGGTGCTTGCAATATATTGCAAAGGTTAGATATTATATATGACTATTTAAGAAATCCCACCTTTGAGTTAAAAATCATTTTACTATTGAATAGAAATCCTTTGGAAATACACAATATCTTTAAAATTGAAAATTGTATCTCATTTTCACTTTTCCACAATGTTGTTTCCAATAGGGTTTTCTAGTCAACAACCTCAAAAAACTCTTAAACTCTCTATGCAAAATATCGACAACCCCATGAGGAGAGGCATGGAATATCTAACTCAATGCACCCAAAGTATCATTTCAAAACTATTAGAACAAAGGTTGAAATATTTGCATTGTTTAAGGATATACGAATTGAAAGATAATTTTGAATAAATTAGTGAGTAGATGATTATGTTTAGAGCTTTATACATATAGTGAGGAAGAGAGGGAATGATGAAAGTAAAAAATACATCTGCCTCGCCCTTTTTTTTGGTAATTTGTAATTCTTTGTTTCACATCTGATCCAAAAGGGATCCTAAAAACCCTCTAAGTCTTCAAAGATCAAAAAATATCACGAAGGAAAAACATTCACAAAAGGCGGATTACACTATCAGGAGAGAAAAAATGAAAAATGGCCAAAAACAGAGCTATCGATGGCTTAAAAAAAATACACAGGAGCCGTTGAATCTGGTTGATCAACGATCTAGATCTGATTGGCATATTGCAATTGGCGGTGGCAAGCAGAGGTTATCGGAGGCGGCCCTATGAAAGTTGCAACAACGATCAACTCGAGTCAATGACGACCGTCGATCAAGAGCACAGATCAGCAACCCAAGGTAGCTCGCGATATTGCATCGACAAAACACAAATGGAAAGGGTTATGGAGGCCCGAAGACCATGCGATATTTGATTGTGATATATCGCATCACAATATTGCATCAGAGCAATACAAAGGAGCGGGGCCGATACACCTGCGACTTGCGATAGCCAGACCCGACGAGGTTATGAATGAAATTTAATATATTTGGAGTTCTGTTAAATGGGTTTTTCTATGTATTTCACTTTTTTGTTAAATAAATAGAAAATGCGTCTAATGCAATGAAATCAGACCCGAAAGGGTTTATAAATGCAGTTGTATATTATTTGAAGTCTGTCACAAGGCCATTTGTCAATATTTTCTGTGTTTTAATGTATTTTTCAAATACAAAGGAAATCAGGCGCACTTGCGGCTTGCAATAGCGATCAAAGGCGGACTTGATAGGAGTCTAGGGTAGAATTAATAATATTTCAAGTCCGATAAAAGCCGTTTGGGTAGATTTTTACAGTGTTTTTGTGTATTTCTCTGTGTGAACAGAGAATGATTGTTTTGGGATTTCTAAAGTGCCGATGGTCCATTCCGTTACAGAACAGGTGGCCACCTTCCTTGGAGTTAACAAATGATTGCTTAACGCTCAGAAGGGATTTGAGCGGATAGAGGTCAAGAGCCAGAGAGCCCAAATGGGAAACCGGATAGACAAGCATTGATTGGTTTAAAAGCCATTGAATGGCAAAGATAGAGACAAGTAGTGCTGAGATAGAGAGAAGATAGAGACAGAAAGTGAGAGGGAGATTCTGTGTACTCAGAGAGACTTGAGGGATTCATGTAAACTCCTGCTATTTTGTATCTATTGTGTTGAGACACAAATTGAGCTCACTTTGTAAAACTCTGCTCTTGAGGACATAATAGAGAGGTTACCACTGAAGGCTGGACCACGAGACGTAGCCCAAGAGTTTTGGGTGAACTCGTTGATTATTTTGCTGTGTTATGTGTGTATGTCTATTATGTTTCTCTAACTGCTTCATCGTCTATATTATTCACAATATCATCGATCTGTTGCATGATGCAATATAGGCAAATCCTGCACATGAGTTTTTAATACCTTAATATTAGTCTAAGATCTCATTTACAGATCAAGTGGTATCAGAGCTTGAGGTTTTCTAAGGTTAGACAATCTTGTCCTAGATTTTTGTATGCTAACTAGGTCAAAGCTCAAACTGGGAAAAGGAGAACATGTTGAGGCTAATCCAAAGAATGGGAGAGTCTATTCTTAGAGTAGAATGGCAGAAGAAACTCCATGAGAATCAGAAGCCAAATTCATGGATAGTTTTATGGCCATGCGAGCCATGGTGGAAGAGATGTATCTGTTGCATGTGGAGCCTGATTATCTTTTGTATTCAAAGGTATCGCCGCATTGGACCCCAGTTAGAAATGGGATAGCAACGCCGCTAGTGAGCACCAGTATTGCAGCAATAATGTTGCAACTCCTGGGACTTCCTAATTTACTTTTATCAACCCGGTAGTTCATAACAAACTTGGAAGTGACAGTATTGTACGCACAAGTACTAGCTCTTATTGCAGGCTATCACTTTCTCAACTAGCGCAAGATCACTAGGAGCTTAAGCCAACTTCTATGAGTTTCCAGAAGAAGATTTTAACCATGATGCAAGAAAGCTAATTCTAAAGAGGTTGTTCTACTCGCAGAAAGAGAAGGAAAACTGAAATGTAACGCAAACCCTAGCAAACCCTAATTTACCTACTAACCCTACTTTTGCAGGAAAAGAGATGAAAACTGATGAAGTGAGTGCCATTGACTACTAAAAAGGTAAATTGAATTTATTCAAGCTACTTCTGAAAGGAGATGAGAAGAAAACATATTTTTGTACTTTTGAGTGTTTTTGTGTGAAATTATTATCCTTGTGATTTATCTAGTTGTTATTGTGCAGAGGTTTTGTGGCAAAGGAAGATGGAGCTGGCTTTTGTAGAAGTGGAGGAAGGTGTGGAGAGGTCCTAAGAAGCCCCTAGTACCCTTCTGAAGACTTCCATTGCAATCAGATTTTGAAAAACCACTTACAGGAAATTCTACAGGAGGTTGTAGGGGATCTACAGGAGGATCTATAAGAGGAGGCTGAGAGCTATTCTTGGAGTTTTGAAGGTGGAAAAATGATGGAAAAGGGTAACTGTAGGCTAGATGAAGGTGTTTAGGTGCCTAGAACTTGTCGAGGAAGATCAAGAATGAACATGAGGGTTGGATTTGTTCAAATGATGAAAGGAAAGCTTATGGAGAAAAACACAGAAATTAGGGTAGATTGGTGAAATGTTGTGAATGACTTCGGAAATCTATGAGAAGTGAGCTGGCGCTAGATTTTTTATGGATGTATGGTCAACTGAGGTGTCCTGCAAGAGACCTGTACATCTACTTACAAAAAATGATCAAAGAAAGAACTAACTATACTATGAAAACAAAAATTTCTCTAGCTTGACCTAATTTCTGACCTACAAACAGAAAATGCTGAACAATAACCTTTGAACAGAAAATCATGCAAAGAGATCTATTGTAAAAGAACAAGAAATGATCTAGGAAACTGAATCTGAATCAACATATCAATGTTTCCAAATCAATTCATCACACTAGCAATTGCATGGAAGAGCAAAACTATGTTTTTTGTGGTATCAGTAGTGCCTTGACCTCAAATCATAGTCCTAGAAAGGGAGAAAAGAGATCAGGGCCTACTGTTGGCCTTTTTGAATCTTATTCTATCACTGCAGTAACCTACTTGAGCAACTAAAACACAAAACAGCGATGCAAACCATCAAAAGCAACCTAATCTAACAAAGTAAAATGAATCTATGTAACAGAAATTAACTAATGAAATGAAGCAAAAACATACAAGTACAAACTAGGAGGTGCTGGGAAGCTTGGGTTGGGCCATAACCCAAGAGCCTAAACCCTCTAAAAGAGATCAGTGTTGGCTTAAAAACTATTTCATCTTCATTATAAAAAATAATAGTCACATTACATGAACTGTTCTAAAAAAGGAACTTGAAAATAAGCTGAACAACTACTGAAAAAAAGTGAAAAAATTCTACTAATGATTGGATAACCTACTAAGGCTCTAAGCCTCCTTATTTATACAAATGGAGTCCTCCAACGGTCCTCCTAAAATCAAGGAGTTCGACTTCCTAGAACTGGAGATAGACAACAGTCCTTCTTTACTTGCTCAACTGCCCCTTGGAAAGTGGACCTTTGTGCTTCAAGTTACTGATGGAGGATTCAAGGAAAGGGGTCACAATTAAAGGAGACACCCTCCTACAAATCCTATTCCCTATTTCCCTCGAGTATTTGCTGCCATTTGCTCATAAATCCCTTGACTTTGTCCAAAATTGACCAAAAAATCTGCATAAAGCACACATTAGACTACATGGCAAAATGACTAACCCATTTCACTCTATTAGCATAAATATATTTAAAATCATGCAATAAACTAATGAGAATGGTGGATTAAGTTGAATTAAGAGGCAAAATGAGCCCATATAATTACCCATTTCTGGGGCTCATCCTCACCCCCTACTGAATGGGTTGCTCATCCTCTGAGCAACTAGTCTAGCTCTTCATCCTTGATGGCTTTGACAGATTCCCTGACATCCCATGCCTCTGATGTGATATCTTCCTCTTTATCATGGAAACCTATCTTTCTATCCACCTCTTCCCACTGTTTCTATTCTTCCTCCTCTTTTACTCCTTCCCGCAATCCTAGCAGCAGTGGAGGACTGAATTTGAGGCCAATCCAATTGGCCTTCAAACTTTGCATAAAGTGCTTATACAGTGGCACTCTCCTCATGGCTTCCCTCATCATATTTGGTGAGTGATACTCCTTGATCTGTAGGCTGTGTGGCAGTGTATTCCACCTTATCATACAAGCATGAATGTAGTCATTTCCAAACAATCTCTCCATGTCCTCGAAATGAGCAATAGTTGGGCCTGCTTATCAACATAGTCTGGGACAACTTGAGGATTAGCTGCAAGGTGTTGGTGGGAATAGATGAGAGCCATGGGTTTTTTTGGTTCTGTTCTAATCATCAGGGGTTCATTCAACTCTTTTGCCATCATTTTCTGGATTTCTACCGCCCTTTTCTCTTCATGGCTCATCCAAGATGCCATGGTCATCAACTACAAGTCTCCCAATGTAGCATTTGGATCCCATAAGTTCATATCAGTAAGTTCCATGTTGTGCAAGTAAAATTATGCTAGCTTTTCTTTGTCGTCAGGTGAATTGTGATCACATAGATGCATGAATTGGCCATAATCCTGAAAAGGTATTGCACCCCTCTAGGCCAGTGTCTTGATCTAAAATTGGAGCCACTAATCCTTGAGGTACACAACATCTGATTTGGATGGCTATCTGCACTGTAATGCCTTCATATCCCAGCTGTCCATGCATGCTAATTGCGCTTCCTTTTTCTGTAGTTTCCTTCTCAAGATCAACACTTCATTTCTACCTAGGATTCCTTTTCCTGTTGCTGTCTTATTAGTGTTTCATTGTCTGCCTAGGGTTCCTCTTCCTGTTGCTTTATTTTTAAGAATGACAACTCATTTCCTCCTTGAGGTTCCCTTTCTTGTAGTTGCTCCTTCGTTTTAATCTGTTGTTTTTCCTGCTTCTTCTGTCTCTAATTTTGTTTTTGTTGTCTCTGGTGTTGTTTTCTCCTCCACTTGCTTAGTTTCTACCTTTCCTGTGGCAACCTTTTTCTGCACTATCTTAGGCTTATTCTTTTCAGTTCTTGTCCTCTTGTTTTTCTCTCCCGTGGTTTTCCCTTTTTCTGCTTTTGACTTTGTCTTCTTCTCTACTTTAGGCTCATCTTTGATGGTGTCATGTTTCTCCTTTCCTCTCTGTTTTTCTTCTTTTTCTGTGTGGGGTTCCTCTTCTTCCAATTGAATGTTCTGTTCTTCTTCATGGATTTCCTTCTTAGCTTCATCTTTCTATTCTTCCTCTTCACTTCCAGATGGACTAAGGTCATCAGTGAGAGTTTTTATATCATCCTCTTTAGTCATGTTCCTGAAAATCTCCCAGGCTATGGAGATTTTTTAATTGTGGAGGGCATCCTCCACTAGCAATTTAATGAGCCCATGGTGACCCAGTTGGTCTGGAACCTCTGCCCTCAGTTTGGTGCTAGACTCTATTAAGGATTGGAGGAGAAAATATGGAAGACTGAGTTTTCTGGATGTAGGAAGGTCCATGCCATATCTTAGTTCATGTAACAGTCTGAAATGATACCCATAAACTATGTTGTATCTTCCTTCACAAGAGATATACTTCATGATCTGATAGCTAACCTCACCCCATGGATAAGGTATACTTGTCCTCCTGATGCCATTCTTATCCTCCACAAGATGTTCATCAGGCTGGAAAAAGGTCTTCTTGGCCACTTCACCCAGTGGTTTTTCTTCTTTGCTCCATGGTAGTCCAAGTGGGAGACTTGTAATCCTGCTGATGAATTCTGGTGTAAGTTCTATGGTTAGACCCCTAAAACTGACTGTGGCATGGGTTTTTGAGTGAGGTTTTAAAGACAATAAAAATTCCTCTATGACTTCCTCATCATACCCATGAAATTTTTCAAAGAAAGGCATCCAATTTTCCCTGGTAAAGAGGGCTACCACTTCTGGATGTTCATGTAGCTTAGTTGAATTCAGAGGCTCCTTCCTCATAAAACCCCCTGTCATGATGTTTAGAGACTGCTGGAATGTTTCAGGTGAGGAGGAAGGCAACAAATTTCAAACCTGAAAACAAAGGAATAGCTGAGGTTTTGTTTCTGGAACCAGAGCGAGAATTTTTCATGTTCTTCATTTTTAACAAAAACAAATTGCAATTTTCCTGCCTTTCAAACTCTGTTCTCAAACTTAATTTACTTCTCGGTCTGTTTGAGGGAAACAATATCTTTAAAAAATAGAGAGTATACAGAACAATGTTTTTTTCTTTTCACAAAATTAGCAGACTACCCAATGCAAATTCACTCTTTCCCAGGCTTAATTTTTCAAGGTGGCATCATATCTTTACACAGGAGAATACCACGGAGGAGAAAGAGATAGTTTTTTCAGTGAAAATAGCATATGGAGAAACTGTATATATTTTTTAAAAAATCACAGGCATACTCTGTTCTCACTTTTCCATTCTTTTCAACTCAGTACTTCGCTTCAAATCCCACCAATTTTTGTATATATATGGAAATGTAGAGTGAGTTTTACTGAGCCTACCTTTTCAAGCTCGAATTTGCCACAAAATCCCGAATTTTTCTCTACGATGCTACTCACTGGCCCTCCTGTAGAAGGGCTCCTGTAGGACTGTGTTTCCGCTCCTGTAGAGTGCGATAATGGTCCTGTAGAGCCCGATAAGTGAAAGGGTTTTGAAACTGATAGAAAAAAAATATTTTGAGGTTCTGAAGGTGGTAGGTAGGTTGCTACAACTGAGATCTCATCGATACAATGAAAACATAGGTGGTGGAGGTGGTCGACTGCAGCGTACTTAAGCTTATGGGAGTGTTCTGCGGTGACGAGGTGAGGTGGAAGGAATGGTATCTTATCCCCATCCGGATCGTTGGTCCCTACTTCATTGCCATTATGAATCTTCATGCTACCTGCCTGCAATCACTTCCATCATTCCCGTTATACGCGGCCACCACTACTTATTTTGAGTTTTCTTCCCGATTTGACTGAACACACATGCCAATTGCACCCACTGAGCACTGTTTGAGTTGGACAAGGCATGCTGTTTGAACTGGACAAGGATCTTGTTTAATCGCAACCATCTCAATTTTCCATACAGTTTCTAAAGAATCCTCAAGCAACAGAGGAACAGGTTTAGTAACTTACCTGTTAGTCGCTACCGCGCTGTTGCATGCTCAGACATTGGCATTCTGTTCATGGATTGCTATTGCTGGTGACCGTGGCTTCTGAATTAGTGGCTTGGATACCTCATGCTAGTGATCTTTAACCAGGATTGGTTCCTTGCACGTTTTATCATTTGTGGCTGCAATGGACCTGCCTCTAGAGCTCGATTCTTAAGGGGATCAGTTGTTACAGGAATCCTGCAAGATTTCCTATAACTACTTCTCCCTCTAAAACTTTTAGTTGAGGCTTGAGTGGGGACTAGAGAGATAGCTGAGGAAGGTTCTGTTAGTCGAGGAAAAACAACTGGTATGCACTAGGTAAATGATATGTTAAGGATACTGCAGTTTATTTTTCATTTCTCTTTTTTTTTTTTAAACAATAGAAACAGGATTTCTGTGTTTTCTGTGTAGGGAAGAAAGAAGTGAGTGGAAATGTAGTGGTGTAGGTGTGGAATGGAGATTTAGGAAGATGAATGGTGGTAGGAGGGTCCACAGGTCTTCTGAACAAGTTTTTAGCCTTTTGATCCTTTTCTGGACTTGATTTCGAGCTCTCTGTGATTTCTATAGGAGCCTCTTGTAGAATGCACAGAGCCTCTTGTAGGATGCATAATTTCTATAACAGGTGAGACGAGGGACTGGAGAAAGACAATAGTGATGGAGAAATGGTCTATTAGAGGTGTATTTTGCTCGGCCATGTCCCTTTTTATTCTGTGGCCCTCCTGCAACCTGCAAGATATTCAAAAGAAGTTAATTTTTTTTCTGTTCTTGTTTTTTCTTTTTTCTCTCTTTTCTATTTTTTTTTTGAGACAGTTGGGGCACCTCCAAGAAGTTTTCACCCTCACTGCCTGCCATGGGTGCCTCCAAGGGGAGGTTTTCACCCAGGGATCTTTTATTTTCCTCATTTTATTTTTTATTTTTTATTTTTTATTTATTAGGGTATGGGTGGAGTGGAGTCAAAAACTTGCTCCACTACTAACACTGTTTTAGTCAGATTCTCAATGAATTTTTGCTTGGAGAGGGGCTTCCTATAGATTTTCAACCTATGCCCATTGACAAGCATGGGGATGGTTTCTTCATCGATGGTCCTGATCAGAACTGAACCATTGTCGTTGCACCTTTATACTGTGTACGGTCCCAGCCATCTTGTCCTCAGTTTTCCCTTGAAATATTTATACCTTGAATCATACAGTAGCGCCCAATATCCTTCCTGGAATTGTTTCTCTTTGAGGTGTCTATCATGCCATATTTTCCTTTGAAGCTAGACCACCTATGAGTGGAGAAGGGCCTGCAATCTCTGTTCATCCAATCCATTTAGTTGAAGTAACCTTTCCTTTTGTGCATGGCTGAGATTTAGGTCTAGCTAAGCTGTCATCCTTAGTGTGCTATATTCAAACTCTATTGACCGCAAAGCCTTCTTCCCATAAACCAGCTCATAGGGTGTGAACCCTATGGTGGTCTTCCAGGTGGTGTTATAGGCCCAGGTGTCCTCAACCAATCGATATGCCCAATCTTTTATGCTACTGCTCACTACCTTGGTCAAAATCCCTTCCAAAGCTCTGTTAGTGACTTCCACCTGTCCATTTGCTTGTGATGATAAGGGGTAGAATTTCTGTGCTTAATTTTGTGATATGTGAGTAGGTCTTCAATCAGATTGGGGGTAAATTGACTCCCTTGATCTGTGACTAATTCTCTAGGATATCCAAACTTGTAGAACATATTCTCTCTCAAAAACTCAGCTACCTTTTCTTCTATTGCTACTTGATCGCCTTTGTTTCTACCCATTTTGTCAGATAATCAGTGCACACGATAATGTAAGATTTCTTCTTTGAAGGAGGGTTGAAAGGACCCGCAAATTCCATGCCCCACTTCTCAAGTGGCTTGAAAGTCACTTGAGGTTGCAAGGGAATCTCATCCCTCGGAGTAGGTTTCCCCATCCTTTGACATCGGTCACATTGGCTGATATATCTCCTTACATCTTCATGAAGAGTGGGCCTATAGTAACCTGCTTACAGGATTTTGAAGGCAGTCCTCTTTGCTGCAAAATGGTCCCCACAAGGTCCAGCATGACAGGTTAGGAGAATGTCAAAAAATTCCTCCTCCCTGACACATCGCCTCCGTTATCCCAAAATCAGACCCTAGAAGGCTGTTGACCAGGAAGACTTCAAGTAACTATTTCAAACCTGCTTTAGGCTGAGGCTTAGCCTCCCCAACTAGAGAGGGCTCTCTCAAAGGATTAATGATCTTTGATTATGATAAAGATGGCTAACTCTTGTGAAATAAATAAAAATGAAAATGGTGGAAACACAACTAACAAGTATCCATTGGGCCTATGGAGTCATATATGATTCAGTATTAACAGTAGGGTTGGCTTTGCATAGAAGTCAAGGCATTCAAATTTCAACATATGTAGAGCACACCAAACACGTAGAAGGCAGTTTACGAGTATATGAAGGAAATTAGAGCATTGTTTAGTGATTTATAAGTAATCACATACTCATAACACTGTGGATAACATGAAAAGACAACAAAAGAAACTCATTACATTGAACTCTTTATGATTCTTGAGAAGCATAAGCCAGAACTGTATTACCAAAAAAACAGAGTCTTTACATAAGCCAAATATCAGAGCTTTTTTTTATAAATTTCCCAACCCTTATTACATTGCTCTTTCTCCTATATATATATATATATATATATATATAGCTCTTCTACCTAACTGAGATTCCTCCTCAAGCATGAGGGGAACTCGAATTCTCCTTATCATGACACCTATTGACATATTAAACTAACTATTAAAAGCAACTTACTACTAATTGACAGCTCTAGAAACCTAAAACAATTAGGATTCTAATTCTACATCATGCTGAACATAACATTTATTACAATCAAGATTCATTCTCTGACAAGTGGTTTCCTTTAGCTTTAGCCTTGATGGATGTTTAAAGCTCTTTGCTGGCCCTTACTGTCTTATCTCTTCACTGTTGCTGAGAAATAGGAAACTGCCCCTGTTTTTATGCTTTTGGTTTCCTCAAAGATATTCAGAAATAATTAACCATGTTGATCTTCTTGAATTAGTCAACAATCTATTGGAGTGCCACGTCCTTCATGTGCTATAAGCCTTTCCCATGTACATGTGTGATGACAAAACCTTTCAAAAAGATTTTCCACTTTGTCAATCATAATTGATCAACTGTAACATGCAGCTACAACAGTTTCGTAGCGCGCTACAAAACTGCTGTGTAATTTCAAAAACACAGTCTTCCTTTCATAGCTAAATGATCGCCACTGTTCATGGTTTAATCCCCTTAATCCCCTGATCACCTTGACAAGATTTGCTTACAACTTTTCAAGAAATGGATATTGCTCCTAAGGAAGAGATGCAATGACACCAATAACACCATTGACTGTTCCAAATATAACTGTAGGAATCTGGTTAGATTCTGAATCTGGCAGTCATATAACAAGAGATCCATGCCTAATAAGATATAACAAACTCTCCTAAGTGGTATTCACCTACAAATTCCAATTTTCCTCTCTCTTCATCAGTTGCAGCATCGCTACTTTTCCTCACTATAAAAAGGTTGAAATTGTTCTCTTCTCCAAGGTATAAAATTGAATCAAATTTACATTTTGAAAGTGCATAGGAGCACTGAGAGACCAGCGAACAAAACATTACCACTGTCCATAACACAGTCTTGTAATATGTCTAATATATTCTATTGTATCTTTAATGGTCCCTTGTCCTCATCTACTTCTCTTATCTGATAAGAGATATGCATGATCTGGAAATGAAAGCAATCAGCATCAAGAACTTGTTGGCTAAGTACCACTAGGGGCATACTTAGCTATCTGAAATATTTTTGAAGAACGTGAGAATCGAGATAACTTCAGCATTGAAATGAGTGTTGTATTTTGAATCTGCTCCAAGAAGGGCCCGAGTGTCAAGTTCCGCAATCTATAAATCCCTTGAACCCATTCTATAACCACTTTAAATTCCCCTAAGCTTGAAGTTTCCAAAAAAAAAAACATCTGTAGCCAGTGTCAAAAGGTTGAGGAGCTGATGCATTTTTGCCCAGTTGTTTGTCCCTCGGCCTAAAGATAATTTGAGGGAACAACTTTATCCCCAAGGTGTACAAAATACTGCCTGTTGGACTTGAGTTCCATCGGTTTGTGCAATCAAAGAATCCCCGGGTATACCTGATCTGCACTACCGTCCTGTCACTTGGTTTATCATACCCATCATCTTCCTTGTGTAAAGATGAAAAATTTTCTTCCTGATATTGCCTGCTCTACAATTCAAATCACTCTATTTTGCATTTAGAACTTCAAAATGCGCATTATCAGCACCTCGGGAATGAATAGCCATTGCAGATGAAATTGCCATTATTGCATCACTCAGAAAATCACTGCTTGTTAGGTCATCAGGATCTACTCCTTCCCACTCAACTTGCTCAATTATAGTTATTGCAGGTTTGATTCTTCTATCATATTCTACAGTTTCCAGAAGCTTCAAATCATCATTGACAAAACTGTCTTCTTTGTGAAGGACCACCCTTCCATTTGTAATGACAGCATTATCGCCTGAGCCAAGTCCAAACTCTGATGATAAAAAACTAGAAAGCCTTTGCAAATAATCCTTGAAAGGGTCCCATGAGATTCCTGACAATGCAGACCTCAAGCGATCTAACTTCAAATCATTTGCTTCAGCCAAATTAGCAAATTCTTCAATAAAATCTTTGACATTGGTATTACTTGTTTGAGAACTATATAAATGCTGTGCCTCATACCAAATCATTAACTGGTTTAGAAATTCTAAAGCCTTGGCACGGTACCCTTTTGACTCCATCCAACAGAGCGCGAAGTCCATGACGAATAACAACGAGAAGATGGGTAATTGGCTTCATGTCATCTTCAGTTTCTGGAGAATGTGAATATTGAAGTTTCACCACCACTGAATCCTTCTTCAACACTGATGTAGCAAGGGACACAAACTTCTGATGGTGCTTTCCCTCTTTGCATTGCTGACAAGAAATGATGAAGAATTCTAATACGACTGTTAAGCATTTTTATGGCACTGTGAATTCTAGTTAGATGTGCAGCCAATTGAGTAGCAGCTGAGCCATCTTGCTACATAAGTTTCTAGAATTCCCCATGGTCATATTGGTAATTATTCTTTCCTCCGAATGATGATTCAAGCGTACCCATATCAAAAACTTCTTCCAGAAAACTGGTACTTTCCCTACTCTTCGGGTAAATTTTTTTTACCTTTTGGAATGTCCTTGGATCAAGAAAGTACTTGACAATCTTCCGAAAGGTTTCAATAATTCTTGGAGGGTTATACAGAAAGGCAACAGCCAAATGCTCTAGATAGTGCTTTTGTAAAACATTTGCAGTTTCGCGAGCTGTCGTAATGGGCGTAGAATTGGACAATGACCACCTATTGAAGTCGATTAGCCGAATCATCTGTTCCTGGCCAGGTGGAAAATTCATAATGGCATTCTCAATAAGATAAACCAGGTGGCACAGTTGATTTTCTTGAGACGTTGTATTCTGTTTTCCAGGCTTCATCAAAAGAACAGTTCTCCCAGACATATCGAGATAATTAGCTCTATATAATTTCCCAGTTTCACATTCTACAGCAACTTCATCCGTTCATCTTAGTGACTTCATCTCCCATTTCCCAGTACTCTGCAGTCTTTATATCTCCATCTGAGGGTTTTAAGTGTGCAACATGATCAACAGAAATCCGCTCTGCCTCCACAGTCTCTATAGTGTAGTTTGACTTCACAAATATATGAGGAAAGTTGCCTCGCTTGATCTTCAAAGAATTTAAATTGAAAACCTATTAATTTGCTTCCCCTGTATGAACCCAAAGATCATCATGATTGTGAACACTCAGATCCTTTTCGAAACTTGCATCCTGTGCGTACCAAGACACCTAATGACCTAATGATGAGGATAAGCGGATGAATTGACAGGCAAAGTGCATGCACTGATAACTGATGATATAGAAAGATAACAGATTTTGATAAATTTGACAACTAGATGAGATTGGTTATGGATCTGAACAAATCCCCAATTTCATAGCGCACCAGTGCAAAATCAGTGTTTTGCACTACGAAATCACCTAGACAAGGTTTCTGCGTTACGAAATCACCTAGACAATTTCGGCTTTGAAATGAGTTTCGACATATGATATTCATGTGAGATATGAGACCAATGATAGACTAAAACAGAGAATTGACCGCTTTTGACTTACTAACAAGACTCTTATTCAAACTACCTAGACTCTAAAACTAGATGAAAAGACTAGACCCAAAACTGACACTAACCCTTTGACAAATTAAAAAAAAAAAAAAAATTGATGTTCGGAATTTAAAATATTTTTTCTTGAGTGATAACAGGTGGCTCCACCTGGGATAGTGTGCCCCTGTGGTACACTAAGAACATGCAGGTCCAGTGCTTTGTCCTCTTCATAACAAACATAGATTTTATTGACAAGCATCCCCTTCAAGCTTCTTGGGCCTTCACCTCAGGCTTAAGCTTGATGATCACTGTAGGAGAAAGAAATCTACATCTACTGAAAAATGCTCAGTCAACCTTGAGCTTATTTGCATTTTCACACCTACCTACCCTATCAATTCAAACTTCTTTCAGCTCAATCAAAGTGAAATTTCCAATGTAGCCAATCATTTTTCTTATCTGATATTTGATTTTTTCTACTGCATCGGAGTTCAGAGCCACTATGATATTGTGATGACCACTGCCACTAAAATTGCCTCCGATCTTCATAGAAACACTGAAACACTGGAGAGTAAAACTCTTCCATGTATTTAGCTATAGGATCCCAGAATACATGATCAACTTGATGGTTCTCGTAACTTTCTAGTTGTGCCAACTGATCTTCAATAACAGTGTATTCTTCTTCAATCACGAAAGAGAAAGGAAGCAACACCCTCTCCTTGTGTTCTGACATAGAAACCTTTTGAAAGGAATGATCATGACCATGAAGACTATATTATTGAATTTGACCTTGTAGACCTTCAATGTCTTTCTCGATGTCCTTAACAACTTCATCCAAAAATTTCATCTTATCTTCTGTCTTGCAGTCAAATGATTTTAGATAAGAAGACAAGGAAAAAGAAAAATTTTCATCTATTTCTTCATTAATATGATGATTATTCCATTGTTTGAAACCTTGAATTGAAGGAGAGTTTGCCACCACCTCTGATCTATCTATCCATTCCTCCAAAAACATAAACCAAAAGTCTTCAAATGACTTAATGGATTTGGCAGGAAAGCTTTCAATCCACCGTTTACATTTCCCTTGAATTGAATCATAGAACAACATAATGCAAACATCCTCATGTTTAACTCTAAGAAGCTCGGTAAAATCACAGAAATCTGATATATGCTTCAAAGCTAAACTCAAATCTTCTCCATTGAATTTTTGACCATTCCATAGAAAATATGCATCTTTGCGAAAATGATTTGGGAAACCATGAATTCCTGAAAAATTTATGCATGCATACCTTGAAATAAGAATGGTAGCATCTAGGTCCTTCATAACTCAAGTGGAATCACGATTAATCTATGAATTTCGAATTCTTCAACAATGGAGTCACCAAGGTATATTTGCAGCCTCGAAAATTCTTCTGATCTCCTGCTACCTTCAGAAGTTCAGTCTCTTGATTTCGGGAATGAATAATCTTCAGACTCTCGGCAGACGCACCAAAATGTTATCTCAAAATCAGACCCTAGAAGGCTGCTGACCAGGAAGACTTGAAGTAACTATTTCAAACCTGCTTTAGGCTGAGGCTTAGCCTCCCCAACTAGAGAGGGCTCTCTCAAAGGATTAATGATCTTTGATTATGATAAAGATGGCTAACTCTTGTGAAATAAATAAAAATGAAAATGGTGGAAACACAACTAACAAGTATCCATTGGGCCTATGGAGTCATATATTATTCAATATTAACAGTAGGGTTGGCTTTGCATAGAAGTCAAGGCATTCAGATTTCAACATATGTAGAGCACACCAAAGACATAGAAGGAAGTTTACGAGTATATGAAGGAAATTAGAGCACTATTTAGCATTTTCTAAGTAATCACGTACTCATAATACTGTGGATAACATGAAAAGACAACAAAAGAAACTCATTACATTGAACTCTTTATGATTCTTGAGAAGCATAAGCTAGAACTGTATTACCAAAAAACCAGAGTCTTTACATAAGCCAAATATCAGAGCTTTTTTTTATAAATTTCCCAACCCTTATTACATTTCTCTTTCTCCTATATATAGAGCTCTTCTACCTAACTGAGATTCCTCCTCAAGCATGAGGGGAACTCGAATTCTCCTTATCATGACACCTATTGACATATTAAACTAACTATTAAAAGCAACTTAGTACTAATTGACAGCTCTAGAAACCTAAAACAATTAGGATTCTAATTCTACATCATGTTGAACATAGCATTTATTACAATCAAGATTCATTCTCTGACAAGTGGTTTCCTTTAGCTTTAGCCTTGATGTATGTTTAAAGCTCTTTGTTGGCCCTTACTATCTTATCTCTTCACTGTTGTTGAGAAATAGGAAACTGCCCCTATTTTTATGCTTTTGGTTTCCTCAAAGATATTCAGAAATAATTAACCATATTGATCTTCTTGAATTAGTCAAAAATCTATTGGAGTGCCACGTCCTTCATGTGCTGTAAGCCTTTCCCATGTACATGTGTGATGAAAAAACCTTTCAAAAATATTTGCCGCTTTGTCAATCATAATTGATCAACCGAATTGTAACATGTAGCTACAGTAGTTTCGTAGCACGCTACGAAACTGCTGTGTAATTTCAAAAACATAGTCTTCCTTTCATAGCTAAATGATCGCCACTGTTCATGGTTTAATCCCCTTACTCCCCTCATCACCTTGAAAATATTTGTTGACAACTTTTCAAGAAACTGGTATTGCTCATGAGGAAGAGATGCAATGACACCAATAACACCATTGACTGTTCCAAATATAACTGTAGGAATCTGGTTATATTCTGAATCTGGCAGTCATATAACAAGAGATCCATGCCTAATAAGATATAACAAACTCTCCTAAGTGGTATTCACCTACAACTTCCAATTTTCCTCTCTCTTCATCAGTTGCAGCATCGCTATTTTTCCTCACTGTAAAAAGGTTGAAATTGTTCTCTGCTCCAAGGTATAAAATTGAATCAAAGTTACATTTTGAAAGTGCATAGGAGCGCTGAGAGACCAGCGAACAAAACATTACCACTGTCCATAACACAGTCTTGTAATATGTCTAATATATTCTACTGTATCTTTAATGGTCCCTGGTCCTCATCTACTTCTCTTATCTGATAAGAGATATGCATGATCTGGAAATGAAAGCAATCAGCATCAAGAACTTGTTGGCTAAGTACCACTAGGGGCATACTCAGCTATCTGAAATATTTTTGAAGAACCTGAGAATCGAGATAACTTCAGCATTGGAATGAGTGTTGTATTTTGAATCTGCTCCAAGAAGGGCCCGAGTGTCAAGTTCTGCAATCTGTAAATCCCTTGAACCCATTCTATAACCACTTTAAATTCCCCTAAACTTGAAGTTTCAAAAAAAAAAACATCTGTAGCCAGTGTCAAATGTTGAGGAACTGATGCATTTTTGCGCAGTTGTTTGTTGCTCGGCCTAAAGATAATTTGAGGGAACAACTTTATCACCAAGGTGTATAGAATATTGCATGCTGGACTTGAGTTCCATCAGTTTGCGCAATCAAAGAATCCCCAGGTATACCTGATCTGCACTACTGTCCTGTCACTTGGTTTATCATACCCATCAGCTTCCTTGTGTAAAGATGAAAAATCTGCTCCCTGATATTGCCTACTCTAGAATTCAAAGCACTGTATTTTGCATTTAGAACTTCAAAATGCACATTATCAGCACCTCGAGAACAAATAGCCATTGTAGATGAAATTGCCATTATTGCATCACTCAGAAAATCATTGCTTGTTAGGTCATCAGGATTTACTCCTTCCCACTCAGCTTACTCAATTATAGTTATTGCAGGTTTGATTCTTCTATCATATTCTACAGTTTCCAGAAGCTTCAAATCATCACTGACAAAACTGTCTTCTTTGTGAAGGACCACCCTTCCATTTGTAATGACAGCATTATCGCCTGACCCAAGTCCAAACTCTGACGATGAAAAAAACCAGAAACCCTTTGCAAATAATCCTTGAAAGAGTCCCATGAGATTTCTGACAGTGTAGACCTCAAGCGATCTGACTTCAAATCATTTGCTTCAGCCAGCTTAGCAACTTCTTCAATAAAATCTTCGACATTGGTATTACTTGTTTGTGAACTATATAAATGTTGTGCCTCATACCAAATCATTAACTGGTTTAGAAATTCTAAAGCCTTGGCACGGTATCCTTTTGACTCCATCCAACAGAGTGCGAAGTCCATGACGAATAACAGCGAGAAGATCGGTAATTGGCTTCATGTTATCTTCAGTTTCTGGAGAATGTGAATATTGAAGTTTCACCACCACTGAATCCTTCTTCAAAACTGATGTAGCAAGGGACACAAACTTCTGATGGTCCTTTCCCTCTTTGCATTGCTGACAACAAATGATGAAGAATTCTAATACGGCTGTTAAGCAGTTTTATGGCACTGTGAATTCTGGTTAGATGTGCAGCCAATTGAGTAGAATCTGAGCCATCTTGCTGCATAAGTTTCGAGAATTCCCCACGGTCATATTGGTAATTATTCTTTCCTCCAAATGATGATTCAAGCGTATCCATATCAAAAACTTCTTCCAGAAAACTGGTACATTCCCTACTCTTTGGGTAAACAAATTTTACCTTTTGGAATGTCTTTGGGTCAAGAAAGTACTTGAAAATCTTCCGAAAGGTTTCAATAATTCTTGGAGGGTTATACAGAAAGGCAACAACCAAATTCTCTAGATAGTGCTTTTGTAAAACATTTGCAGTTTCGCGAGCTGTCTTAATGGGCGTAGAATTGGACAATGACCACCTATTGAAGTCGATTAGCCGAACCATCTGTTCCTGGCCAGGTGGAAAATTCATAATGGCATTCTCAAGAAGATAAACCAGGTGGCACAATTGATTTTCTTGAGACGTTGTATTTTGTTTTCCAGGCTTCATCAAAAGAACAGTTCTCCTAGACAGATCGAGATAATTAGCTCTATATAATTTCCCAGTTTCACATTCTACAGCAACATCATCCATTCATCTTAGTGACTTCATCTCCCATTTCCCAGTACTCTGCAGTCTTTATATCTCCATCTGAGGGTTTTAAGTGTCCAACATGATCAACAGAAATCCGCTCTGCCTCCATAGTCTCTATAGTGTAGTTTGACTTCACAAAAGCTGCCTCTCTTGATCTTCAAAGAATTTAAATTGAGAACCTATTAATTTTCTTCCCCTGTATGAACCCAAAGATCATCATGATTGTGAACACTCGGCTCCTTTTCGAAACTTGCATCCTGTGCGTACCAAGACACCTAATGACCTAATGATGAGGATAAGCAGGTGAGTTGATAGGCAAAGTGCATGTGCTGATAACTGATGATATAGAAAGATAACAGATTTTGATAAATTTGACAGCTGGATGAGATCGGTTATGGATCTAAACAAATCCCCAATTTTGTAGTGCGCCCAGTGCAAAATCAGTGTTTTGCGCTACGAAGTCACCTAGACAAGGTTTCTGCATTACGAAATCACCTAGACAATTTTAGCTTTGAAACGAGTTTCGACATATGATATTCATGTGAGATATGAGACCAATGATAGACTAAAATAGAGAATCGACCCCTTTTGACTTACTAACAAGACTCTTATTCAAACTTCTTAGACTCTAAAACCAGATGAAAAGACTAGACCCAAAACTGACACCAACGCTTTGACAAATTCAAAAAAAAAAATGATGTTCAGAATTTAAAATATTTTTTCTTGAGTGATAACAACCTCAAAACATGATCTGGGCCAAGTTTGAAGAGATTACCCCCAATCTAGGTGAATGGGGCACTTTTCCTCACGATCTTGCTCTTCTCTTTTGAGGACAAGTGTGGCAGGAACTGTGCTGGAACCAAGTAATTTTCTATATCAACAAACCACAGAGAGAGTACTGATATAGAAAATACATGTTCATCTAGCATTTGATGGTCCACCATTCCTTCTTCACCTGCAAGAAGATCTATTCTAGACAAAAAATCAGCGACAACATTTTCCTTACTCGGCTTATCAACAATGGTTAAATCAAATTGCTGCAATAAAAGAAACCATCTAATAATGCGAGCATTTACATCTGGTTTATTCATTAAATACCTAATTGCAGCATGATCAGTGCGTACAAATGTTTGACAGTTAGTGATATAGTGTCTGAACTTATTTATTGAATGGACTACAGCTAGGAGCCCCTTTTCGGTTACCATGTAGTTTAATTTTGCCTTCAACAAGTTTTTACTTACAAAATATATGGTATGAGGTAGCTTCTCATCAATTTTCCCTAAGGCACTCCTATTGCTTTGTTCGAGGCATCTGTGTGAATGTGGAAAGGTAGGGCCCACTTTGGACCTCTCAAAATTGGGGCAGTCACCAGTTTACTTTTCAAGGTATCCAAAGCCTCTTGACAGTTGTCAGTCCATATGAACTCAAAATCTTTTCCCAAAAGAAAAAACAATGGAGAGGCTAGCTTACGAAAATCCTTAATGAATCTTCTATAATACCCTGCTAAACCTAGGAAACTTCGAACGTCTCTTACCTTTTGAGGAGGTGGGACCCTTTGGATAATGGAAATTTTGTTGGGGACCACCTGTAATCCTTGCTGAAAGATTGCATGACCTAGCACGGTCCCTTCAGTCATTAGGAATTCACATTTTTTAGGACTGAGGGATAGGTTCATTTCAATACACTTGTCCAAAACTTTTCCCAGGTTAGACAAAGCTTCCTGGAAGTTAGAACCATAAGGGGTAAAGTCATCTATATATATTTCCACTGCATCATGAACTAGTTTAGCAAATATACTCTATATTGCTCTCTTGAAAGTGGCGGGAGCATTGCTCAACCCAAAAGGAAGGACCCGGTATGTAAAGGTACCCAAAGGACAAGTGAAAGTGGTCTTATCTTGGTCTTCCAAGCTAATTTGGATCTAGTTGTACCCGCTAAACCCATCTAGGAAGGAGAAAAACTTCTTCCCTGCCAGGCCATCTAACACTTGATCTATGAAAGGCAAAGGAAAATGGTCCTTCTTGGTGGCCTTCTTTAGTTCCCGATAATCGACATAGATTCTCCACTTCCCATTTTTATTTGGCACTAGCACCAAAGGAGAGACCCATTCACTGTTAGAGATAGGGTAGATGAATCTTGCATCCAGTAGCTTTTCCAGTTCTTATTTGACAATGTCCTTAAGGGTTGGATTCATCCTCCTCTGAGGCTACCTGACTGGTTTGCAATCTTCCTTAATGTAAATGTGATGAGTACAGACTAAAGGTGCACTCCCTCATCTCCTTATAGCTCCAAGAAAAAGCATCCAAGTGGTTTCTTAATAAGCTACATAGTTCTTTCTCCTAAGAGGTGGTTAGGGATGAGTTGATCTTCAAGGTTCTCTCTAGGCCGAATTCCACATTCTTAACTCGGAGAGAGGTCGGGTTAGCCACACAGAGATCAACTAAAGGATTGGCTTGAGTTTCTTCCATCAGCTCTTCTAATGGCAACACACTGGGGGGTGGATTCTGAATCAAGTTTTCAATAAGATCATCCTCTGTTTGTGGGCTGCCCCCCAATGGTAGCTTCCACTGCACACAGTGGTGCAGAATAGACTTCATCCTCATCTTCCTCCTCCAACTAGAGAGGTAAATCATGCTCTAACAAAGGTTGGGAAAGAGGATATAGGGCTAGCTATTTGGACATATGCCCATTCTTGATTGTCATGTTCCCCGCTCGACAACTAATATAGGCATATGAAGTGGCCAACGAGGGTCTTCCTAGGATGAGAGGATACCCAGTGAGCTTTGCCTTTGGTTGGAGAACCAAGAAATCAGCAGGGTACTCCCAAGAATTGATGGAGACCATTACATCTTCCACAATCCCATCAAGGGTCACGGTGGAGCAGTCTGCTAACTATAATATTGTTGTGGTCTTTCTCAGGGAACCCTGAAGGTTGAGCTTGAGCATAGTGCCCATGGTCATCACATTAATGGTAGCCCCTAGATCAATCAGGGTATGCGGGATTATGGTGCCACTGATGTGGACATTGACTACAAGACTTCTAGGGTCTAGATATTTCAGACAGATTACCTGCCCCAACATCAGGTCGGATAGTTGTCCTATGACATTGATAGTTGGAGCATGTCTCTTGCAGTTGCCTGGGTGCCTGAAGAACTTCTCCTTGGTCATCTTGTTGTATATAGGCACATCCTTTATGGCTTGGAGAAGTGGTATCTTTACACATAATTGTTTCAATTCTCCCAGAAGTTTAGTTTCTTCTGGGGTAGGTTGCATTGTTTCAGTTAATCTCTCAAGAAAGGGTCGAATGGCTTTTGGTTCACTTTCCTCTTTTTCTTCCTCATCCTCCTTAGGGGGAGGCTGGGTATCTGGGAGAACCTTCCCAAACTGTAGGTTAATCTCCTGAATCTCCACAGCATAGGTCGAGCATGATGTTCCCCACTATATACTTGTTGGGCCTGTCTATTATTCAAGTTTGGGTTTGGTTGGGTAGGTATTTGCAGTTGCCTTGGTGGAACAGGACGCAATGGTTGCAGTTGAGTAGGTGGTGGAGGCAAAAGAGTGGGAGGAGAGTTGTACGGGGGCCTCCACCCCTGATGGGGTGCATTCCACTGAGGTTGTGGCTGAGCATAAGAGTAAAACGAATGAGCAGCTAGATGAGCATGGTATTGAGATGGATATGACCAAGGAGGGGGTGTCGACCAGGAAGGATGAGCAAGGGGGCCCCAAGAAGGCATGGAATTTGCTTGATTGGGGTCATAATATGTCTGGGATGTCCCTTGCATTCTTTTCTGGTAAGATCTAGGTCCATGTGGCCTCCTTTGGTTCATAAAATAGAGTGGTTCAATGGCTCCTTCGGCCCCCTGGTATGCAGCTTTAAGTCCAGGAAAGGAAGGGCACTAATTCATAGAATGGTCTTCTTCACAAACTAAACACACTTCTATAGAGTTCAATGGACATTCGTTCCTAGGATGCCTTCTGGTGCACCTAGGACAAAAAATGGTCAAAGCCCTCTGTGCTTCCTCTTGTTTCCTTTTGATATGCAAGGTATCCATTTGCATGGCAAGAGTCTGCTTCATCTCACTCTTGAATTCTTCCAGAAAATTTTCAAATTCACCTCTAAGGGATGAACTAGATGAGGATGTACTGGCTAAGGGTTGACTTACCCTACCTCTCTTTCTGGCTACCCTAGAATGATTTCTAAACACAGTCTTTATGTCTTCGTAAGGTAGTTGGTAGATGTCCCCCCCTCAGCCAGCAAATGGAGGGTATCTATAAGGTCTTCCAGGACTCCTCTAAGCAGGACCAGCTGCAGAGATTGGGGATCAAGTGAGCACCTAGCCCTTTTATAACTGAGCTAAAACCTCTCTTCATAATCCTCCAAGGATTCATTGCTTCCCATGGTCATTCAGAATATTTCTTCACTAGTATCCTTTGACCTACAGTAGTCCCGATATTTGTTATTAAAGGCTTGCTGCATCTGAGCCCAAGTTGTGATGTTGTTGCCAGGTAACCCCATGAACCAGTACAATGCTGCATCCTTGAGGGTAAAAGGAAACAGTTTCAACTTCTGCTCATCTTCTGCATAGTCATGGGTTCGACAGATAATAGCAAACTCAAACAGAAAGGTAGCAAGATCTTCGGTAGTCAACCCATGGAAGTGAGGTAACGCTGAAGGACTTATGTTCTTCATTTTAGTGTCCCCATTGGTCTCTCAGATGGGAAAGGTACCCTCTACTCTTTCCCCATTCTGTCTAATGTTTATGTTCTCAACCATGGTCTCAGGAGGAATGGTTTCTTGCTCTTCTTCTACTATAGTATCTTCGTATATCTCTGGTGGTTCACCTATAGGTTTTTCTGGATCACTGCCACCGAAGAAGAGAGAAGGGTGACTTAGTGATGTGGTGGGGGTGTTGGGTAGGAATTGTCCTGAATTACCTCTGTTCCTAAGAGGCATGAAAGGAAATCTCTTTTTGGGTGATTTTTGTTGTTTTTTTTTTGTTTGTACCTGCAAAACTGAAATGGATTGAACAACAAATTGCAACTAATTGAAATGATCTTGCTGAAATGAAATTGCAGAATTGAAATGAAAGCGAGGAAATGAATAATCTACTTTGCTGGAATGGAAATTGTAGAATTAAAATGAAAGCAAGGAAATGACTAATCTACTTTGCTGGAATGAAAATTGTAGAATTGAAATGAAAGCAAGAAATGCCTAATCTACGTTTGCTGAAATGGAAATTGCAGAATTGAAATGAAAGTTGGAAATGCCTAATCTACGTTTGCTGAAATGGAAATTGTAGAATTGAAATGAAAGCAGGCAAATGCCTAATCTACTTTTGTAGAATTGAAATTGCAGAATTGAAATGAGACAACTACTCTACTTTTGTTGAAATAAACTATTTAGCAGAATGTTGCAATGGAAAATAGAAGAAAGCAGTAATTACAAAATACTCTGATGCCTCCTCGACAATGTTGCCAAAAATATGGTGAGCACTAGTATTGTAGCAATAATGCTGCAACTCCTGGGGCTTCCTACTTTACTTTTATCAACCCGGTAGTTTGTAACAAACTTGGAAGCAACGGTGCTGTATGCACAAGTACTAGCTCTTACTGCAGGTTGTCACTTGGTCAGCTGACACAAGATCACTAGGAGCTTAAGCCAACTTCTATGAGTTTCTAGAAGAATATTTTAACCATGATGAAAGAAATCTAACTCTAAAGAGGCTATTCTACTAGCAGAAAGAGAAGGAAAACTGAAATGTAACGCAAACCCTAGCAAACCCTTGCAAACCCTAATTTACCTACTAACCCTACTTTTGCAGGAAAGGAGATGAAAACTGATGAAGTGAGTGCCATTGACTACTGAAAAGGTAAATTTCATTTATTCAAGCTACTTCTGAAAAGAAGAGAAGAAAACATATTTTTGTACTTTTAAGTGTTTTTATGTGGAATTATTATTCTTGTGATTTATTTGGTTGTGATTGTGCAGAGGTTTGGTGGCAAAGGAAGATGGAGTTGGCTTTTTCAGAGGTGGAGGAAGGTGTGGAGAGGTCCTAAGAAGCCCCTAGTACCCTTCTGAAGACTTCCACTGCAATCAGATTTCGAAAAACCACTTACAATATATTCTACAGAAGGCTGCAGGGGATCTACAGGAGGATCTATAGGAGGATCTACAGGAGGAGGCCGAGAGATATTTTTGGAGTTTTGAAGGTGGAAAATGATGGAAAAGGGTAACTGAAGGCTAGATGAAGGTGTTTAGGTGCCTAGAACTTGTCAAGGAAGATCAAGAATGAACATGATGGTTGGATTTGTTCAAATGACGAAAGAAAAGCTTATGGAGAAAAACGGAGAAATTAGGGCAGATTGGCTAAATGTTGTGAATGACTTGGGAAATCTATGAGAAGTGAGCTGGTGCTGGCTGTTTTATGGATGTATGGTTAGTTGAGGTGTCCTGCAAGAGATCTACACATCGACTTACAAAAACTAATCAAAGAAAGAACTAACTATACTATGAAAACATAAATTTCTCTAGCTTGACCTAGTTTTTGACCTACAAACAGAAAATGCTGAACAATAAACTTTGAACAAAAAAGCATGGAAAGAGGTCTATTGTAAAAGAATGAGAAATGATCTAGGCAACTGAATCTTTATCAATATATCAAACTTTCCAAATCAAGTCATCACACTAACAGTTGCATGGAAGAGCAAAACTGTGTTTTTGGTGGCAGCAGTAGTGCCTTGACCTCAAATCATAGTCTCAGAAAGGGAGAAAGGAGATCAAGACCTGTTGTTGGCCTTTTTGAATCTTATTCTATCACTGCAGTAACCTACTTGAGCAACTGAAACACAAAAAAGCTATGCAAACCATCAAAAGCAACCTAATCTAACAAAGTAAAATGAATCTATGGAACAAAAATTAACTCATGAACTAAAGCAAAAACATATAAGTAAAAAGTAGGAGGTGTTGGGCAGCTTGGGTGGGTCCCTAACTGAAGAGCTTCAGCCCTCTGAAAGAGAGCAATGCTGGCTCAAAAATTGTTTCATCTTCATTATCAAAAATAATAGTCACATTACATGAACTATTCTAAAAAAGGAACTCGAAAATAAGCTAAACAAGTGCTGCGCAAAAGTGCAAAAATTCTACTAATGACTGACTAACCTACTGAAGCTCTAAGCCTCCTTATTTATACAAATGGAGTCCTCCAACAGTCCTCCTAAAATCAAGGAGTTCTGCTTCCTAGAACTGGAGATAAACAACAGTCCTGTTTTACTTGCTCGACTGCCCCTTCGAATGTGGACCTTCGTGCTCCAAGTTGCTGATGGAGGAATCAAGGAAAGGGGTCATAAATGAAGGAAACACCCCCCTACAAATCCTCCCCCCTATTTCACTCGAGTATTTACTGCTATTTGCCCATAAATCCCTTGACTTTGTCCAAAATTGACCAAAAAATCTGCATAAAGCACACATTAGACTACATGGAAAAATGACTAACCCAATTCACTCTATCAGCATAAATATATTCAAAAAAATGCATTAAAATAATGAAAATGGTGGATTAAGTTGAATTAAGAGGCAAAATGAGCCCATATAATTAGCCATTTTTGGGGGTCATCAGCCGCCCATAAAATATTCGTTGCAGGGGTGGTCTAGGGAAGAGGGGCTACAACCTTTTGGTAGCCCCCCTGGTAGGGGATCAAGGGCAGCGCCCCCGAAGCTAAGAGTAGATATAAAATTGCCTTGTAAAATTTTGTAATTGTGTAGTCAATCTGGGTCATTCATTAGACGAAGATCTAATGGTAGAAGTTATGTTTAATTTAGGGTTTTTTGCCCTAAAAGGCAACCCCTCACTATATATGAGGGAATTGTATTGCGTCTATGTATATTTGTAGTCTGAGTGAGGAAGAGAGAGGAGATTGAGAGCGAAGAGGGAATTACAGCGGATCTGCTGTAGGTTGTATCTCTTCAGTTTGCTGGATAATATAAAAAGAAGGACTTGTTGTTTCCTTGTGGATGTAGTCCAAACTAGGTCGAACCATATATATCTGTGTCTCTCTTGTTTTATGCGTTTTCTGTGTTTATATTTCTGCAATGTTTTATGTGTTCCATTGCTCTGTAATGTATAATTCGCTAACAAATGGTATCAAAGCTGAAGGTCTTTCTTGGCTGATAAACGCGCAGGAGAGAAGGGTTCCTAGTTCAAGTGGGAGCAATGGCGGAGGATGGTAGGTTTAGGGTCGAAAAATTTAACAGCCAAAACTACCATCTGTGGAAGATATAGATGGAACATTATTTGTACGAGAGAGATCTATACCAACCATTGAGAGGAAAGACAAATAAGCCGACGAGTATGACAGACACAGAATGTGATATTCTCAATTGAAAATCACTTGGAACAATAAGGCTGTGTCTAGCGTTGTCGGTACCATTTAATATTTCAAAGGAAACGACAACAGAGGGTTTAATGTTGACATTGGCCAAACTATATGAAAAACCCTCAGCCTCAAATAAGTTATTTCTTATGAAGCATTTATTTAATATGAAGATGTGAGAAGTTGGATCTATCGTTGATCATTTAAATGAGTTTAATATAGTTACCAGTCAGTTAAGTTCTGTAGGGGTAACTTTTGATGATGAAGTTAGGGCTCTGTTATTTTTGTGCTCATTGCCAAAAAGCTGGAATGGTTTAGTTATGGCCATTAGTAACTCTATCTCTGGATCTAGTATTTTAAATTTTGATGATGTTGTCGGTGCAATCCTTAGCAAGGAAATGCAACGGAAAAGATCTGGTGAGACATCAGGTAATGCTTTGACTCCAGAGACTAGGGGGAGAAGAATGGAAAAAGGAAAGAGCCCTAGACATCGCAGTAAGTCAAGAAAATGAAAATCCAAGTCTAGATCAGGGATAGTGTGCTGAAAATGCGAGAAGAAAGGACACTTGAAGAAAGACTGCAAGTCTCAAAGGGGAAAAGAAGGAGATGCGCAACAAGAAAATAATTATGAAGTGAATGTAACATGTGATGTATTGCAAGATGCTTTGATTCTTTCATTAGAAAATATTATTGATGCTTGGGTGGTAGATTCAGGGGCCTCATTCCATTCCACACCTAATAGGAAACATTTTTATGATTATGTTCAAGGAGATTTTGGACAGGTTTGATTGGGTGATGATAAACCCTATAAAATCATTGGAATGGGTACAATTTTCATAAAACAGAAAAATGGAAATTAGTGGCTATTGAAGGAGGTAAGGCATGTTCCAAATCTAAAGAAAAATATGATTTCAACAGGGCAGTTGAGTGGTGAAGGTTGCGTAACTACTTTCACAGATAAAACCTGGAAGGTCACTAAAGGATCTCTAGTAATAGCGAAAGGAGGAAAGGTTGGTACATTGTATTTATGAAATGGTATTTCTAATTCTATTAATGCTTTAACCTCTACAGGAGAAGATACAACATTGTGGCATCATAGGCTCAGGCACATGAGTGAGAAAGGGATGCAGATTCTTCACTCAAGAAATTTGTTGCCAGGTTTGGAGCATGTTGATTTAAAATTCTGTGAGAATTGTGTTTATGGAAAATAGAAGAGAGTCGAATTCCTTAGAGTTAGGAAAGAAAAGGAGAGTGAAAAATTAGAGCTTGTGCGTACAAATGTATGGGGACCTTCTCAGGTATAATCTATTGGTGGATCTCGTTATTATGTTACTTTTATTGATGATGCAACCAAAAAAACCTGGATTTATTGTATTCAAATAAATCTAATGCATTTGATACTTTCAAGAAATGGAAAGCTTTGGTTGAAAATGAGATAGGAAAAAGGTTGAAGTGTCTCAGATCAGACAATGGAGGTGAATATTGCAACAAAGAATCTGATAGGTACTATTTAGAGAATGGAATTCGTAGAGAGAAAATAGTTCCAAGAACACCACAAGAAAATGGTGTGTCAAAAAGGATGAACAGGACAATCATGGAGGATGCAAGGTGCATGAGATTGCATGCAGGATTGCCTTTACAATTTTAGGTAGATTCTGTAGATACTGTAGTTTATCTAATAAATAGAGGGCCTTCAAGTTGCTTGGATGGTGGTGTTCCAGAGGAGGCATGGACAGGCAAAAAGGTAAACTACTCTTTTTTATAGACATTTGGTTGTGAAGCCTTTGTCCACATTAATAAAGAAAATAGAGCAAAGCTTGAGGCAAAATCAAAGAAATATACTTTTATTGGATATGGTGTTAATGATTTCGGTTATCACTTTTATGATTATGAAAAACACAAAATTATTAGGAGCAGAGATGTCATATTCAATGAAAAGGTTTTGTAAAAGGATCAGCTGCAAGAAAAGAAATAGGAAAAAGAAAACAGAGAATACACAGTTCTTGATGAGATCACAGGAAAAGTGATGGTTCTTAAAAATCATAATGATCAATAGCTAGAACAACAACCACAACAACAAAAAACACCTCAAACACCTGAAAGTGGTGTTAGAAGATCTACCAGGATAAGTAGACCCCCTGAACGATACTCTCCTTCATTATATTATATACTGTTGACTGATTTTGGTGAACTAGAATGTTATGAAGAAGCAGTGTAGGTAGAAACCAGGAAGAAGTGGTAGCAAGCCATGAAAGAAGAGATGGACTCCTTAGCACATAACCAGACTTGGGACTTAGTCAAGTTGCGTGCAAGTAAAACAACATTGTAGAATAAATGGGTTTACAAGTTGAAGGAAGAAGATGGAGGTAGAAAAAGGTATAAAGCTAGACTTGTGGTGAAAGGGTTTGCACAGAAAAACGGTATAGACTTTGATGAGATATTTTCTCCTGTTGTTAAAATGACTTCAATTAGAACTATTTTAAGTCTAGTAGTAGATGAAGATTTGCATCTTGAGTAGTTATATGTAAAGAGAACCTTTCTCCATGGGGATTTGGAGGAAGAGATATATATGCAACAACCACAAGGATATGAGGTAAAAGGGAAGGAGAAGCTAGTGTGCAGGTTGAAGAAGAGATTGTATGGCTTAAAACAGGCTCCAAGGCAGTGGTATCTAAAATTTGATAGGTTTATGTCTGAACGAGGTTATACTAGATGTCAGTCTAATCATTGTGTTTATCTCAAAAGGAAAAATGATGGCAGCTATATTATATTGTTATTGTATGTAGATTGCATGCTCGTTGCAGGTTCTAACATGCAGGAAATAAATGCGCTCAAAATAAAATTGGCAAACTCATTTGCAATGAAGGATATGGGTACTGCAAAACAAATCCTTGGTATGAGAATAACCAGAGATAGGAAGAATCACAAATTAACATTGTCTCAAAGTGAGTACATAGAAAAGGCGTTGAAAAGGTTTAATATGCAGAATGAAAAACCAGTTAGTATACCTTTGGCTATCCATTTCAAATTAAGTAAGGAGGAGTATCCCAAGACTCAGGAAGAAATGGCTCATATGTCTAAAGTTCCATATGCATCAATAGTTGGAAGCTCAATGTATGCAATGGTTTGTACAAGGCTTGATATTTCATATGCACTGAGAGTTGTAAGCAGGTACATGAACAATCTAGGAAAAGAACATTGGATGGCAGTGAGGTGGATTCTCAGGTATTTGAGAGGTACCACAAATCAAGCATTATGCTTTGGTGGTTCAAACATTTCTCTACAGGGATATGTTGATGCAGATATGGTGGCTGATAGAGATAACATGAGAAGCACAACAGGGTATGTGTTTACTATAGGTAGAACAACTTTCAGTTGGGTCTCAAAACTGCAAAGTGTTGTTGCACTCTCACCAGCAGAAGCAGAGTATGTTGTTGCTACAGAGGCTAGTAACGAAATGATTTGGTTACAAAGGTTTCTGGATGAATTGGGTAAGAAGCAGTTGTTGGGCAAGTTATACAGTGACAGCCAGAGTGCCATACATCTTGCAAAGAACACTGCATTTCATTCCAAGACTAAACATATACAGCTCAAGTACCATTTCATACGGTCAGCATTGGAAGATGGAGAGTTGAAGCTAGAAAGGATACACACTAGCCAGAGTCCTGCAGATATGTTAACAAAAGTTGTAACCAGGGAGAAACTAAGTATTTTCTCAATTTCAATTGGTCTTCAAGTATGATGAAGAAGATGAGAAACAGTCGGGTCCAAAGTGGAGTCATTGTCCAGCAAATGAAGCAGCGGTGGAGTTGCTATAATCAGTCTCCAAGTGGGAGATTGTTGGGTGTGGAGCCTAATTATCTTTTGTATTCAAAGTTATCACCACATTAGACCCCAATTTGAAATGGTGTGGCAACAACACCAATAAAATATTTGCTATAGGGGGGGTCTGGGGGGGGGGGGGGGGCTGCGACCTTTTGGGAGCCCCCCCCCCCCGGCGGGGGGATCGGGGGTAGCACCCACGAAGCTAAGAATAGATGTAAAATTGCCTTGTAAAATGTTGTAATTTCGTAGTCAATATGGGCCATTCATTAGATGGAAATCTGAAAGTTGAATTCATGTTTAATTTAGGGTTGTTTTCCCCAGAAGGCAACCCCTTGCTATATATAGGGGAATTGTGTTGTGCCTATGTATATCTATAGTCTGAGTGAGGAAGAGAGAGGAGATTGAGAGTGAAGAGGGAATTACAATGGATCTGCTATAGGTTGTATCTCTATAAAAAGAAGGACTGACTATTTCTCTATGGACATAGCCCAAACTGGCTGAACCACGTATATCGGTGTCTCTCTTGTTTTATGCATTTTCTGTGTTTATATTTCTACAATATTCTATGTGTTCCATTGCCCTATAATATATAATTCGTTAACATTATCGAGAGTTTAAGAAAGGTCGAGGTGAAAGCACTTCAGCACCTCAACCAGATAAATGAGCAGAGGAAAATCTTCTAGTTTCCCATCCAGAAGGCAAAGGAAAAGAAGAGAGACCTTCTCCACCATCTACTCCATCATCACCATTCTCATCATCTTCTTCATATAAAACTAGCCCTGAAAAGAAAAAGAAGAAAACATCTTTGATTAAATTAGATGTGAAATTTGATTTTCCAATTTATGATCAAGAATTAAATGTATAAAAGCTAGATAACTGGATTAAACAGATTGATGTATATTGCAGGGTGCAGAACATTGATTCAGAGATGAGAAAGATTTAGCTGGCTAGCCTTCGCCTTGGAGGAACTGCACTAGTGTAGTGGGAAGGCAAGGCACAAGCTGATCTAAAGAGACATGGTAAAAGTCTTTCTACCTGGAATGAATTTGTTTTTGCCATTAAAAAACAATTATATCCACTAGCTTATATGCAACAAGCAATGATGAGTTCGCAAACTCTTTGCCAATTAAAGGGCCTAAGGGTACAAAGTTATACCCATGAATTTAGAAAAAGAGCTTTAACACTAGGCATATCTCTAGACTCACCTGAAACTTTGTTGAAGTATATAGGTGGTCTGCATAGACATTTGAAGAACACCATTCTCATGTTTAATCCCACTAGCCTAGATGATGTATCAGTTCAGGCTACACATCTAGAAGATAGAGGCAAGAATGTGAACCTAGAGATTAGGTGATCATCAGAACCCTCTGCAAGCAAGAACAAGGAAAAGAAGAAGTTGAAATGGAAGGAGAGGAAGACAAACATTGTACAGAAAGACAAACCTTCATGCACTCACTGCAAGAAGGATGGGCACGATAATGAACACTGCTGATCCTTGCATCTGGAGCTGAAACCTAAGAAGTTTGGTGGTAAGAAGAGGAAGACTGCTACTGCTATTCAGAAAGACTTAGGGTTAGACTCAGGTGATGAAACAACAGTAGCAGCCACAAGTATAAAAGGTAACAATTATGAAGCATCTACAAGTAATTTTTCACAATCTATTGACAATGAAGATAATGAGAGGAAAAGACATGAGCTTTTTCATATTAGAGTTATTTCCATGAACCAAAAGATTGATACTTTATTTGATAGTGGATCACAAGTAAACTTGATTTCTGAAACAATTGTAAAGAAGTTGGGCTTACTAACAACACCTCACAAGAAGCCATATCCATTAGGATGGGTATGTGATAAAGCAAAGCTACAAGTGACTAGACAATGTAAACTTAGGTTTGCTATTGGGTCAACATTTGTAGATGAGGTTGACTTAGATATAGTACCCTTGGATATATTTGGTATTGTTTTAGGAAGTCCTTACTTGTATGATAAAAAATCCATTTTCTATAGAGCTGAAAATAAGTATCAACTCACTAAAGATGGAATAGAATATATTGTAAGAGCTCATAAACTCAAAAATAACTATTATCTCATAAACTCAGGGCAGATGAAAAGAATTGTAAATTCATGCAAGAAATTTTTACTAATGGTTGTAAAGGAAAAGAACCCCGATAATACCAATGTATTTGAAGGCTGTGATGCTAAACAAAAAGTTGATTTAGATAAAGTTGTTTCAGAATATGATATCCTATTTCAAGAACCTAAAGGTCTGCCATCCAAAAGGGAAATAGCACATGATATTCATTTGCAGCAAGATGCTCCATTGCCTAACATTGGAATGTATAGGTTATCCGCTTTATAGAATGCATAGATTAAGAAGCAGGTACAAGAGCTACTCAATAAAGGGTTCATAAGACCAAGCACATCACCATGTGGATCTCCGATTGTACTGGTGAGAAAGAAAGATGGTTTGTGGAGGATGTGCATTGATTATAAGGCACTGAATAAAATAACGATCAAGAATCATTACCCTCTTCCTCGTATTGATGTTCTATTAGAACAGTGGAAAGAAGCAGTTTAATTTTCCAAGTTAGACTTGTGTAGTGGCTATAATTAGGTTAGAGTTGCAAAACAAGATGCATGGAAGACTTCTTTGAAGATAGAGTAAGGGTGGTATGAATGGTTGGTTATTCCTTTTGGCTTAACTAATTCTCCTGCCACTTTCATGAGAGTTATGAATGATGTACTCAGGCCTTTTATTGATGATTCTGTAATTGTATATTTAGATGACATTCTTGTTTTCATTAAAACATGGGAAGAACATTTGAACCATGTAAAGCAGACTTTATATGTTTTGAAAAGAGAAAATCTCTATGTGAAGCTATCAAAATGTGAATTTGGCAAAACATCTTCAAATTATTTGGGTCATATTGTAGGGGGTGGTAAATTGAACATAGATCCCTCTAAGGTTGAAGTCATTGTGAACTAGCCTAAACCCAAATCTGCTACAGAAGTTAGGAGTTTCCTAGGAGTAGCACAATATTGGAGAAAGTTTAATGCTAACTTTTCCTTGATTGCAACTCCCTTACATGGTTTAACAGGATTGAACAAGGTGTTTCAGTGGGGAGGCAAACAGCAGAAAGCCTTTGACACCTTTAAAAAAAAATTATGACAGCACCAGTACTAGCACTACCAAATCTTCAATGACCATTTGAGATTGAAACAGATGCCAGTGACTATGCCATGGGAGCAGTGTTGATGCAACACGATAAACCCATATGCTATCATTCTGAGACATTTAATTCTGTAGTAGTTAATTATCCCACATATGATAAAGAATTGTATGCATTAGTGCAGAGTGTGAAAAAGTGGAAACATTACCTATTGGGCAAAGAAATAATTATACATACAGATCATCAACCACTTCAATATTTGCACTCACAAACTAAATTGCAGCAATCAAGATATTATAGGTGGATGGGTTTTGCTACAACAATTTCATCTTATCATCAGATATAAGAAGGGCATAAACAATAAGGTTTCAGATATGTTATCCAGACCAATCATAAATGCATATACTATACTTAAGCATAACTCAATAATGCATGAAATCTACATTGAACAATATGCTCAAGATGTAGATTTTAAAGATGTATATGCAACTTTAGGTCATCGCAAACAAGTAGAAGAATTGGATATTATGTTAAGGACCAAATCTTGTATCATTTGGGAAAGTTATGCATTCCACAAACTGAAAGAGTTAACATAATCCAAGAAGCACAAACTTCTCCTATATCAGGTCATTTTGGGGTAAGTAAAATAGTTGCACAACTGCAAAGGTTATGTTATTGGCCAAGGATGCATGAAATAGCTTCTAGATATATTAAAGCGTGTACTATGCGTGCTAAAAGCAAGCCTAGTAATAGAAAATTAGGCTTGTACACTCCGCTTCCAGTTCCTTGTCATCCTTGGGAAAGTATTTCCATGGAATTTGTTGGGGGATTGCCAAAATCTAGAAAAAGGTCATGATTATTTATACATTATTGTGGATAGGTTTAGCAAAATGTGTATTTTGATACCTTCTAAAAAGCATATTATAGCTGAACAAACAACGAAGTTGTTCTTTCAGCATGTATGGGTTCATTTTGGGTTACCCACTTCTATCATATCTGATCGAGATTCTCGATTTTTTGGGAAGTTTTGGTCAATTCTATGGGAGTTAATGGACACCAGATTGAAAAGCACAACATTTCATCCAAAAACAAATGGCCAAACAAAGGTTGTCAATAGGGCAGTAATCCAGTTGTTCAAGGGCTATTGCAGCAAGCATCCCAAGCTTTGGGATGAACATTGTGTTATGTGCAACATGCTTACAACCATCCCAAGCACTCTTCTACTCAGAGATCTCCTTCTGAGACTTGTTTTGGTTTTACACCAAAGTGTCCCTTGGATTTTGTCTCTGAAAAAGACATAGCAATTGATGGACACAATGATGTGGACAAAGCAACCAAGTTCATTGAACAAATCCGAGAAATTCACCAGGTAGTGCAGGAATAGCTCGAAAGAAGCCAAGCCAAGTACCAGGCAAGGCATGATAAGCATTGAATTGAGGATAGCTTCCAAGTTGGTGATCAAGTACGGTTGTACATCAACAAAGACAGAATGCAAGGCAAAGGTAAGAAGCTGAAGCCAATAAGGTATGGGCCTTTGAAGATACTTGAGAAAATTGGTGAAAACGCTTTTCGCCTTGATTTTCCAGCTTATATGCATATATATTCAATTTTTAATACAGAGAACTTGAGACCGTCTGAACCTTCATTGATTGAAGATCCCGAAAAGCAAAGTTAGTTTCCTTCTATTGATGATGTGTTGCCTGAATATCTCAATGAGTTGTAGGAAGACATAGTTCTAGATAGGAAGGTGATAACTAGGTGCAGAGGGGATGTTGAGTACCTGAGAATCAAACTCAAAGGTTCAAAACCAAGCAATGCACGATGGATAGAGATTGGACAAGTGAGGAAGCTGTATCCTCACTTGATTGATGCTTAAAAACCAACTTTTGGTGGTCCAAAATCTTTTCAGTGGGAAGGTGTGATCCAAAAGGGATCCTAAAAACCCTCTAAGTATTCAGAGATCAAAAACTACCGCGAAGGAAAAACATTCACAAAAGGTGGATTACATTATCAGGAGAGAAAAAACATGAAAAATGGCCAAAAACAGAGCTATCGACAGCTTAAATAAAAATACACAGGAGCCATTAGATCTAACCGATCAATCGTCCAGATCCGATCGACATATCACAATCGGTGGTGGCAAGCAGAGGTTATCAGAGGCATCCATATGAAAGTTGCGACAATCATCAGCGCGAGTCAACGAGGACTATCGATCAAGTGCACAGATCAACAACCTAGGTTAGCTCGCGATGTCGCATTGGAAAAGCACAAAGGGAAAGGCTTATGGAGGCCCAAAGATCATGCGATATGTGATTGTGATATATCGCATCAGAGAAATACAAAGGAGCGGGGCCAATACACTTGCGACTTGCGATAGCTGGACCTGACGGGGTTTTGAATGAAATTTAATATATTTTGAGTTCTGGTAAATGTGCTTTTCTATGTATTTCACATTTCCGTTAAATAAATAGAAAATGCAACTGATGCGATGAAACCTGACCCGAAAGGGTTTATAAATGCAGCTGTATATTATTTGAAGTATGCCATAAGGCCATTTATTGGGATTTTCTGTGTTTTAATGTATTTTGCAAATACAAAGGAAACCATAGCACAGGGGCACTTGCAACTTGTGATAGTGATCAAAGGTGGACCCAATAGGAGTCTAGGGTAGAATTGATAACATTTTAGGTCCGATAAAAGGCATTTGGGTGGATTTTTACAGTGTTTTTGTGTATTTATCAGTGTGAATAGTGAACGACTATTTTGCGATTTGTAAAGCATCGATGGTCCCTTCTGTTGCAGAATAGGTGGCCACCTTCCCTGAAGGTGTTAAAAAATGATTTCTTAACACTTAGAAGGGATTTGAGCAGACAAAGGTCGAGAGATAGAGAGCCCAAATGGGAAACCAAACAGACAAGCGTCAATTGGTTTAAAAGCCACTGAATATAGAGACAGAGACAAGCAGTGTTGAGACAGAGAGAAGACAGAGACAGAAAGCGAGAGGGAGAGTCTGTGTACTCAGAGAGACTTGAGGGATTCAAGTAAACTCCTGTTGTTTTGTATCTATTGTGTTGAGACTCAAATTGAGCTCACTTTGTAAAACTCTGCTCTTGAAGACATAATAGAGAGGTCGCCACTGAAGGTTGGACCAGGAGACATAGCCCAGGAGTTTTGGGTGAACTCCTTGATTATTTTGTTGTGTTATGTGTGTATGACCATTTTGTTTCTCTAATTTCTTCATCTTCTATATTATTCATAATCTTTTCGATCCACTGCACTAAGTAATATAGGCAAATCCTGCATATGAGTCTGTAATACCTTAATATTAGTCTAAGATATCATTTACAAATCAACATGAGAATGGCTCAGACTAGATTTCTCAAGCATATCTTTTAGGCATGTCTTTCACGGGTTTGAATATAGATCTACAAGACCATATTTCTCATCCACATTATTTACACATGTCTTGCATGGTTTTGAAAGACATTGGAAAACCATGTCTTCATGTTATATATGTGGGTCAGAAGCATTGTGTATTTTATAGCGACTGGTTTGTCCAAAAATCCGAATCACTTCATTTGATAAAATAATGCTTAAAGAGGTTTTCATACTTTCGTAAACATTTCTTTCATGGGGTTGGTAATATCCTTGCTCATGATTATAATCATACCACTTTTATGGCTTTTAGGTAAATCCATTTCCTTTCTTCAATAGTTGTGTATTTGATTATAACAACCTCTGCTAAGAATTTTTATTGTTTTGTATAGTTAAAATAAGATGCATGATATTTCAATAATCCTACAAAGAGTTTTCACCTATCCGTATGAACAATAAGTTGTGGATTTTTCAATATTCAAGCTTTGAGGTGTGAATCATAAATATTGGCTACGATGATGCAAAGGAAATTAACGGGTGCTAAGAGAGAGATAATTTATTTGAGAAATGGGGTGTTGTCTTGGACACAAAGTAGAGGAAATTGTAGTTGGATCGAGATTATGGATAGATATTGAAGACTTCAACCACATTCAGGACAATGCTAATATTGCTACAAAGCTTGTCAGATTTTGGGAACCACGAAGAGCATCAAGAAAGATGTTTGAGTTCTGCATTTCGCCTATGAAGAACAACCAGAGGTATTCATCCTATGGGTGGAATTTTTGGGTGCGTAGCATGATTATCCTCTTTATTCAAAGGTATTGCCACATTGGACCCTAGTTTGTAAAATTTTATAATTTCATAGTCAATCTAGGTCGTTCATGAGGCAGAAATCTTATGGTAGAAGTTATGTTTAATTTAGGTTTTTTTCCCTAGAGGGAAACCCCTCGTAATATATGATGGAATTGTATTGTAGCTATGTAGATGTGTATTCTAAGCTATAAAGAGAGAGGAGATTGTGTGAGAACGAAGAGGGAATTACAACGGATATACTGTAGGTTGTATCTCTTCATTTTTTTTGATAATATAAAAGGAAGGACTGCCTGTTTCCCCATGGAAATAGCCCAAATTGGGTGAACCACATATATATGTGTCTCTCTTGTTTTATGTGCTTTCCATGTTTATATTTCTGCAATATTTTATGTGTTCCATCCTCTGTAATGTAGAATTTTCTAACCAGATATTATCAGAAGCAAAGGTCTATTTGGAGGATAAACTTGCAGGAGAGAAGGGTTCCTACTTCAAGTGGTAGAAATGGCAGAAGATGGTAAGTTTAGGGTCAAAAAATTTAACGACCAAAACTACTAGTTGTTGAAGATGTAGATGGAAGATTATTTGTACCACAAATATCTGTACCTACCATTGAGCAAAAAGACAAAGAAGTCGACGAGTATGATAGGTATCAAATGGGATATTCTCAATAGAAAGGCCCTTGGAAGAATATGGTTGTGACTAGTAGCATCAGTAGCCTTTAATATTTCAAAGTAAATGACAACATAGTGTTTAATGTCGTAACTGGCCAAACTATATGAAAAACCTTCAACCTCAAATAATGTATTTCTTATGAGGCATTTATGTAATATGAAGATGCCAGAAGGTGGGTTTATTGCTCATCATTTAAATGAATTTAATACAGTTACCAGTTAGTTAAGTTTTGTAGGGGGAATTTTTGATGATGGAGTTAGGGCTCTATTATTTCTATGTTCATTACCAGAAATTTGGAATGGTTTAGTTGTGGAAATCAGTATCTCTGGATCTAGAACTTTAAAGTTTGATGATGTTGTCAATGCAATCCTTAGCAAGGAAATGCGATAGAAAAGGTCTAGTGAGACATCAGGTAATGATTTGACTACAGAGACTAGGGGGAGAAATGGAAAGAGTAAAGAGCCCGAGATATTACAACAAGTCAAGGAAAGGCAGGTCCAAGTCTAGTTCAGGGATAGTGTGCAAGAAATGTGTGAAGAAGGGACACCTGAGGAAAGACTACAAGTCTCAGAAGGGAAAAGAAGGAGATGTGCAAAAAGACAATCATGAAGCGAATATGATAGGTGATGTGTTGAAAAATGCTTTGATTCTTTCAGTGGAAAATATTATTGATGCTTCGGTGGCAGATTCAGGGGCCTCATTCCATGCCACACCTAATAGGAAACACTTTCATGATTATGTTCAAGGACATTTTGGACAGGTTCGATTGGGTGATGATAAATCGTTTAAAATCATTGGAATGGGTACATTTTCATAATAAAAAAAAATGGAAATCAATGGTTATTAGAGGAGGTAAGGCATGTTCCAAATCTAAATAAAAATACAATTTCAATAGGGTAGTTGGGAGGTGAAGGCTGTGTAGATACTTTTACAGATAAAATGTGGAAGGTCACTAAAGGAACCTTGGTAATAGAAAAAGGAGAAAAGGTTGGTACATTGTATTTACGCAATGTTATTTCTAATTTGTTAATGCTTTAACCTCTACAGGAGAAGATATGACATTGTGGCATCATAGGCTCAGGCACATGAGTGAGAAGGGGATGCAGATTCTTCACTCAAGAAATTTTTTTCCAAGTTTGAAGCATGTTGATCTGGAATTCTTTGAGAATTGTATTTATGGAAAATAGAAGAGAGTTAGATTCCTTAGAGAAAGAAAATAAAGTGAAGAAATAGAGCTTGTGCATACAGATGTATGGGGACCTGCTCAGGTATCATCTCTCGATGACTCTCATTATTATGTTACTTTTGTTATTGATGCAACCAGAAAAACTTGGATTTATTGTATTCAGAATAAATCTGATGTATTTGATACTTTTAAGAAATGGAAAGCTTTGGTTGAAAATGAGGAAGAAAAAAGGTTGAAGTGTCTCAGATCAGACAATGGAGGTGAATAATGCAGTAAAGAGTTTGATAGGTATTGTTCAGAGAATGGAATTCGCAGAGAGAAGACAGTTCTAGGTACTCCACAAGAAAATGGTGTACCAGAAAGGATGAACATGACAATAATGGAGCATGCAAGGTGCATGAGATTGCATGAAGGATTTCCTTCACAATTTTGGGCAGATGTTGTATATACTACTATTTATCTAATAAACAAAGGACCTTCATGTTCCTTGGATGGTTGTATTCCAGAGGACACATGGAGAGGTAAAAGGGTAAACTACTCATTTTTAAATACTTTTGGTTGTGAAGCCTTTCTGCACATTAATAAAGAAAATAGAACAAATCTTAAGGAAGAATCAAAGAAATGTACCTTTATTGGATATGGTGTTAATGATTTTGGTTATCGCTTTTATGATTATAAAAAACACAAAATCATTAGGAGCAGATATTTCATATTCAATAAAAAGGTTTTGTATAAGGATCAGATGCAGGCAAAGAAATAGGAAAAGGAAAATAGACAATACATAGTGCTTGATGAGATCACAGGAAAAGTGAAGGTGCCTGAAAATCATAATGATCAATAGTCAGAGCAAAAACAACAAACACAACAAGAACAAGCACCTCAAACACCTAAAAGTTGTGTTAGAATATCTACCAAGATACGTAGACCCCCTGAACAATATTATCCTTCATTATATTATGTATTGTTGATGGATTAAGTTGAACCAAAATGTTATGAAGAAGCAGTGTAGGTAGAAACTAGGAAGAAGTGGGAGCAATCCATGGATGAATAGATGGATTCCTTAGTGCATAACTAGACTTGGGACTTAGTCAAGTTACCTGTAGGTAAACCAACATTACAGAATAAATGAGTTTACAGGTTGAAGGAAGAAGATGGAGGTAGAAAAAGGTATAAATCTAGACTTGTAATGAAGGGGTTTGCACATAAAAAGGGTATAGACTTTGATGAAATATTTTCTCTTATTGTTAAAATGACTTCAATCATAACTATTTTAAGTCTAGTAGCAGCTGAAGATTTTCATGCTGAGCAGTTAGATGTAAAGACAACCTTTATCCATGGGGATTTAGAGGAAGAGATATATATGCAACAGCCACAAGGATATGAGGTAAAAGGGAAGGAGAAACTAGTGTGTAGGTTGAAGAAAAACTTGTATGGATTAAAACAGGTCCAAGGCAATGGTATATAAAATTTGATAGGTTTATGTCTGAATGAGGTTATACTAGATCACTCTGATCATTATGTTTATCTCAAAAGGAAAAATGATGGCAGCTATATTATATTGTTATTGTATGTAGATGACATTCTTGTTGCATGTTCTAACATGCATGAAATAAATGTGCTGAAAATAAAATTGGCAAACTCATTTGAAATGACGGATTTGGGTGCTGCAAAACAAAACCTTGGTATGAGAATAACTAGAGATAGGGAGAATCCCAAATTAACATTGTCTCAGAGTGAGTGCATACAAAAGGTGTTGAAAAGATTTAATATGCAAAATCTAAAACCAGTTAGTATACCTTTGGCGAGCCATTTCAAACTATGTAAGGAGGTTTGTTCCAAGACTGATTAAGAAATGGCTTATATTTCTAAAGTTCCATACGAATCAACAGTTGTAAGTTTAATGTGTGTAATGGTCTACACAAGGCCTGATATTGCACATGCAGTGGGAGTTGTAAGCAACTACATGAATAAGCTAGGAAGAGAACATTGAATGGCAGTGAAGTGGATTCTCAGACATTTGAGAGGTACCACAAATCAAGCATTATGCTTTGGTGATTCAAACTTTTCTCTACAGGGATATGTTGATACAAATATGGTGGGTGAGATAACAGGACAAGCACCACAGGGTATGTATTTATTATAGGTGGAACAACTGTCAGTTGGGTTTCAAAACTGCAAATTGTTGTTGCACTCTCAACGACGAGAAAAGAGTGCGTTGCTCCTATAGAGGCTATTAAAGAAATGATTTGGTTACAAAGGTTTCTGGATGAATTGGTTAAGAAGAAGGAGTTGGGCAAGTTATATAGTGATAGCCATAGTGCCATGCATGTTGCAAATAACTCTACATTTCACTCCAAGACTAAACATATACATCTCAAGTACCATTTCATATGGTCCATGTTGGAAGATGGACAGTTGAAGTTGGAAAAGATACGCACTAGCCATAATCCTGCAGATATGTTAACAAAAGTTGTAACCAGGGAGAAACTGAGATTCTGCTCGGTTTCAATTGGTATTCAAATATGATGATGAAGATGAAAAACAACCATGTGCAAAGTGTATTCATTGTCTAGCAAATGAACTAGCAGTGGAGTTTCTATAATCGGTTTCCAAGTGGGAGATTTTTGGGTGTGGAGCCTGATTATCTTCTTTATTCAAAGGTATCACCGCATTGGACCCCAGTTTGTAAAATTTTGTAATTTTGTAGTCAACCTGGGCTGTTCATTAGGCGGAAATATGACGGTAGAAGTTATGTTTAATTAAGGGTTTTTTCCCTAGAAAGAAACCCATCGCTATATATGAGGGAATTGTATTGTGGCTATGTATATGTGTATTCTGATTGAGAAAGAGAGAGGATATTGTGTGAGAGAGAAGAGGGAATTACATCAGATCTGTTGTAGGTTGTATCTCTTCATTTTGTTGGATAATATGAAAGGAAGGATTGGCAATTTTTTCGTGAACCACGTATATTTGTGCCTCTCTTGTTTTATGTGTTTTCTTTGTTTATATTTCTGCAATATTTTATGGTTTCCACTGCTCTGTAATATATAATTTTCTAACAGGGATATTATCTCAATTCTCTTGAAATTCTAAATTGTGTGTTGGGTCTTATACTTTAAACTAAGAGCATTGCCATTTATTTTTCTCTCCTTATTCTATTGTTTGTTTTGATGAAGGGAATTGTTTTATTCCTATAGTTGTAATAACATGCTTCCACATTTTTGTTTTTGAATATGAATATGTGTAGTTTAGCATATATTTTTAAATTTTGTCTTCATACTGAGTCAAGGGTACAAATAACTTGTAAACATAATGTATATGCAAAATAGAAAGTGACCATGTAAAATGATTCCTAACGAGGGCATACGTATATGTGTAGTTTAACATATATATTATTTAACTTCGATCTTGGTACTTAGTCAAGGGCACCAATGAATTCTAAACATAATGCATATCTAAAATAGAAAGTCACCATGTAAAATGATTCCTAACGAGGGCCCAAGGACAAGACCCCGCTAGTGAATGTCTATCCTTTAGACCAAGAAATATGGTGTTAATAAGCATTGGGTGAGGGTTCTGATAGTGATGTGAACATGTTAGATTTTTTTCTAGTCCAAAGTTTGGGAACTCATATGGATATTATAATCCCATTTAGATGAAATAGTTAAAACAATAGTAAAAAAAATTCAAACTTTTAACACCATCCATCTGAAGATCAGATGAAAGTTTATCAAAGTGGTCAAAAGTATGGTCAAAAGTACATATCTCAGTGAAAGAATTTGAAGTGTAGAACCCCATTCTTATGTGCGAGAGGAAAAGCTCATTACAATTCCCCGTTAAAAACCTATATAGCTTTATAACTACACATTTTAAAACCACTGAAACTCAAATGGAGATTATAATATAATTTATATTAAATAATAAAACCAAGAGTAAAACAATATCTAAACTTTAACACCAACTATACCAACATTAGAGGAATCCATAAATATATTCAACCACTTGAAAAAATTTTAAGACACGTATATAATATATAGATAAACAAATAAAAAATTACATTCAAAATCAATCTTTACTAACTTTAGAACAAAACAAAAAAAATGGCAAAAAAATAAATAAAAAATTCAAGATTTAGCGTACACATTTAATGAGCGCTGATAATCGACTCCATTTGCACCACAGATTTGAGATGCCAAAGAATTACATATCTCAATGAACAAATTCGAAATGTAGAACCCCATTCCTGTTTTCGTGAAAGCTAAAGGTCAATATAACTCCCCATTGAAAATACATACATCTTAATAACTACACCTTTTCAAACCCTTGGAGGTTAATCAAACATCTATTACAATATTTTTTTGTGTATTAAACGTCATAAAGCTTAAGAAGGCTCACCATGATCCACATATTTCGTTATGTAAAAAATGTTGGTTTGAAACCCTTAGATCTTAGTAGAACTTCCAAAGCCATATAAGATCCCTTCAAAACTCATAGATATTATTAATAACACCTTTTGAAACCCCTATTGACGATAAAACTATTGGCATGAAAACTCTATCTTGATAAGTCTTCCATTTGGAAACCCCTAGTACTTAATAAGCACACCTTTCGAAAGGCCTAGAGCTTGGAAAAACTTTTGTTATGATAAAACTTATGCTACAAAATCTTTAGAGCTTAATAAGGCTCTCCTCCTTCCCCAGTGGGAAAGCATAAATGTTAATGTTTCTTAAAAATGTTAATGTTTCTTAAAAGCTTAATCGGACTCCCATTTTGAAACCTATAAGTTCTTAATAAGCGCACCTTCTAAAACCATAGAAACCTGATAAAAATTCCATTACTATGAAAATATTTCTGTTAAACCTCTTTAAATTAATAAAGTTTTTGTTGCGACTTTGAAAGTCTCAATTCAGATGGATATTTCTTATTAAAAGAAATTTCTAGAGATTTACGCAACTGAAATTCGGAATTTAGGACAATGACCATCGATGGTAGTATTTGATCTGCATATGGAGGTAAATGATAGCCAAGACTACATGAATTTCCATATGTTCATGGTTTTTCTAACAGTGGTCATTATAAAGGGTGAGTAATATGTAATAAGATGGACAATTGTTTGCATGTTAAAAGCTGTAAAGAAGAGACAAAAAATGTTTCTAAAAAAATCTTGAACAAATGGCAGTCTACGTAAAGTATCGAGGCTTGGATGGCAAACAACTTATGGCAGTCTAGCCTCCACACCATTTTGTAACATCTTGGCTATGATATAACCTCCATATGTACACAATGGCACGTTCCTCTCCATGGAATATTAACATCACTATGGAAAAGATATTTGAAAAATGGTAATAGATCCTTTGTTGAGCACCATGTAGTAGCTTCTTGACATGACGGACAATCTAGAGAATTTGGTCCATGATGAGAGTCAAAGAGGAACAAAAAGGAGAAAAAAGGGCAGGTAAAATATACTTGAGCAAGAAAATCATTCAATTATTTGTGGGGCATAGGTAGGGGATAATCGACATTTCCATTAGTTCCAGACAAGGCTCATTCTCGAAACATTGTGAAGAGGAAGGGAAGGTTAAATCGAACATAAATAATTTTTTGAGCAATGTTTCCAAAAAATATGCTTTTGTTGAAAGAAAATGTGGCTTCTGACAAGAGATTTCCTATCAACACATTGTAGATGCAGGTAAATTCTACAAGACTAAGGCTTCCTCTAACTTTTGTTGTGGCAAGGGTTATATTTGTTTTTTTTTTAGTTTCCTACTCCTTTAAAATTTGAAATATTTTAGAAACTCTTATATAGATGCATCTTAAGATCCAAAATAATATTTTCATCATGAATCCATCATAGATGAGTTACCTGTTGTATTCTAAAACAAAATCGTTGAGATCGTCCAAGTTTGATGAAGTTCAGTGTCCTTCATCTTCAATATTTTCTTGTTGAAACAATAATAGGTAAGAAATGCCCCCTCTTCAATATATTGTCACACAGAAGTCACAACACAGGAAAAATTGAATGGATAAACTGAACTCGAGCTATGCCTCCATGTCTATTCAATGCAATTCAATGTAGAATGAAAAGTGAATGATTATGTAAGTGAATATTGAATGTGAGGTGATGGGTAAGAGATTGCGTAGAAAATGTGGAGATACAACAAATGTAGTTCTAGGAAGCGTGGAATATACAGATCTAGGTGGGGTGGAGTAGTCAATGTGAGGTGATCAAGAGGAGTGCAAGATTGAATGGTCATTTCAAATAGAGGGAACTCTTGGGAAATTAATGGTGACTCACTTCAGATAGAGGGAATGGTTAGTCACTTTAGATATAGGGAACTCCCTATGAAATTGAAGTCAACTCACTCCAAAAAGAAGCAATGGCATCACTGAGGGAATGGAATGAAAATGTGGGCAGATGTATGATGAAGGAGATGTGGTGAAAAATTCAATTCTCAGTCCACTACATATATAGGGAGGATTAGTTTGATCATGATAGAGGGAAACAAGAGAGTCAAACCCCATGTTTTTGTATACTTCAGGATGTCATGCAAATGTTGGAGGAGGTGTTGCAAGTCGATGTGGCAAATTTAGATGGAAATCTATAATTGGCTTGAGAATGATGAAAATCAGGCTCTTTGATTAGCTGGGGTGAACAATGTTTTCCCACCCAAAGCCTGTAAAGAAGACACCTATCCTTGTAATTACAAATGATTTGACCTTGTTATTTTATATTTTTATTCTAGTGTATGATCCTCTTGATTCATTACACTATTATTTTTTAAACAAACATGTTAAGCATGTAATTCATGAATGGAATAGTATGTAATCAAGTCTTTTACAGAGAAATTTACATGAAGGATAGTTGAGTCTAGTTAAACTTAGGTTTTGGAATAGTTATTTTGGTCATGTCTAAATTGAACATTATGGAATAGGTGAAATGTGAGACTTCCCTAAGGAAGGATATCCTCTCTACCTTTCTAACCGATTTATAGTTTAGGATATCAACTCCTTGCTGACACCCATCGATATAAATTCAACGTTTATTTAAAAATCTTTCCTAGCAACAAAAAATAGTATGTCTTCGTTAAGTTAAAGTTATGTTTCATAAATTGAATCACTAACTCGAAGAAATATCAAGCAAATCATCAAGTAACTGATCATGTAGTCTAGAAATATCTCATTATTATAACAAACTTGTTATGCAGTAGAGCATGATCTAATTAGTAGTAGAAGGAAAAGTAATAAAGTCAATACAGCCATGACAATAAAAGTAGCATAATAGCAAACAAAGTTAATAGATCATTTGAGGAGAGAAAAAATAGTTCTTTGACAAGAATACTTTTAACGAGTGCGGAGTGAAAGAATGTAGTCAAGAGTAAGGCCAAACAAGATGAACATACACGTAAAGAACTAATCAATCAAGATGATGATAATATAATATTGAATCCCCCTAGTGTGAAATTATGGAATGGTGACTTGCGTTGTGATACTAGCAAAGAATATGTGGCTTAATGTTGCAATCCTCACTAATTTTATGTTTGAGTGAATAAATCATAGGAACAATAATCACACATTGGACTCATCCATAGAGAGGCAACAGAAGCTTTTAGATTGGAGAGGATCTTCCTTAGAATTCCTAGATGGAGTACTATTTTGCATAGTAGAAAGATCGTATAGAAAGTCAGGAAAAGAGATCTATAATATCTAGCAACCAAGAAAATAGAACTCATAGTAAACCTTGTATACATGAATATTTTTGTCTAGATGGCAGCTATTTATGTTGATCTATGTATGTAGACAAGTATGCATGGTTGTTTTATAGTAAGGGTACTTCTACAAGAAATAGAGATAAAAGGCATTGTAGCATCCTTACATGGGATGAAAAAGGAATTCAGGGTGGGGGAGATGTTATAGGGTCACCTTAGGACATGTATAGTCATCATACTTATATGAATAAATATATGTAATAAATTATAAAATGTAAATGTATGAGTGATTGGTTGGAGTGGGTACAACCACTCCAACCACATTTTCTATGTATAAATATGCATGAAGTTGGAATAAGAAGATAGTTGGAATTCCTTCTTAAAACTATATTCTTATTTGTGTATAATGTGCATGTTATTTTTCTGTTCTTATGATGCAATCCATTTTTGCTTCATGGTCAGGCTCTTCCTTCAATACGGAATCTTCCATGGCGGCTTATACCTATTCCCATTCATTATAGGGGTATTAATTTTTTTTACAATTATTCAATCCTTCAACTAGTTTAGTGTTATGATAAATTCCTTTTTCCACATGTCCAATTTCCTTTGAAGGGTCTAAATTATCTAGAGACAATGTCCTTACAAGCACCACCTCTCTCACTAGCATTCCTACCTATGGCAGTGTTGTCATATCAATAGGTCATCCTTCTAGTACTAAATACAATCCTCTTGGTATCCATGATTTTGTGAGTCACTTTGTCCTTGGGGAAATCCAAATGGGGACTTTAATCCTTTTAGTTCTATGTTTGGTCCAAGATTTCAATGCATATGGCATAGCGATCTATTTGACAACATTTCTTCATCCAAAAACTATGATACTGAGGGACCACAAGGTCAATCTTAAGTACCATATTCATCTCAATATCCATTCCAAGGACAAATTACATTTCTAACATCACTTGAATGGATATATTTGGATAATGTATGAATGATGACATCGACCATGACCCTCGATGACCACCTATGCTTATGTTTCCCATAGATATACTAAGATATGATGGTAAACTATAAGAGAACCCAACCACACACATCAGAACTTATTATTTATGGTGCTCATCAAATTCTTTGGTGGATTATAACATTAGTTGCATCTTATCAATTAAGAATTGAGAAAAGATGTCGCTAAATGGTACATGAAACTTGATAACAAATCATAGCATGATTGTTCTTCCTTCACATGAATATTTTGAAACACAACATAGTTACCTTAATATACAGAGATAAAAATCTATATCATTTCTACTTTTAGACATGACACTTCCACCCACATCTATAATCATGCTCATTTGTGGAGGTCACATAAGTGGTCGAATAGTATTAATATTCCCAATAAAGTACTGAAAGATTCATTTACCTAATCCTTATTACCTAAAATTTCTATGTATGTATCTATGGTTATAAAGAAGAAATCTCTCTTTGTTGTCCCAACATCTAAAATTACTCTATTCATAGTTAGGCACCTTGGATGACAATATTCCCAATGCACCTTAACTATCGATCAATCTACAATGGTAAAAATAGGACCACATTCCAATGCTATAATTTCTTCCATATCCACTAATGTTATCAGCTAATTAGATTCTTAGTTATGGCTATTGATTGTTATATCAAAATCCCCTACAATTATACCTAATTATTAAGAAGAAAATACTTTTGATATTTCCACTAAGATTCATATGGTGTAATCCACATGAACAATGAACTCCCAACAACCTAGATGTACAAAGAATTAAAAAAAAATTCCTTCTAAATTTTTTCAAGAGACATAGTAAACCCAACCGAATATTGATCGGGGTATGAATGAATGAAAAAATAAGGTCAAGTTTCCTTGTAATATTTTTCAAGGTAACCATCTTCCTCATGTGTCACCACGGATGGATGAGATTCATCACCTCTTACCACAATTGACCATTGGACAACAAAATTTTGTTTTCACACATCCATTCCCTACCCAAAAACAACAAAATATGGTCAGAATTCATAATTATTCTTCATTTCAGGGCATGTGAAGACCAAGTTTTCATTAAATCAAATAAAAAACCCTTTTGTGTATGAGGCATTCAATTTGACTACAAGAGTGGAAAACTAAGAGACTATAGAGGTTAGCTCATTTATTAAGGATACAATCATCCACACAAAATCCAATTGACCTATCGTGATTGATAAGCATTTAAATATGATGATTGACCCACCTAAGGGTGTTTTCCATTATTTGACACATAATCCTAATGCTAAGGTTTCCCAAAACACTATATTATAAAGGATTTAGTGAAATTCCCATGTGTCATGTCTACCTTGGAGGTTTTGCAAATTTATCATGGGCATTATAGAACCTTGCTCATTTCTATCGTAGGTGTTGGTCCCTATGAGTATAATATGAATACATTTGACATTGATGCAAATAGAAATCAATGATCCCATCAAGTTTCTTTTTAAATATTAGTTCTTCTCTTTAACATAGATATATACTTCACTCTTGTGGATGAACGATACTCCACTTGCATCATGGCTTTGTCATTCTAGAAGGTTCTTAGTTTTCTACTATATTTTTAGTCCAGTGCCACACTACAATAATTTGATGATCATACCTTGTTACATAAGGGAGTTCTCCGTGCATTTTCCATTAAGCACAGTAAAATAAATATCACCTTTCACGTAGAAGTAGTTGTGTCCCTACGTGAGTATAATTATCCCCTTGGACATCGTTGATTTTATGTTATTTTTATTTTTTTGCTATCAATATTTTGCATTCTTCAATTTCCTCATGTAGGAAATAATTTTATCATTCATCAACTTGGATATTGCATGCCAATGAAAAAACTAGCAGATACAAGAACTTTTTTGTCATTTGTTTTTTACAACCCTCCAATATATGTGAATTTATGTGTGATTTTGGTCAATAAAATGTTATTAATGTAAACTTTTCCAATTCCACCACCCAATTCTCCATCTATCATCATCAATAACATGCACATGATCTCTTTGATCCCCAGTGAATCCCATATATCAGATGACCCTTACATTGTGCCATCTCCTTTGGATGTAAATTTATATGGTGCACATATGCTACTTTTGGTGGAAGACATTACCTCTTCAATGGTTCTATCAACACCTCCTCACAATGTTCATAAACCCCCTCCCAATATGAAATATGATCATGATGATGTTACCACATGGGTTGTCACTCTAACTATTACACATGACTCCCTCAATGTGAAGTTCCCTTCACAATAGGCCATCTTGGTTCTCATGTATTCAGATGATAATCTAAGGGGATAGATGCCTCATGATTCCTCTACTCTCCATGATATATAAATGGTGGAGCTTCAAAAGGAAATCTAGATCCAAGCAAACGGAATTTCCTAGGCCATTCAATTAAGTTCCAACCTTTATTTGAATCAAGCATTGATTTTTATTAGCTATCTTTCCACTGATTTTTTCAATCCAAACCTTCATATTTTGAGTTATTTGTACTTCCATTATGTATTCATACCCATCATTAATGAGCTCTATTAGCTCATTACACCATACACTCTTTATTTCCTTGGGTAGTTTCTTATGTGGATACGATAATAGGCTTTCACTAGAGTCATCAACCTTTAGTAATGTGGCAATTCAACTCTATGTGGCATGACCCAACATGGTTTTCCATATGGTGTTGACAATGGTCCATTAGTTCGTACACATTGATAGGAATCCTTGTCATGTGCCTAGTGGATGGCACTGCATAACGTAATCTATTTGATTATGTTGTGCCTTATACATATGTATTTTAGTTTTGGTTTTCTGTGTGAAATGAGCATGTTTTATATTTACATGTAGGTTTTCTATTTTTGATGCTTATCATGCTTGATGGTTGATTTTCATTTATCATTCTCATACTATATTATTGTCATAGGAACACCCATAATGAGACCAAGAGGTTACATACAATATTCCTTTTTCTATTTTGACATTTGTCACATTAATTAAGTATTTATATAAGCATGTATGCCTAGAAAATATGGATTTTGAATCATAGCATTTCAAGTCATAAGCAAGAGTTGAAGTAGACATAGATAGTACATCATATCCAAAAATCCCACGAAACTATAAATTACAAAAGATAAAAAATATATGGTCCCCTTTTAACTTGATCTATGGTTTATTTCTTTCATTATGTTATTTAACCATGGATCTAGTCTTGTTGGATTGTTTTTATGGGATAGGGTGAAATTTGTATTGTGACATCCACTAAATCTTAGGTGTATTTTCTTTATCTTAGAATATATTGCTATTTATTTTGTTTTCATCACTCATGCATTATTAACCATCAATGCCATATTTAATGTTATTTAGGTATGATTCCATGAAATTGCAACATTAACCTCTTTTTATTTGAACACAATAACTTGTGCAATAGATCATTCTTCTTCATGGATCCTTAGTTTAGCACCCATTTTCCATTTTGGTTTCCATGTAAAATTTATATATTTCAGTTTCCTCTTTTATTCTTGCCATGACTTTAAAATTTAGACTCATGTTTTGTCTTTTCTATATTATTTTATCCATAATAAGAGTAGAATTCCAAAAAAATTTGTTACAGTATGATTATTGATACATATTTCCTCATTCATTTATGCATATTTATCTACTACTATTTTTCATTTCTTCACTCACCACCATTGTATTCACATTGTAATAGGCCACCATTGTTATATTTCTCTTGGTATTTAATCCCTTACTACAAACAACATTTCAATAGGTGGATTTATTTTTCCAAACTCTTTTATTAATCTTGGTTAGGGTTTTTTTTGTTAGTTTGGAAAAACCTTCTACCCCTAATGCAACTTATTTCTCCACGAAAAACATCATTTTATATCTCCTTTTTGGATTATTAAATCCTCACGTAAAAGACATCTTGTATCAGGCATATTGCTAACTCTTCCTCAAGCTCATTAAACCATGAATAATTCACCATATCAAGTATATTTTTACCCCTTTCACAAGATCACAAAAATTGTATGAAAAAAACACCATCAAGCATACTTGTCTTCTCTTTTGTGCTCACTAAACAATGAAGGGGATACCAAGACAAAAAGGAGAGTAGGGTTAACATATTTTCACTATATCATTCAAAATGGCACTATAGTTTGCATATGACACCTACTTACATTAATATCTCACGGATGGGTTTTGAGCTTGCCTAGGATCCACACCATACATATGGGTCACCTTACGCTTATGGATGGTTACTATTTTAGTCATTATGGTATGTGCTTCGATGCCTCTTTCGTTATAGCATCATATTTCATGGTGGTCATTATTTAATGCCACCAATTCACTTTTGTGTCATGCGACTATATTTTCAAGGGAATTCTAAAGCATATTTGAAAATTTGCATTCCTTGTTGACCATTTGTGTTGTCCATCCCTATGTTAGTTGTACTTGGCGACTTCATCTATTCACATAATATCTTAGTTTGTTTTGTTTTTCATTGATGTGGGATACATTGAGGCCCTTCTTTGATGTATCTTCTTATATTGACCTAAACTTATTCTCTTAGAGATAGGTCTAGGAACTAGTAAAACCTTGGAGCTTATAGTCCTTCATGTTAGGTTTCCTTATGATAAATAATGGGTATTGAATCTTGATTGGTTGAGTGTGCAAGTGTTTTATGTAAAATCATTTAATCACACCCACTACATTGTGTTAGGTACATAACATTCAATTTTCAACATTAGTGATATACCTCAGTGAGCAATAATTAGACAATTTATACCATGCTTGACATAATCTCTTCTATTGACATGATGTAGATTCAAACTGTTAGGGTTGATAATAATACATTGGATTTGGAGACATCTCACTCTTACTTGACACACCTCCCAAATTACATTAGATTATGTACCATATCATGTAGTTTGAGGACTACTCTAGGACATATCTCTTCTATGTACCATAGTCTTACTGATTTATACTATGAGATAAATGAACATTATAATTTCTAGTGGCTATGATTTTATTTATTTATTGCATGAATTGATTATGTGTTTCGTCATGGGAATGAGATAGTATTTCATCTCATGGGCCCACAATGCATAATTTCGGTGGCCATATTCATTCTTATTTATGTCAAACACAAGTATGATCATCTCAGGGATGATAAATGTATGATTTAGACTTGTTATTTTTCTTTCTCCAATTTGGTTCCTTAAGTGATGAGTACTCCCTTACATTTTGGTAGTTGAATGAAGTAATACATTTATTCATCTATTTCTATTCTAACATCATGCATTAGGGGGTATATATTATAATCGTATTTTCCACTTCATTATGATGAGAAAATGCCGACATCAACTTACATTAGTTGTAGGTTGAAGTGCATATCATTCACCCTATCTTTTTCTCAATAAATAGTCCATCAGTTCATGTTCCTTATCATCCACTATATGCATCACTCCCTACCAATGTACACCATGTCATGTCTTATTTAAATTGCATAGGATTCCTTTGTGCATTAAGAAATGGTGCCCTAAATTTCTAGAGTTTTTCCTTCCCAAGATGATAAACATGAATGAGCATCTCATGAATGGGTTTCGAGTCAACTACCGAAGGATATTTCTAACTCCTCCTAGATATAGATGTCCAAATACAACATCCCAGATCTAGGAACATCCTACATAACCATATCCTGTCAAAGGTTAAAAGGGGGGAATGACTTAGTATAGTGCATTGTAATGTTAGAGGAAATCAACCATGAGACTCTTAACCTAGTAAAAAAATGAGACTATTTTATGTGTGTAAGTGAAGGAAAGAGGAAAACTAAGGAATCATAAATGAGCACCCTATTACGAATGTATAATGCACTTGGTGTACCATTTATTTATATATATTAATGATTTGTTTCCTTTTATTCTATGATATTTTATGTGAGATCATGATGCACATTTTGTATGTTGTTATTGGATATTACTTTTTAAACTAATTTTCCTTTCATTGGATCTAAGACTCATCCTTTTATGTTTGTATATGTGTATAGGTGGTAGGTTCAAGAAAATAGAAAAGGATCTCTAGGTGAGGAGAAAGGTATTTAGTTGTTGGATAATGTCTATAATATGAAGTGACATGTAGGGATAGAAAATATTATTCCTTCCTTTACCTCTTCTCTTTTATGAAAGGAATTTTTTGTATCCATATCCTAGGGAAATTTGATTTTTTCATGTATATATAGTTTGGTATACCTTGAGGCGGGATCTCGGAGAGAAAAATGGATTTCCATAGAGATAAATCTTTGTGAAGATTGTCAAGATGGATTCATTGGAGAGATTTCAAGTAAAAGTTAAGAGAAAAATAAATAAAATAAGGTTATTGTAGTGAAGAACCTAATTAACGATTAAAAATCCAAGTGTCTGAAAATGTGAAAAGGAAATAAGTATATATTAATAAGGATGAGGAAATAGTAGAAATGAGGAAAATTCTATGAATGGTTAATTCAAAGCAATTTAGGAAACCATACCATGTTAGGAAGATGATATTCTTGTTTAAATGCAGGGGGGGAATGAATCCCTTCTAGTAGTTGAGGATGTTAATGAAAATAAAGAAGTTGATGTTATTGTTATGACTTTTGGTTGTTCTCTAAAGCGTGCAAGCTTCTTGGAAGGATTCTCACTTAGAAACACATGTTCTAGTTGATGAATTTATTCTTGATGAACATGCATCTAGGGATACACACACCTATGGTCATAATTATTTTCCAAGATAAAATCACGTGATTCATTATAAAGTTAAGGAAACTCAAGAAAAATACTAAGTTGAAACACATTTGTTTAAAAACAAAGTTGAAGAAGATCAAGTGTAAAATGGGTATTACCCTGAGGAATCGTTGCATATTTGCAATTTGAAGGTAAATATTCATCTCTGGGAGGTAAAACGATCTATGGGAGGTAAAAGGAAATTATGAGGAACAATTTATTTAATCCCTATAAAAATTAGGATAAAATGATGTGAGCAACAATGTATTGAATTCCTATCAAAATTAGAAGAAAATGATGTTGACATCCTTAGTTGTGAATATGAGAATGGAAAATTCATGGATGACATGACCAACTAGGCCTTAAACATTATTATTTTGTTTCATGTTTCTAATTTAGAATGACTTTCTAGCTGCATAGGGACATGTAATAGCTTTTCCTAGGAGAATATGGAAGGCACCAAAATTGGAATAATTTTAGCACCCATCCAACACCTTTTTTTACTACCTTTTTACATTTTCATACCACTCCATCACTTATTTTTCTTATATCAATTATTTTTTAATTAAGATATAAGTATATTTTGATTATGTCACTTTAGTGTTCATTATTATCTATTTATGAAGGGATTTTCTGTTTATGCTAACTAGTGACAATTCATGAGAATCACTTCTAGATGGTATGTTCAAATACTCTTGAAGCATCAATAAATCATAGTTGTTGCAACACGTTTTTATGTTTTTGTTGACCAAGTGACAAGTACAATAACTCTATTTGCTACAACACCTCTAATTCTATACTACTACAACACGACAAGGGTGGGGGTTCTACAGCTCCAACTACTACAACAAAGCCAATGTGAAAAGATTGCAACACTAGTCACTATAACATGAGAGATTTCAGTTCCAAAACATAAACAGAGCTCAGTGCTACAACATGTTGTTGCAATAGGATAGAGTGAAGTGTTTCAATTCATCACTGTAACATAATATAGTTGGAACTATAAAACAAATGCTACAAGGCACCCAATTTCAATGTTACAACACCCTAGTAGTTGACCAGTAAGAATTGTTGCAACTCAGTGACATTTGGTAAATTACAACATCACTGAACCTCCAACCAAATAGCTGTCATCAATAGATTTCTCATTAATGGGAAAACCATTTTATCGCCCAAAAAATGAAGTAAGAAGGGGTAGTTAGATACCTAGTAAAGAAATCTTGACCACAACAAATGATTGATTGAATTATTTTCCACCTGTCCTAATAGCTAAATGAGTATCCATTTGTGTATTTTTTCTTATTTCTAGTGAAATTATTGTAGAAGAGAACGAAAAATCTTAGAATGTAAATATTCTCTTTGTCCCTCGATCTATTTGATTAAACTAATATTACAACATTGTGAATGAGAAAATATTATTGTCTTGAGTTGGGGAGCAGGGGGAGTAAAATTAATTGTAATTTGCGTTCTAATTTTTTTCTAATATAAATTCTATGGTTATATTCCATTTCTCTTTTCCTCTTTCATATGGTGTGTTGCTAACTTAGGTGTTATGTTTCTTTCATAAGTAGTTCCTTGCCTAAGGAGGTAGGTACCCTTGCTTAGTTTGGTAATACCTATAAATATATAGATAAGTTTTCGTTATTGTTTATATTTATATAAATTTACTAATTTTCTATTTTTTATGCTAGTACAGATTATTAATATGATAAGTAATTTACTTTTTTTCTGAATATTTTGTTTCACTTATTCCATATTTTTTCTTAGTTTGGTAATACCTATAAATATCTAAATAAGTTTTCGTAATTGTTTTTTATTTATATAAATTTACTAGTTTTCTATTTTTTGTACTAGTACAAATTATTAATATGATAAGTAATTTACTTTGTTTCTGAATATTTTGTTTCACTTATTCCATATGTTTTCAAATTTTCATTATTGTCTTTAATTTATATTGTTGGATTGAATTTTGTACATTATAGTTTTTTAGCAATCTACGATCTCATATGCATCGTTGTTGGTGAGGGATTAGATCACAAATGACCACTTTATTGGATGTGGGATTTTTTTCTTCTAGTGCTATTTATTTATACCTATGTTTTTTACCTTTTGTCTCTCTTGATTACTCTACCTATGTTTGGGGTTACAATGTTGTTCTTCCTAAACCAACTACATAGAGGTGTTCTATTTCATTTCTGAGAATAGTAGATTATTTATTCTACCTATGTTTGTGGTTCCAATGTTAAACTTCCTAAGACAACAAGGTTGAAGTCTATTATTTCTTCTTTTTGATCAAGTAAGAGTGGGACCTTCTATTAATCTAGAGAAATTACATAATATACAAAGAGCAACACCAACTCTGTGAAAATTCAATAGGTATATGGGCTGGAGAAAACCCGAACCTAACTCCAAAATCTGAGAAAAGCCCAAACAAGACTATAAAGGTGTTGTTGACAAAACATCCTCCAACCTAGAGTGTAGAGAATCCCAAAAACATCCATCAACAATCAGTCCTCAAGGCATCACTCTGGTCAGCCAGTGAACTGGAAACCTGCTATCTGAACTGTTGTGCAACAAGTATCCTTTCATCCATCAAATAACTGTCGTGCATCAAAATAACTTACCTCCTTTGATGACGGGGCCCACAGATACGAAGGCCCTCAAAACTACAACATGTGACCATCACCAGGCCCACAGAACTACATCAAAATACCAACCTTAACCTTCAATTAACTTAATAACCCAAATACCATGCGATTCAACCTTCATTGATCTAACGGTCATGAGTTGATTTCGGGCCGACACATTGCCCTCACTTTATCTCTCCTTATGGACCCAAAGAGAAACATAGGCCACCTCTCTAAACTTTTTCGGGTCTGATTGAAGAAATAACCTAAGACCCATTTTTTTGCTCGAAATCCATAGGATGAAGGAGATCCGAAGAGATCTTGGCAACTAGCCCACTCTTTAACTTCCCTTACAGACCCGAAGAATATATAAGCCACCACACTATAGTTTTTTGGGTCTGTTTGGAGAATTAACATTCATGCAGTTTACCGCTCGAAATCCATAGGATGAAAGCGATCACAGCAACTTGCCCACCCTTTAACTTTTCTTACGGACCCAAAGAGTTAATAGGCCACCATTCTATATTTTTCGGGTCCGAATGTAGAATTAATCGATGAGCAACTTCTGGCCTGAAATCCATAGGATGATGGAGTTCAGGGCAATCTTTCATCGGGTGCCTGCCATCCTGACCACTGTTTACCACTTGCAACTTCCTTGTGATTGGTCCACTTTCTTATGTTTCCATTAATCTTCTCACTGCTTATTTCTCATGCTTTGAAAGTGCTCCCTATCTTTGGTAGCCTGTCTTTGACAGTCTTCGTGCAATTTCCCTGGGGGAGTCAACATCTAGTCATATCTTCTATTACTTTTTGAACAGAGTACTCCTTCATTTTCCAAATGATCTGCTAACTTGTTTTCTGTTCTCGGCACATGAACAAAATTGAGGGTTCTCAGGGCTCTTAGGTGGGATTGTATACGTTGATAGACGTGCAATAACCTCCAACGTTTCGACACTCTTTCTGGTGCTGTGCCATTGCATATTTTCTTGACCGAATTTATTATCAATTCAGAGTCAGCTTCAATGATGGTATTATGTAAATTTGAATCAATCAAGATTTCTAGGCATTCAACTAGGGCCATAAGTTCCACCATATTATTAGTGGCATTCCCCAAATGACTATGAAAGATGAATTTTATATATCCCTGTTCATCTCTTATGACTCCTCCATAACCAGCCACCCTAGGGTTTCCTTTAGAGGCTCCATCTATATTGAATTTCAAAAAACCATGAGGAGGAGGTTGCCAGAAGTCCTTATCTACTATTATATGACTTACAGTATTGTTTATGCCCTGGGGGAAAGGCATCTGTAGACCCAATTGCACTAGTATTTATGCATCCTAGTCTTGAGGTGGGTTCTCTGGGGATTACTTTAGAAGGGTGCCTATAGTCTCTTTGAGTTGTCTATTGATTTGAGCTATGGTGCTATAGAATGAGCGAATTCTGTTCTTGAAAATCCTATTGTTGCGTTCCTTCCAAACATCCCAAATAAGAAAGCCTAGAACTAGAGTCCAAGCTTTGTTGATTATTTCATTTTTAGAGAAGTTTCTCCTCCAATTCTTCAGAGTGCTAGTGATGCTGAAATTGTCCCTATCCATTTGTCTGAAGATTGAAGCCACCCAATTCCATAAAGTGGAGGTAAATGGGTAGAGGTTGAGTAGGTGTTACATAGTTTCTTCTTGTAATTCACATAACTGGCATCTAGATGGACCAACTACACCTCTTTTCTGAAGGTTTTCCCAAGTTAGAATTTTTTTATGTTGCACCAACCATATGAACAGCTTTATTTTCATCCAATGCGGGTTCTGCCATAGATCCTTCCATACCTTATCAGGGTTTGGAAAGTCAAGACCTAGGGCCATTCTCTTGGCTTCTTTGAGGTTGAAGTTTCCTTCATTGTTTCTTCCCCATCTCAGTTGGTTTGACGATGTTGATGTCAAAATATTTCTATGTTCCAAGATCACTACAAGAGCTTCTACCCGGGCCTTCAAAGGGACCTCTTCACTATATATCAGGTCCTTCCATATTCTCCATTTGCCCTTGTTCCTAGCCTGATCCCAGAAGTCACTTACCTTGAGTAACCCTTTATTGTCAGTGTCATTCTTGAGATTGGCTAGTTCTTCTCTTAACAGGTTAGGTTCTTGTTACCATTTGTCCTCCCAAAACCAAGCTAGGTTTCCATCTCTGATCTCCAAGAAACTGTGTTTCTGAACAATGGTTCTATTCTCCCAAGGTTTGTTCCAAATGGGGGAGCCTTTGACGAGACCAGACATTCAAATGTGATCCCTTTCATGCCAATTATTTGCATATTTTTGTTTCCAAACCTTGGCCCAAGGGGCTACTGATTCCTTTAGCCATCTCCACCATAGTTTGGCCCCCAAAACTTTTCTTAGGGTTTCAGGGTCATGAAGTCCCAAACCTCCATGTGTCTTAGGTTTACAGATCTTATCCCATGCTACCAAAGCTCATTCCTTTTTCTCTTCCCCTTTGCCCCAAAGAAAGTCTCTTTGAATACTTCTGATCTGTTGCACCACTCCTTTAGGAGTAGGAACAACTAAAAGCATGAAGATGGGAATAGTTTGTAGGGAAACTTTTGTTAGCACTAGCCGTCGTGCTAAATTAAAAGACCTACTTGTCCATTTCCGAACTTTGTCCTGGATTTTCTTAGTGACTGGCTCCCAAACTGCCTTGCTTAGAGGTTTTTCCATTAGAGGTATTCCCAGATATTTGGAGGGTAGTTGTTCTCTTTGAAAGACAAGAATTCTGGTGAGGTTTCTCTGAATAGCAGTGTCCGTATTAAAAAAGAAAATCTTTGATTTGGTAAGTCTTACCTTTGTACCAGCAGCCATAACAAAGTCATTTAGGATTTTCTTGAAAGATTTTGCTTCCTTGACGGTGGGTGTACCCTGCAGCATAGTGTCATCCACAAATTGTTGATGAGTCAAGGCATCCCCATTGAGGGTGAGTTTGAGACCCTAAATTTTTCCTTCTACTTTGGCTGATTTGATCTCATTGTCTAAACCTTCCATCATGAGAATAAAGAGGAAGGGGGAGAGTGGATCCTCTTGTCTGAGGCCTCTCGAAGGCCTAAAGGTTCGGGATAGTGAGTCATTAAGCATGATTGAAAAACTAGCGGTGGTGACAAGGGAAATTAACCATCTTATCCAGTTGTGGTCAAACCCATATACTTTTAGTCCTTCCCTGATCTATGCACAGTTCAGATTATCATAAGCTTTCGCTAGGTTCATTGTATGATCGTACCTGCTTTCTTATTTCTCTTGAGAGATTGTACCACCTCGTGAGCTTGAATGATGTTATTTAGAATTTTCCTTCCTTCCACATATCTATTTTTCTCCCTAGACACAAGAGTTGGAAGAAGGGGCCTAAGCTTGTTTACAATTACTTTAGATATAATTTTGTACACCAAATTGCATAAAGCTATGGGTCTAAATCTATCTGTTGTCATAGATTTTTCCTACTTTAGAATCAAAGTAATGAAAGAGGCATTAAGCACCCTCAAAATAGTTTTGTTTTTCCTTGACTCTTCCACCACATCAAGGATATCTTGTTTGACTATTTCCCAACATGCTTTAAAGAAGTCTACATTGAACCCATCCAAGCCTAGAGCTTTCCCATTTTCCATCTCTTTGATGACTTCGTTGACCTCCTCTTCATTCACTAGCCTATTAAGATTTTAATTATCTTCTCTAGTTACAAGCTTAGGGATGTGCTTTGTGAAGTTATTGATAAATTGGGATTTGTCTATGCGAGGCTCCTCTGCTATGCTTTGGAAATGTTGTATCAGAGTAGATTCTATTTCTTTTTGGGTACTGCGTTTTTTTCCTTGAGTATCTCTGAGTTTTGAAATCCTATTATGAGACCTGTGATTCATTGTTGACTTGTGAAAAAACTTTGTGTTTCTTTCTCCTTCTTTTATCCATTGCACTCTCGATTTCTATCTCCAGAAGATCTTCTCTTGCTTGCATTTGTCTTCCTAGGTTGAAATCTATTATTTCAATTCTACAAGTGTGGCCATTAAATTTTTACAAATTTGGTTTTCTTCCTTGGTGATCTACAAACAAACATTCATATATTGCTCTAAATCACTCCTCAATTTTCAAATTTCATAAGAACACTCTATTGATAATTAAATGCATAGTTTTCCATTTATCTTTTGAGTAATTAGGATTTAATTTGTCAACCCTTCAAATATTCTTCATATATTCATCATATTTTGTAATTCCTACAAATATTGTCTAATTTGGCCATGTTTAATTCCAACATATACTCAAATTTGTGACAGTAGATAGCGAGACTATTTATCACTATGATAATACTAGATACTTCCAAGTAGACTTCTTCATGACATGATAATACTTTAACTGAATTTGATAGAACCTACCTAATGTCAAAACCTTAGATAATTTTACACGCTTGACATTACAAAGGATTAATAACTTCTCATGCAATGGCTTGGCCATAAATTTAAACATTAAGCTTTCAATAGCATTTATCATGCAAATCCAATTTCGCTTGAACTTTAATTTGGCTCTTTTCATTTATACGCAAACTTTTGACATGCTTCATGGTTTTTTTCATTTGATGTAACTCTTAATAATATAGACACATTTAATTTAACTCAATTTCTCTTTATCAAAAGGAAATCCCATAGAATAACCTTAACCATTTCTTAAGTAATCCTTTTAACCATTTTTTAAGTAATCCTTATGACCCTTCATAGATTCAGTTAAGAAGAACTCTTTTTCAATCATTAAAATATAATTCCAAAACAATTTTCTGTAAATATATATTTGCCTTTGAAAAACTATTGTCCCTCTCTCATTCCTTTTGTGAATCTTCTCCATATGCATGGGCATGAACTTCTTATACATAACAAGATTATAATAATTTTAACAACTAAGCCTATGTGGCATGTTTTTCCAAGATGCATTTTTTTTATTAGTGTCAACATGATTCTTTTCTAAAAAATTCTTCTAATCCACCATAATTCACTTTTCAAGTAGTGCAACTATTGCAATACCAAAAATTGATGTCAAGTACTTTTCTTTTTATCAACACCTCAATTACACCTTGAAATAAATGATAATGATAGGAATTATCTTTACATCTAAAAGGAAGAGAGGCCTCAAAATCCAATAATTGAACTCTATTTATTTTCGCAAAATAAATATCAAAATTTAATATGTATATAAACTTATCAACTTGTATGTGAATCCATCGCATATTCAACACTTCTTCAAGCCTTCAATCCTGTTAGCTATGACAGTGGAAGTATAATATATAATATAATATTTTTTCTCTTTGAATGTGCTACAACCCGCATTTACAAACTTTTGTATCCAATTCACTTGAACCCTTCGGTAATTTTGACTAAATTTCTCTTTTGTAGGTGGAATGCAAATTTCTTATAGTTTAAACGATTACCAATAAATTAGCAACAATAGATATGATATCAATAATAACTTATGAAGATATCATTAATAAAATACTGATAGTAAATAAATTGACACACAAAATAAAGAAGAAACCAACAAAAATTTTACGTGTACAACCGTAGAACATATGGGGAAAAACCATGGGGAAAGATCAACATTTCTTCTATTACTAGTAGTAACTACAAAAGCTTGAACTTATGAGATAAACTTCCAATCGATTCACACACAATGGATGAAATTCATCTTAATTTATAGAATAATTATCCATTACATTTGAGGATAATACTTCAATACATTCAAGTTGACTTCTCCATTAAATTTTAGGAGAAGCCTTGATTACATTTGAGAATAATCCTTCATTACTTCAAGAAGAAGGCTTTGTTACATTTGGGGAGAATTGCCCATTACATTGGAGAAACCAAATAATAATAAAATATTACTTTATATGTTTGGACTCACACATAACGATTTTCCATTTGAGGAAAAATATAAGCTTGTGTGAATAATATTACTACTAATCTAGTCCCAAAAATATCTTATCTTATCACCTTTGTATGACACTATCCAATGCTCTCCAAAGCTCCTTCTTATCCATTGGAAAGATATTTGTTAAAATGTGGGTTGGATTTTCTTCTATCTACATCTTCTCCAATTTTAGCACCCCATCCTCTAGGACTCGAACGCAATGATATCTAACGTCAATGACCTTTGTCTTGTATTTAAAGGAGGGAAATCATTTCCTTACATCCTTTGGTAGTTGCAATATATTGACCCCTTGTAGTAGAAATAGCCACCGCCTTTTGTAATCTCGATACACATCAGATTGTAACTCTTGCAAATGTATAGATGTAACCTATTGTGGATACTGTAGAATCCATATTGCCTACCATATCAACATCTATAAATATTTCCAATAAGGTATGAATATCTCAAAAGCACAAAAAAATAATAAATTGAGCCTTTAATGTATATCAAAATCCATTTAAATGCATTGGAATGTTCCTTCCTTAGTTTTTCACGAAGCTTACTTACCACTACCATTTATTTTTCAATGTCAAAGAAAGTACATACCATTACATAGATTAAACTTCCTAGAGTGAAGCATATAGAATTTTTGACCTTTCTTCATTTTCTTCAATGACGGTGGGGAACCGATTGGTCATTAATTCGAAATGAGATACAAGTGGTGTACATACATGTTGTTCTTTACACATATTAAAGTTTGGAAATACATTTGCAAGGTATTGTTTCTATGATAACCATAGTTTCTTTCTCTCCTTGTTACATATAATTTGTCCCAAAAAAATTAGCTTGTTTCTCCTAAATTCTTCATTGAAAACACATGTTTTAGTTCTTCTTTCAATCTATTAATCATCAATTTATATAATAATAACATAATACAATTTCAATTTTCATCTCTTTTAATGTATACACAATGATTTTCATTTAATATTTTATAACCATTATCGAACATAAAAGAATAATATTTTATAACATTGACGAGGAACTTGTTTTATCGCATCTAAAATCTCAATATGCACACCAGATTTTATTTACCCTTTTTAACAAAATGTTTTGATGTTTCCTTAAATCTATGCTCTTCTAAATATCCATTAGGAAGGTTTCCTTGACATCTAGTTTCTCTAATTGGAAATCCAAAGTAGATACTAGACCAACCATTACTTGTATTGATGGTATTTTAACAACTAGGGATTTTTTTCTATGTCAATACCTTGTTCTTATAAATTATTTCACCTCTAATATTTCTTAAAACTTTCTTTTGTTTCATTTCCTTCACGTTTTATTTAGTACACCAACTTATTATTTTGGATCTTTCTCCCTTGTGCCTTTTCAATCAAACCCCACATCTTATTGTCATGTAGGGATTCATTCTCTTCTTACATGGCCTTCTTCCACTTCATACCATTTTCTCCTTCACATTCATCCTACAAAGAAGTAAGCTCACCTTGATTTCAAAATAAAATATATTCTAAGGGAGAATTGCTTTATGATGGTCCATGTGGTCTTTTAGATCTACAAGCTAATAGATTTTATGGAAATATTTATCTTAATGGATGATTATTTTGTTTTTTCTTGCTCTCCTTCTTGTTGTTTCTAATTTTCATTTTTCTGGTCATTATTTCCTTGAATTCCTTCCTTTATTGTTGATTGATTTACTTATTGTTCCTAAAACATTATTAGTGTCTCTATCCCCTCTTCAAAAACTTTATTTTTTTTCCTTCATTAAAAATCACATCCCTACTTCTGATAATTGCCTTATGATAATTGTCTTATTTATAGGATACTAATTAGTAACATAACTCATTATCAACATTTCCTAAGAAAGCACATTTAATTAAAATTTAATCCAGCATAGACCTTTGTTCTTTAGGAATATTGCACATATGGTTTACAAACAAAAGTTTTCAAGTGGGTGCAATGTTAGTCCTTACTAATCCATACCTTTCTAACAATGCCACCATCAAGTGATGTTATGCGAGAAAGTTGATTAAGTAGCATGCCATGTGAATAACATCAACCTAGAAATATTTAGGAAAACTAAAATTTGAAAGCATGCATCTCACCTTTTCGCTTATTGCCTAATTCATTCTCTCAGTAGTTCTATTTTATTTTTAGGTGAGAGGAAATATTTTTCATGCTTTATGCCATACTGCAATATTCTTCAAGTTCCTTACGAAGATATTTCCCACCCTTATTTGTTCTAATGAATCTCAATGATTTATTACTTTCCCTTTTAACAACCATGTGGAATTTCTAAGACGTATATAAAACTTGATTTTTGCTCTTAATAGGGAAATCCCACACGTTCTTTGATGTAGCATAAATAAAAGTGAAAAAATAAGTAGCTACTAGTGATTTTATATTAACTGGTCCAGAAATATTAGATATTTGTCTTATAAACAATGTTTAGGCCTCTTTCAATCATTTTCCAGAGGTGTTTTTACCACAAAAATGATGTTGACTCCTCCATTGTAACAACAATATGATTTAAATTTTGTAACCTTAACTTCAAGGTGTAAAGAGTTCCTATTTTCTATCATTATGCAACAACCAATGAACCTTTTACAAATTTTCATCCTATCTTGATAAAAACTATATGGTGGCCTTCATCATCTAGCTCTCTAACTAGATTAAATTCGTCCCAAACTTGGGTACATGCCTAACTTTCTTAAGTAATAAAATAGAACCATTTTGTGTTATTATTAGAAAATGTCATATTCCTTTGATATTCCAAAGACTTTTATTTCCCAAGTGAAGCTTACTAATATTACAAGACATGTAAGAAGTAAGTGTTTATTTGCTTGGTTTAGCAAGATAGAAGGAACCGTAATCTAAAACCCAAACTCTATCTTAACTGGATATATAAAGGCATGCGTCATCATAAGAACTAGTAATTAATACCTCACTTTCTATTACCATGGTAGTATTTTCTTCATTTCTGTTGTTATTGTTGGATATGATTTGCTCATTTTTCTCCTTCTTTAACATCCAAAAATCCCTTTCGATATGTCGAAGTTTCTTTTAATGATAGCAAGTCATTTTTCCATCCCTAGACTTTGACCTCCTTCTAGAGATTGATCTCCTTGATTTCCTTATATCATGTTGTCTTCCACAATCATCAAGAGTTAATTCCTCCATATTTTGTTTTTATTCTCCAATATATTTCCATTACATTCCTTCACTACTATTAGAAACATCAACAAAGCTTAATATACATTTTGATGATGCATTACTTATGGTGACAATGGAATTCTTCCAGCTATTAGGCATAGATATTAGGAATAAAAGAGATTTAATCTTATCATCAAACATAATATTTAATGAAGTGAGTGGGTTGACCACTATGTGCAACCTCCCTTATTTTTAGATTAAATAACATTTTCATTAGAAATAGTTTATTGACCATTGTATCTCATTCATATAAATCATGAAGATTTTTCCGTAAATATTTGATTCTCCTTTCATCTAAAACATGAAATTATATTGTTTTCCCCAAAATATTGTGAAACATTAAATAATTATTTCTGATGTAACTTCTCCCAATCCTCATTAGCCACTAATGAAGGATTCATATATTTTTTATTAACAGGAAATTACAGATCTTTGAGTGTGAGTATGTATTCCATCTTAAATCTAAATATGGTAACATTTATTGATTCCATTCAACCACTTGTAAATAATACCTACTCACTTCGAATCTCCAACAAAAGAATTACTCTCATACCTATTGTTATATTTTAAACAAAAATAAATAAGTTAACAACAATAGAAATGATATTAATAATAACTTACACAGATTCTATTAATACAATATTGATCGTAAATAAAATAACACATAAATGCGAAAAGAAAGAAATACAAATTTTACATGGAAACCCTAATTACAAACCATGGGTAATATTAGCATCTCTTTTATTAATGGAAAATATTACATAACCTTCAACTTGTGAGCCCAAATTTAATGTGTATCACCCTCATCCCACATCTACCCAAGTAAACCGGACAACCGGGATAAATATGCGATGACAGGCCACTATAATGGGATTTGACCTCCTAGGTGACCTTAAGGAACTAGAATCAATGGAAACACACCACAAAGACCTTCCACATGAGCAAAAGAAATCCCAGGAGCCATCCAAATGACTCAAGTAGCTATCCCTTGATACAAACTGATGTTTTAGTGCTACACTCCCTTCATATGGACAAGGGTGCATTTGGGGGGCTCAAGACGCTTGCACGACAAGGTATGCATGCCTCTAGTGACTTTTCTCCTTAGACCAGTGTTTGCAACTCCAATATTTCTGCCACATTTTTAGGCCCAGAGCCCAAGTCACTGCCAAAAATTCAATGACAGTTTTAGGAATGAATTTACACAACAAAACAATGATACATTTTCAAAAACATTGATAAGGTCTATATTGGAACCCTACTATCCATGACAACCATTTTGTCAAACACGTCACAAATATGTAATCTACTTTTTTAAACAACATATCTGAGCATAGGGGTCTCATTCTTAACCAAGAATTGCTAAGAAGTATTGTTCCCTTATATCTTTAGCTACATTATCATCTATTGGGTCATATAGAGATTATTCACCCATTTACAAATCAAAACATGAAGAGAGCCATACATCCTCACTATCATAATACATCCTTACAACAAGCATAATAGCAACAGAAATATCAAGGATACGTTAGCCATAGAATCCAGATATAAACTAGTACATTTACACAAAATATACCAAGGAAAGAACCTCTTATTAATGAATCCAAAAGCTAACCTAGTATGGGACTATCACGTTCCACTGGAGCATATATTGGTTGAGCCAAATCTCTGTTCATCTAATCACCCCCATGCCATATTCCAAGAATGAATTTGGGACTCAAACCAAAGGAACCAACCAGGGCATCCAAAGGCTAAACAACCTCACCCTCATCAATAGAAACCAAGCTTTACCGCAATCCACACCAGGTCACTAGGTAAAAGTAATAAGCATGTAATAATGGGCTTTACCATGATCTCCACCAAATCATTAGGCCAAAATAAGCATGGATGCCAATGGATTTATCCACGTACACCATGAGGAATTTTCTTGTCTCCTAGTCTCTCGGACTTTACCACAATCCACACGACATCACTAGGCCCTAAACTAAGACTCCACTCTCCATGATTTACCATATATCCCATCCCAGTATTATGAGGACTGATGGAGGGTACCCACCCCTAGGCATTACCATATATCCTGCCATTCATCGGTCGAGAATTCCTATGCCCACGGAGGCAACACAAAATATGGATTTACCACAACCCATAGCCTAGTTCAGGGGTTACTAGGCCATGCGTTCTTTTATTCATAGATCCAGCTCACTTAGCTTTGAATCCATTTGGAAATCTAGCTCAACCAAAAAATTAGAACCCCATCACACCATGGCTATTCAGAAATGATAGGGCTAGGCTGAAAACATTGTCACACCTGGAAAACCCCATGGCATGATAGAAAAGAACCACATGCAATAAGATGCATGCCAAACTCAACAAGGAAAACACACATGCAAATCGATACCTACAAAGAATCATGTTGTAGTTGATTGATCCTGCTCTTCCTTGCTTGATCCTTCCTTCATCTTTCCTTATTTGCCTTTCTTCATCCAATGCAAAAGTGCTCCAAGAGAAGTGTCCAAGAGTGAGAGAGAGAGAGAGAGAGTAATTAGAGAGCTCCAAAACTAACCTAACAAAAGGTACCAATTGATCCTCATAAGCCTTTTCATTAATGAGGCCTCTATTTTCTGCATTTTCCATTATTTTCCTTCATTTTCCTCCTCACATGCAACCTATGACCTTTCACCTTCCTTTTCTCCTAATTTCCATTATTTTCATAAATAAATGCCAATTAATTCCACTTTTCCTTTCGAAATTGCTTTGCCAATTTCCTTAGCCATAATAAACCAATGAACACCCACACTAGGATGTCTGGCCCAACATTCAAGTTGGAATAAGTTTCCCATAATCCGTGGTTATTATTTTTCCTTTATTAACTTCCGTTACATGGAATTTTCACCAAGGCAGTTACATAAAGGTTGAATTCAACCTTATTTATAGAATAATTCTCCTTAGAACACTATTATTTACATTAGAGAAGAAGCCTTCATTTTCTCTATTACATTAGAGAAAAGGAATAATTAAAAAAATATTATTTTATATGTTTAAACTCACACATAATGGAACTCTATCTACAAATGCTACAATTGGTGCACAACTATATGTTAATGTCCTTCTCTCATGTGTACAATATAGATAAAACTTAGCCATGATATAGGTATAATTCTTCCACTCTATGGACATGACCATATTTCCATATATTTCGTGCTTGTGAAATTACAATTATATTTATATTAGATAACTCTTTTCTCGAGTATATATTCAAACAACATTTAATTCATGCTTAATAAAACAACCATACCTTTGTTAGAAACTATGAAGACAAATTGTTGAAGCGATGTCTCTATAGGAAGTACATGGAAATGGCTATGTAAATGTTTCCTTTGATGTTGCAACTTAAAGTTAATAGACTATGCATTTTATCTCTAGATTGGCTTAATACATTTTTTCCATGACCTTAGACTTATACATTACAATGTTAGCCTAATGATTACACTAAGAAAGGGGGTTAATTAGAGTATGGCCAATTTTCATTAACTTAAACAATTTTGTAATCACTCAAAAGAGGTAAGCATAATCATGCAGCGTAAATGGACATCAACATAATTAAACATTGGATGTACATGGAAACCTTTGCAAGATAAAAACATGAATATTTTTATCATTTTTAGCTTTAATCATAGAAATTTGCAAGCACCAACCCACTAGATGCACCAACCTGATGGAGGCACTAAGCCTTAAAAGTAAATTTGAAGCCACCAACCTACTAGAAGCACCAACTCCAAAAAAGGTGCAAGCACCAACCTACTATGGGCTACATCATAATTAAGACACTGACCTCAAAAATATGAAAGCACCAACTTGTAGTAGGCATCATCCGGATTGAGGCACTAACCTTGATAATATGCAAGAAATTACCTATGATAGGCTTCAACTTAATCGATGCAATAACCTCCGTGGAGGAAGCCATCTACTTCAAATTACAGTGGATGACTTTTCACAATATTTCATACTAGATTTAGAAGCTGAAAACACAACCAAATCAACATATTCCTTATTCATCAATCTCCGCAAACTTCTTCATCACAAAGAATTGTGCATTAGTTCATATTGACAATAAATGTGACCCTCTTGTTCCCAAACAATTGTTTATATCTCCCCTATTTCAAATCACAAAAGATTTCTATCCAAAACCCCTTTTTCAAAATTGAATCTTGCATTCTAAATTAATTAATTGTTCAACATTGTGCACCATTATTGTTTGTCTCCTAGAAAATGCACCCTCTTGGTGCATGTTCAACAAATCTTTATCCGCTTCTTTTTTAATTATTCACCAAAATGAACTTTTGGTGGTAAGATAAAATTTTGTCCTACCCAATCAAAATTGAAGCTGCAAAATCCCATGGTGCAACAAAGAACAAGACCAAATTAATTGTTGTGTTACTCATTCATTATTGACTAGAATTGCACACCAGATCAAACATTTGTGTCATATCAACCATACTCAGAACCTTGTAAAATTTTTATACCACATTTATAATGCATTGGGCCATATCATATTTTTTATATCATAAAATTCCATGAAAGGACCTACAACACATGATGAGCCACCATCATAGAGTCACTACGATAAGAGCCATAATTTGAAAAACTAGGTCACAAATGATATCAACGTCAAATTTTTTTTCCAATTAGACCAAAACCACTGTGAAGAGAATCATACTAGACATATTATGAACAACCAGGTGACCATGAATGGAGAGCTACATCAAAACTTTCTCTAACTAGACCACAATCGCTACGATGAAAGCCATACCAAAGATACTATGAATAGGTAGGTCATGCATGAAGAGACAGTTTAAAAATGTTTATCTAGTCAAACCACTTCAATGAGATTCATACCAGTCACTAAGATGAGAAACATACCAAACAAACTATGAACAACTAGGTCATACAAAAAGAGTTATGTTAAAGCTTTTTGGCCAATTTAACTAATTCAATGAGATTCATACTAGTCACAATGATGGGAACCATAATTGTCATACTTAAAATAGTAAGGTCACACACGAATAGCCATATTAAAGATATTTTTCTAATCAAAGTACTACAATGAGAGTCCTACCAATCATTATGACAAGAACTATGAATAATTGGGCCACAAACAAAGACCCACTTCAAAAAATTTGGCCAATCAAACCACAATCATTGTGATGAGAACCATACCAATCATACTACAAACAACTAGGCCACACATGAAGAACCACACCATAGATTCAAACCCACAACATCAGGACTTTGCTACCTCAGTCAAAAAACAAAGGGAGAACTTTCACATGTTTCTCCACACTCATCCTGATTCATATCTTTTCAAACCATGTGACTATGTATTTATGTTGGTAATAATCACATTTATGTCATTAACAACATTGGTGATAATTCATGTTGAATGTTGAATGTTGAATTATTGAGCTGAATGTTGAATTCAAATAATTTATCTTTGAATTAAAAAGGTTAAAAGTGATGTGAAGTGCAAGGGCTATGAAAATAAATGTGAAGGTTGAATACGATCAAATGAAATGTAAAACATTGAGAAAAAAGCTGAAAAATATTTGCTTTCATTGAAAAAAGTGAATACAAATATGATCTGTCTCTTGTAGTCCTTGATGGTTGAGTTGTTTTATTTCAACATTATTTTATATTACAAAAGTTTTTTTCAGAACTGAAAATTAGGGGACAAGTTTGTGAATAGTTTTTAGAAGACCAAGAGACATGACTCATTTCATATTCCTACAAAGAATAAAAATAGCCGCCATGGCTTGCTTATAAAATATACAATGTGGAATGGAAAAATAACTTTTTGGAAGTGAGGTAGTCTCCATAAGAAAGTTGATAAGAAGCATAGAAGAGACCCAAAGTGGAAAAGGAGAAGTAGTGTAACAATAGACTTGATAGCAGAGTTGTATATGAGGTAAGCCACATTTGTGACTTGATGTTGTGATTGAGATATTTCTATCCCTGTCTATGTTGTAGCTTGATAATGAATGGGGTGTAGCCTGTTGAGGTAGGAGCCTTCTATGGGTAGTAGCCTACAGGAAACTTGCGGGAGTTTAAGCTTCCTTTGAGGTAGGAGCCTCTTGTAGGTTGGAGCCTATGAAAATCTAATGTAATAAGAAGTAGTGGCTTTCCTTCACATCAATTTCATCCTAAAATTGATGGTTTTCTCCCTTGAGGGTTTCAAATTATATCTGGTTTCTTCATGTGTTGGTTCTTTAAAGTTGTGTGAATTTTCTTGAATTAGTGATAAATAAATATACAAATTTCTCTCTCTAATGCCTACAAAAGGAATTCAATAATAATAGAGCACATACATAAACCATTATCTCCATAAGAAGAAAATTAAGTTGATAAAAAGTAATGATTTTAAATTATTGATTCACCCCCCACTCCTCCCTCTTAGGAATCTCCAATCATAAGAATTAATTGGTATGAGCCAACTTCCTTCAGTAGCATTCTAACAACTGGAAGGAGGTCCTAAGTCAGTAAAATGGCTAGTCAAGAAGGATTCTCAATAAATAAAGCCCCTTTATTTACTAGTACAAACTATGCCTTTTGGAATGTGGGAATGAAGACATATTTAATGTATATAGGAGTAGAAGTCTGGGATGTTGTGATGATAGGGTATGAAGAACCAAAGGAAACAACTAGTGCCAAATATGCCAAACTGAATTTTATAGCTAATGCAAAAGCTACGAATGCAATTTGAGTGGTCTGTGTGAGCTTGAATTTATCAAAGTAATGCATTGTGAGATAACCAAAGATATCTGGGTTAAATTACAAAATATTCATGAAGGAGATAGAAATGTAAAGGTAGCCAAGTTACAAGGGTATAGAACATAGTTTGAGATCTTAAAAATGAATGAAGATGAAGATATAGCTAAACTATTTTTAAGAGGTTATTAAGTCGTAAATATCATAATGGGTCTAGGAGAAATAATCAAACAGAGTGTAATAGTTCAAAAAATATTGAGGTCATTAACTTCTAAATGCAATCCTAAGGTTTTAGCTATAGAAGAGACAACAAACTTTGAGACTTTGGATAGGGATCAACTACTTGGTTGTTTGACAACATATGAGATGATAATTCCAAAAGGGAAGGCAGTCCCTAGAGAGGAAACTTTCAAGGTAGACAAGTACGTAGAAGAAAATAAATGTTCATGCTTAGGTTATGATGAAGAAGAAGCAGAAATTGTCAAAGGATGAAGAAAGGCATAGGTAAGTACAAAGGAAAAATTCCATTTAAGTGTTTTATTGTTGAAGAGTTGGGAATTATGCTTCTAAATTTCCTTATAAGAAAGAAGAAAATCATCCTAAAGGAAAAGAGAAGAATAATTCTAATAAAATGTGAAAAGAGAGAAAATTTAAGAGAAAAAGTTTATATGCTCAAGAAGATCGTAGTGCATCTGAAAGTTCCAATGAATCCTCTAGTGAAGATAGAACTAGTAAATTCATGTTGATGGCCGTGGATGAACTTAAAAATAATTGCCAATAATATGAGGAAAAAGAGGAAGGTGAGGTATACCATGAGGGGAGTTGATTAATGCCCTAGATGAAATATAAAATCTTAAACTAAATAATAGAAAGTATAAAGAGATATTATTGAAATATGTAAAAGAAGAATCAAATTTATAAGACATTATAAAGTTGAAAGTTGAATTTGAAGGGGAAAATAAGGTGGAAGACATTTTGATGCAGCATATAAAAGAGAAAAACCAGGAGTGTGAAAGATTGGAAGAAGAGGTGGTAAGTCTGAAGAATAAGCTAGAGAAGGCTCAAACTGAACTAAACATGAATATTCAGTAGATAAAAGGTTCTATAAAACTCGATGTGATATTAAATGATCAGAGGTATCCATTCATAAATATTGGATTAGGCTATGAAGGAGAATCCATTAAATCGAAGTTAGAGGATAAAGGCAATCACCTTTGTAAAACTTGTTAGGGGAGAGGATGACAGCTTACATCAATCTGAGAACAAAAATTTGAGCAACACTTCAACATCAAATGAATAGCTACAAAGAAACATTATCAGAAAAGGAAAAAAGGAAAAAGAAATGGATAATCAAATAACAATCTATCAGAAACCGCACTTATTTAGGAGACAAGAATATCAAATGTCAAAATTGTTAGATTCTCAAACAACATGCACTACTAGGTACATATACCTTTTTTATGGATACTATTACTGCTGTAAAAATTTTGGGCATAAAGCCATAAATTGTAGAGGTTATGTCAAAAGAATTGATTTGGGAAATTCTAAGAGAAGAAAGAATGGATTCATAAACATTAAAACAAACATGAATGTAGAAAAAAAAATGCATTTTCTCCTCTCCTTGATATCTCTGAACGTTTCTATTGTCACAACTTTGGGCACAAGTCATATGAATGTTAGCTTAAAGAAAATATATTAACATCTCGGAATATTTATAGAAAAAATAGATGCATGCAATGGAGAATGAAGGTAAAAGAAAAGAAACCTGAAAAGTGTGACCTAGTTTTGTATGCTCAATATAAAAGAAATAAATGGTACATGGAAAATGGGTTCTCTATACATATGATAGGAGATAAGAGAAATTTTCTTTCCCTGAATGAAAATAAAACTAGAAATGACACATTTGACAATGATCAAGCAGGAAGAATTAGAGGAAAGGGTACAGCCAATCTGAAAAAAGGAAGAGGAAAGGCTCAAGATGTACTATTTGTAGATGGTCTAAAACATAATTTGTTGAGTGTAAGTCAAACGTGTGACAAAGGTTGTGATGTTCTCTTTATAGCTCAATACTGTGAAATCAGGTCAACATCTATAGGGAAGATTCTGACTAAAGGAGTTTGAACTGAGAATAATGTATATATCTTGAAGGAAGAGAGTGAAGAATGATACATCAATGAAAAATATGAATCTTGGATATGGCATAGGATATTGGGGCATCTCGATTTTGATCACATCATCAGATTCAGTAAGAAGAGAGTCGTTAGAAATCTACCAACACTAAAGAAAACTCAAAAAAACTATCTATAAAACATGTCAAATAGGTAAGAAAAGATGAGCATCATTCAAAGTCAAAGATAAACAGCCTTTGCAGCTATTTCATATGGATTTATGTGGTCCTTTCAGAACATAAGCACCACGAGAAGAACAATATTTCATGTTGGTAATCAATGACTATTCGAGATTAACTTCGGTGGAATTTATCATAAATAAGTCAAAAGCATTTGGGAATTCAAAACATTCAAGGCATTGGCATAAAACCAAACATGATCCAAAATAAAGTGCATAAGGTAAGATAGAGGAGGTGAATTTAGCTCAGATGAGTTCGCATTCCTGTGTAATGAGTTTGGCATAAAAGGACAATATATTATTTCAGACACACCTAAACAAAATGGAGCCGTAGAAAGACAAACTAAGAGCCAGGATGTAATAAAGAAACATTACTCAAACCTATTGGGCATAAGTGGTACATACAACACTACATATTCTCAATACGGCACATCTCAGACCAAATAGTGATAAGACGAATTATGAACTATGGCATGGTAAGCCAACTTCAATTAAAAAATTTAAAGTATTTGGGAGTAATTGTTATATCAAAAATAATGATGAAAAAATAGTAAAGTTGATGCTCAATCAGATGAGGGAATATTTTTGGGATATTCATAAAAAATTAAGGGGTACAAATGTGATAATAAAAGACTACATAAGATTGCGGAATTCATAGGTGTAAAGGTTGATGAAAATCTACCTAATAAGAACAAGAACACATGTTTTATCAATCCTCCAGATCATCATCATCATCATGTCAATAAATAAAATGAAGTACAAGATGAAGAATTAGAAGATATAGAGACTCAACCAAAAGGACCCTCAAGACACACTCAAAAGAATCATCCTAGAAATCAAATTATTGGAAATAAAAGTGGAGTAAAAACAAGGAGGCAACTATAAGAAAAAGATGAGAAAGTTCATGTAGCTATGATGTCATAGATAGAGCCAAATAAATTTTATGAGGAAAGTAAAGATAAAAATTTCGATATATGCTATGAATGATGAGTTAGACCAAATTGAGAAGAACGAGTCTTGGGAACTAATACTAAGACCTGTTGGAAAGAAATTCATTGGAATAAAATGGGTATTGGAAAATAAGATGAATGAGTAGGGTCAAGTTGTTAGAAAAAATCCCAGAATAGTGCGTAAGGGTTACTCACAAGTGGAAGGTATTTATATGAAGATACTTTTTCACCAGCTGCAAGATTGGAGGAAATCACGATGTTTTTGGCCTTTGTGTGCTATAATGATTTGAGGGTATACCAAATGGACATGAAGTCTTCTTTCCTAAATGGTGATCTTTAGGAAGGAGTATTTATGGAAAAAATTGAATGTTTTGGATTTCCAGATAAGCCTAACTATGTCTATAGGTTAAAGAAAGCATTGCATGGTCTTAAGTAAGCACCACAGGCATGGTACTATAGACTAGACAAGTACCTTCAAAAATAGGGTTTAAAGAAAGGAGGAGTTTATAGTAATATGTACATAAAGGTTGATGGATATGAATTACTGATTATACTTATGTATTTGGATGATATAATGTTTGGAAGCAATAAATATTACTACTTAATTTAGGCTTCTGTCATCAATATTGCATTAAGAAGAGTCTTTTCAGTCGAAATCACATAGGAGAAAAAAATTTCCGACGCGTTTCGAACCGGCTAGTGTGGTTCATCATCGAGACTATATGAATATGCAGATCATGGCACAGGCTTAAATGGTTCTATAAAGAGATGAATACTAAGTTGAAAATGTCAATATTTGGAGAACTTACCTTCTACATAGGGATCCAAATCTGACAAAATCCTGGAGGCATATTCATTTCTCAAGAGAAATACCTAATAGATATGTTGAAAAGGTTCCAAATGGAAGATTGTAAACATGTATCAACCCCCATGACTATTGGATGTAATTTATGTGTAGATTATGAAATTCTTAATGTGGATCAAAAGCTTTACAGATCTATGATAGGAAATCTACTATACCTAATAGCTTCTCGACCTGATATAATGTTGGCAGTCAGATTAGTAGCAAGATATCAATGAACACCCAAATAAAGTCATATGTTAGCAACAAAGAGAATATTCAGATATTTGAAAGGAAATATTGGCTATGGTCTATGGTATGTAAAAGGGACAAACTTTACATTGACAACATACACATATGTGGATTGGTCCAACTATGTGGATGAAAAAAAAAGTATTAGAGGTGGTGCATTTTACCATGGAGAGTCTTTAGTGGCATTGTTAAGAAGGAAACAAACATCAATTTCTATCTATACAACAGAAGTTGAATAGATAGTAGCTACAGATTGTTTCTCACAAGTGTTGTGGATGAAGCAGACATTCAGGATGTGAAGGTAAATTTTAGTGATCCTATCTCTATCAAATGAGACAATACAAGTGCAATACACATTTCAAAAAATATTGTGCTTCATTCAAAGACTAAACATATCCCTATAAAGTACCACTTTGTCAAAGAACAAGTGCTTGAGAAGATAGTGAAGATGGAGTACATACCCTCAAAAGAATAGATAGAATACATATTTACAAAGCCTCATGCTAGAGAACCATTTGAGTATCTAAGAAATGAACTAGGGATAGTTCCTAGAGTTGCTTCTCACTGATGTAAATTCAAAAGGAGAATATAAAACATTACAACGTATATGAAATTGAGTGCATGATCTAAGGGAGATATTTCAGGGGTGGGAAGGAGTAATCAATAGGAACCACAAGCCTATGATTATTTCAATAATTTGAAGCAGTTAAGAAGAGAAAACAAAGGCATCATCAAATTATGAGATCAAGTCACTTTCTTCATGAACCAACAACATGAATCAAGTTCACCACTCAAGAGTTCACTCTTTAATGATTTTTTCTTTACACATGTATATATCTAATACATAATCCTATAAATAAATACTTTCAAATGTACATAGTCATGTTTTCATATCCATTCAAAGAAGGTTGGAAGATAAGCCCAACTCATTGTATGATTGTATCATCAAAATTCTCTCAAAATTCATCATCTTCTGATAAATCTAAATGTTTATATGAAATGCATCAATGTACATTATAATGATCCCTATATTTAATCAAAATAGGATCTATGAAAACCTAAGATCCATTCAAATATATACATGCAAGAAAAGAAAAGGTATTCCCATCAATTGGAGAAGAAAATGGTATTCAAATATATACATGCAAGCATAATCAAAGAGACTACTACGGAAATTAGGTCTTAAATCAAAAGGATAGATAGAAATTAAGCTACAATTCTACATTCAAATATGACATATCTTCAAACATATATGCTGCCATCAAGCCTAGAGGAGTAGATGTTATTGATATTTGTGTCGAGGTTTCAAGAAGTCTTCAGCATGAAGAATCATCAGATCAACATCTGAACCACATTATTTTCAACTTTCATAAGAAGGAATCTAGCTCAACAAATGATCAAGTACAAATTTTTGAAAAGGATCATTTCATGCATAGATCCTTTTTTGATTGTGAAAAAAAAGGTGAAAAGAAAAAATGTATGTTGAAGAAAATTATGAAAATGCCTCTACAATTAGAAGGCCATCATGTGATTAAGAAAGTTTGTTTCATTTTATTGCATCACAAGGATTTCTCCAAATCCTTTAGCTTCGGTATTTTGACCATAAAGATTTGGATGCTATTAATATTATATGACTAAAATCAAAGAAGAGTTAAAGTGAGATTATGAAGGAAATTATTTTAAGAATCAACATCGTAGTCGAAGAAGAACAAATTCCTACATCTGAAAATTTAAAGCAGGATTCAATTCACTGGTAACTCTACAAAAGAAGAGATGAGATCATATGAAGAGAGAATTATTCATATCTATACAAAATGGAGAAAATAAAAAGCATATATCTCATATCAATCAGATGAACAGAGATTCATATCCACTATATTTCCAAATATATTCTCTACAATCATTGAGATGTAATTTATGGGAATTCAGTACTAAGAAAATTTTGAGAACATCAAATTTTTGAACCAAAGGCTACTAGTGCATGTCATTGACAAGGTCATCACTAGCATTAATTATTTACATGCATTAAAAATATTCAAAGAAGAAGGGAGAGCCCGAAGATTTCAAGAAAACTTAGAGTAAGCACTAGGAAGCAAATGGAAACGTAAAGAGAATGGAGCACTCAAATTAATTCACCTATGTAATGGAGAGAATGAGGTGTTGAAGAAAAGGTATCACAAGAAATAACTAGCAGATGTTTAGTAATGTTAGGTAAAGAATGGCAGGAGAAAGAATGGGAACACGATAACAGGAGATATAAGGATAATGAATTTGAATGACCCTATGTAAATACATTGTTGTTGCAAACAATCAATCATAATATGGCATATGATAAGTAGATTTGAGTATATAATGAACTATATGATAATTTGGGTTGTGTACCTCTTGGCATGTTGAAATGTCCCGCTAACAACTAAGGGGTATCCCTTCTGTGAAGTCCCAATTACACCTACAACTGTTTGGGATAGGAGCCCCATCCAATATGTGGGCCAGGCTAGCACCATGAATGTTTTCTTCTTTTGGTTATCAAATGAGAAGATGCCAGAGTGGGGGAAGAATTAAGTGCTCGAGCAGTGAAACAAAATCAGCCCAAGATGGACAAATTGAAGAAAGAGGTGAAAACAAGTCACAACAACGATAAGAAGAGATAAACATTGAGAGGCATTAGTGAGATAAAACCCCATCGGACATAATAAACAGGAACATGCCAGAGGTCAATCGAAAATTAGTTCACAATAGGTTACCCACATGTCAAGGGACAAGTAAACACATATTCGAAAGAGAAACATACATGCAGCCACTATGTATCGGTACATAACATCTCGCATATATGAAAGCACACATACAAATAAGGTGAGGTACCAGAAAGCTAATACAACCACCATGAGTAAGTATGGGAATTAGTGCAAAAGGTAAAATAAAAAATCTAATTAATATTGCTACAACTTCAAATATATATCATGCAATTGGTCAATACCCAATAGTGGAACATGGGTTTTTCATACCGTCGCCCGATGCCAAAACCCTAAACCCACTATAGATACACTCTACTGGCTACCAAGAGTTGAGTGACCCTAGCTCTGAAGCATAAATCAACTCTCTATCACTGCCTCAACTCAAGTGCTAAAATTGTTGTGTAATGAAGCCTAGGGAAATATTTATAGAGATTAGGTGACTGTTCACCTATCGTGACCCTTGGCCTTCCCCCGTGCCCCTTCGGATACCCCCATCACTCTTGATTTTTCCACCTTCTTTCTCAATCCAAGAATGATTTTACATTCCCACATCATTGCCAACATAAGAGCTCATATAATGGTGTGTGAAATTTACATTATGATGAAAGAAAGACAGGGGAGGGATGTAAAGGGTCATTAGAATCCCTAGAATTCTTTTTTCCCATATTTCGCAATGATGCAGATGCTTGGTCCTTGAACCGGCTAGTTCTATTTCCACTATCCTTAACTCACATATATAAATCCTATGGTGATGTGAATTGGGTTCATTGAGGGGTCCTTGAAGCTTGCAAGGGACCATCTGGCTTGCTAGAGGAGAACCTTAGCCAGACAATCTTCTTGATAAAATGTAATTCTTCTGCATGGACCAACATCTTCATTTCTTCTTTCTAACTTTGACACTCATCCTCTACTGCTATCGCAGGTACCCTCTTGTCATTTAGGTTGTTGATCTGAGAAATCGTCCACATAATGAGCATTTAATGGATCTTCATGTTATGCAATATTGTCTGGCATAATGCTTATAAATTGGATGGTATCTTCATTATGTAAAAAAAATGCTCGTGACCTTAACCCTACAAGCACATACAACCATTGATTAATTATTAATATGAATTTGCTTAGATAAGACAAGTAGAAAATATAAACAATAATAATAGGAAATAATTCATGGCCCTTGATATATTTTCATAAAAATAGCTCGATCTTCCATGGCACTTTATAATGGCTTTCATCATTCTTTGTATCAGCATTTTAGTATGTTCTCCAGGGTGTATCCTAGCATATTGCTTGACACTATATGTTTTAGTAGTGAGCTCGTCCTTAGGTTGTAGCTTTGATGAGGAGGTTGCATGTGGGAGGTTGGTCACATCTTCAGTTGACATCTGAAAGACCTGCAATGTGTCTTTGTGATCTGGAAGGAGGTCACAAAACTGTCACATAGGATTCCGACTTAGGAAGAAAAAATATTCCTGAATCTAGATCGCATGGTCCCAACATGCTGAAATTTTCACACCTTGTGCTCATATGGGGAATATGCGAGTTGTCATGGTGATCTTGGTGAAGAGTGACGATGTGACCAATTCCAAGTCGCATTGTGGAGTGTGATTTACATGGGAAATTATGACCTTCTCTTAATTCCTTCCACATCATATTGAATTTCATGGAACTATACATGGCTCAAAACATGTTGATGAGTTTTCTTCCCACCATCACTAATTTTGTAGTAATATAAGTCATGTCCTTTTCATTATTTGACCTCCGCCACTTTAATTTATCATATGCAACCAATAAACACCTCATACAATACAATGGACCTCTTCATACAATACGATGGTTACTACTTTGGTCACACCCTACATCTCTTCTGGCAAGTTGGGTCGTATCTTAGAAACACAGCTTATGGAGGTCACTCAGTCATAGGGTAAGAAGGTCGCACCTTCAGGTCGCACTACTGAGATTTTAAGATGTGACTTCATGAATTATGAGGAGTTGTAATGTGACTCAGCAACTTGGTAGGGATTGCAACTCCATTGGAGGTCACTAGGTCGCAACACAATGCAGGTCGCATCTCTTGGATGCCCACTTGAGGTCTTTGAGTGCGAATTAGTGACCATTAGTCGCATAGTCATATTTGGAGCAAGGTCCCACCTCTAGAACTTGTTTGAGGCTCCAAAATTGTGATCTTGTGATTCAGAGAAGTAGAATGGTTGCAGGTCATGTTTAGAGCTTTGTTTCTAAGCATTGTCTCCTACGACTTCGTGACTCGCCCAGCTATTGTGATGGCCAAGCCAAAGTCTCAAACTTCCATGGCAGTGCAATTATCACCACATGATGCATTCCTCTAGGTCTACCATGAGATTTTCCCTACTGTCAAATCGATGACATACTCACAATGTTCCATCTAGTAATCATACATCCATCGTGAAAGCTAACCGGTGCCATATTTCAGTCAAGACATCTCAACAATTTGAGACCATGGGGAGTCTTTGAGCCAAAAGATGTTTTGTTTTATTTGTATAAAAACTTTGTCGCCATGATGGTTCATTGACAATAAGATAAGGTCTCTATGGGGCATGAATTCATTATACATGCATCCAAACAATAGTTTTTGGTTATTACCGATCTTATTAAATATTTGAAACATACCCAGTTCCATTTTCTGGGCTGATGTAGCAAGCTTAGCAATGCTCCCCTTGGTCAAAAATAGAGATGTGGTGCACCTAATTCCCTCCTACTCTATGACAAGTTTGATTGGTAGGTGTCACACCAGCATCGAATTGATAACATTGGGTCCTACCAAGTAGGCCTACTCATCGCTATAAGCTTCCTCATTCTCATACTCCTGAATATTTTCCAACAAAATGATAATAACTAATTAAGAAGGAAGATATCCTCTTTTTATATATGAGGTTTCCCCAATGCATAGATGAGGTTATCAGACCTAGCTAAACAATACCACTAACCCACTCAGAAAAACAAGGCTACTGATATATGGACAATCAAGGCCTTGAAGGTCTGAATTCATTCTGTGGTGTGCCATAGTTTAACTATAATCCTTGAATCTAAACTTCGATTACATAGTGGCCATTATTGATATTCCTTTGCGACTTGATATTCTTTTTGAAGAGTCAAGTTTGGTGTTTAAATAAAACCTCTTCTATGCGATGCTTCAAAAATTTTCCTTTAAAGTTATGGTTTCAAATCACTTCCAAATGCATCATTTGGGCCACCCATTCTTAATTCCATCATAAACCTTCATGCCACCCTTGAGTATGATGTGTATCCTTTCACCGCTTTAACCAGAGGAACTTTAATAATTACTCCACAATTAGTGCTCTCCTAACTCCTTGTAATAGCGCTTAGGTTGATAGAAAGGCTATGGTAGAGTTATTTACTCATTGTCAAAACCCTTCAAGTTCACATTTGACATTAGTTCTGTGATAAATTTTTTCCTCATTGGATATGCGCTCGAGCCACCTTCCTTTTATCCCTGGAAAGAAGATGAAACAAAACCAATTAGTTTACCTAAACAACATACACATGTTTATATTTTCACATGAAAGCATGGAAAATAATGGAAATAACTCATTAAAGGAACCTGAGTCCTAACTATTCCAAATTAAGGTATCATGCTTTAATTTGGAAATCAACTCAGCATCTGAGCACCCCAACGAGTTTACTAGTCACCGGTGATGATGGTATTAGATGAGGCCCAAATTAATTTCCTACTCATAGGATAAATGCCTAGAAGTATCTATTAACATACATCTTAGGGGGTGATGACTAATTTAGAATAGGGTTGGACCTTCAATCACACATTCCAGAGTTATAAGGATGTAATGGAAAGATATAATTCCCACAAACCCTAATGCATATGCCGAGGTGAAGGACCCGTCAAGGTCCTGAGGAAAATGTGTTCCTATGACTCCCACGATGATACCATGTGATGCTGAGGAGAGTGCACCCCTAGAGGCATCCGGATTTGGTGATAATAGGGGGGATCACTCTTCTAACAATCTAGGGTTTCTCCCAAACCCTAATATTTTCACTCTTTCACCTTGAATGCATCCTTGTTCAAATATGGGACATCCACTGATAACTGCATGTATCATGTGAAGATAAGCTTTAAAATCATGAGAAACTCTTAACGCATTAATGAACCCACTAACATTTGAAACCCTAAAGTGATCTTAAGGCCTATATCTAAGACAAAAATGATGTGTGAATGCAATGCAAGAAATGTGAGTGGGCATTCCAAAGGGGTGGGAATAGGTAAGGTTGCAGGGAGATCAACCGGTTGGGGCCTTATCAAAACCCTAGTAGCTTGGCGTGAGTAGTGGGGTACCCAAAATTTTGAATATGCCCAGAACTTTGGGTGGTGTTATAGAGGCTACAACAATTGGCGAACCAGTGGTAGAATTTAGTATCTCTGTCAACATCCCTATAGTAGGCCGAATGCAAATAATAATTGAAGGGAATATTTAACAGATACTATGGGCCCCTCTTGTGTTGTCTCAAACTTTGTAGATATGCCTTCCCTTCACGTCTCAACTAGGTCTTTCCAGTCAGTAAACACCCAATTAAAGTTCACACATGTTGGTAGTTGATGATGATGTGAAGAATGTCTCAGCAGGCTTATTATATTATAAATTTTAAAAGTAAGATTTTGGTGTTGTTGCACTGTGAGTGGGCCTATATAGTACCTCGGTGGAGTCCCTCCAAGCAATCACAAACGTTGCTTCTGTAGAAATTTTGAATAATATGACACATATTCATAGAGATTATCCCGATTATACACTATTGAAGAATACATGAATAATACATAACCTCCTCTACATTGATAATCAATTTACAGAAGCAGAAACAATAACATGCGCACATAGAAGCATCAATCACACATATCAACACAGTATTTTCCCGGGGAAAGCATCTCGCTAAAAACCCCAACTATCTTTATATTATATTGATTGAGAACATGTAACAAACATAGTACAATACTCCTCACAAGTACTCAGTATTATCTCCACCTGTTACACATAATACAGCTCAGATCTGATCTCCAAATCTCCTCCGTTGCTTGCTTGCCTCCACTGCACAATACTTGCTGAGAATGAATGAGAATGGCTGATCCAAAATCCTATTTACCTTGTGAAAATCCCCCACACTGTAAATCACGTGAGCAAAAACTATATTTCACTTGGTATTGGCCCACACTATGCAGAGATCATTGGCATAACTCAATCCCATGCATGTGCACAATCTCATGCACAACTGATGGCAATTTCAACCTCTAACACCTGTCTCCACTGAACTGTACATGCACTGAGTTAACTGATGTATTCTTCAGTTGCATTATGAGTTAATAATTAGTGAATTAATTAATAACTAATTCACACAACTCATCACTTAGTCTATTAGCCAGTTAGACTAAATACAACTAGTTCAACTAAGTCAAACTGAACACAACTCCATTAACTGCTCATCCAACTCTACAGAACTCAACCACATGAGTTGTAATTGATGTCCTGCATGCAATAGCTCAACTAACACATAAGAAAAATGTATTTCCTTTTTTCAGCTGCATGTGCCACATCTGTAGCTCAAACTGAAGTGCTCCAAGAGGATAAGATAAAGTTTATAGTCTAAATATTTTTATGAGACAATAATATTTGACTTTTCTATTTTTGACTAGCAGTCTAAAAATAGACTCTGATCACTCCTGCTGTGATCACTCATGCTGTGATCACTCTTGCTGTGATCACCCCTATTGTGATCACTCCTGCTTTGATCATTGCTGCTGTGATCACTCCTGCTGTGATCACTCCTGCTGTGATCCAAAAATAGACTTTGCGCCATAATTCGCCTGTGGGCCCACTTAGTGAAGGTGACTCCTTTCCACTAAGCTCCATCATCGTGTTGTATTCTCAACAAGAATTTATTGTTGCACACTTTTCAACACTCCCTCTCAACAAGAAAGGCTTCCTCTCAAACCCGATCCTGTAGCTCTATAATGTTCTGCGTGCAACACATCTGCCCGGTCCACTTTGCTCCAACAACACTTGGAACAAAAACACTCCCAACTGACCACTCTGTTGGGCTAGGAACATACTCTAATGTTGAAGCTCTACCTGCTACTAACAAGTGCTCCCTCTTTGACATCTGTGCTACTGCAACATCTCCATGCATCTCGTACCATCGCACACTTCTCTGTGCCACCTAGCACTGTGAAAAACACTTGTGCCTCTCGCATTGCTGCAGCTTACATGCTACGCGCTGTCCTGGGATTCCCTACACTGTTGCTCTCTCTGCTGCTCCATCCACATCTGTCTCTACCCAATCAATTAGTTCCTGCTACTCCACATCGGGGCTCCCGTAGCAAGGTCTCATCCAAGAGGTTGAGTACCTCAAGGATCCTGCCCCTCCTCCTTGGGACAATAAATCCACATCACCCCACCTCCTACCTGGAGGTATGGCCGTATGAGTAGATGTCTCTACTCGATCTCCTCTCAGCTTCCCTTGTTGTGGTTGTTCCATAACCTCCTGAAGCTGTTGCACCAATCGTGGCTCCTCAACAATCGTCTGAGACTTCTTCTAGCTCTGCATGTCGAGAGGTAATATACGCTCCCTCTCAACCACCAAGTCTCCATCAGTTGCCTCACCGCTCAAGGATTTTCATGCATCTTGAACCTCAAGAGCATACAGGTTCTTGACCTGTGAACCAATCTACTTCACCTGTCTACAAATGATGTGTCTAAGGAAAACCTTTCCCTTACTGAAGACTACATCACAGCCTCTGTCTTCCAGCATCGCGATCGACACCAAGTTTCTCTCCAGTCCTGTTACATACTTGACATTGATCAAGGTAAGGCAAGTTCCATGCTCCCTTTGAAAAATAACCGTGCCTACACCTGAGACACTATACTTCTCATCATTACCCATCGCTATGAGTATCTGGAGATCTTTCTCCTCCAAAGTACTGAACAAACTCTTGTCACGAGTCATGTGGAAAGAAGCTCCACTATCAAGAAACCAACCACTTCCCACCATGGATGAAACCATGCATGCAAAGAGTGTGAAATCCAACTCAAACTGTGAAGTAAGTGCCTCACCTTCAGATCCTTCCTCGGATCCCTTCTTAGATTTCTTCTTTGGGAAATTAGTAGCATAATGGCCCAACTCATGACAACGAAAGCATCTCACCTTCGACTTATAAACCTTCTTCCCATCATTGGAAGAATTGGATTTGGAAAGAGATTCCTTCTTCTTCCCCTTCTTTGCTTTGGCAGCCAAAGCATAATCTTCTTCATCAGATACCTTTGATGAAGATCTATCCCTGGTATTCTGCCTGATCTCCTCTTGCACAAGATCCGACCAAAGTCTCTCCCATCCTGGCAATTTCTCTCGACCATTGACAGAGTCCTGATAGGAATGCCAACTCTTCGGAAGACCAAGGAGAGCCAAGCTCACCAAGTCCTCATCATCAACAGTCACTCCCACACTTCCCAGCTCATCCCGACATTGGGTGAACTTCATGAGATACTGGGGCATACTCTCTCCATTCTCACACCTAATGTTTCTGAGTTTATCCTTGAGCGCCATTCCACTAGCTCAAAACTCAACTGCTTCTGATCTAAAATTCGTGAGAACAAAGTATTTCTTGTACAGAGATCGACTGTATGGGCATTCACTAGATATCTTACCTTCCAAAAGAAGGATGAATCCAGAGGCTACCTGGCCCAATTACAGACTCTGCCTGAAGAAATAAAATGTAAACACTTTCTGAATAATAGATCTGATGATCAATAGAGCACTGATATCATGTAGAACTTCTTCTACAAATCAACTAGCTCCGATACCATGTAGAAATTTTGAATAATATGACACATATTCACAGAGATTATCCCGATTATACACTATTGCAGAATGCATGCATAATACATAACCTCCTCTACGTTGATCATCAATTTACAGAAGCATAAACAATAACATGTGCACATAGAAGCATCAATCACACATATCAACACAGTATTTTCCCGGGGAAAGCATCTCGCTAAAAACCCCAACTATCTGTATATTATATTGATTGAGAACATGTAAAAAACATAGTACAGTACTCCTCACAAGTACTCAGTACTATCTCCACCTGTTACAAACAATACAACTCAGATCTGATCTCCAAATCTCCTTCTCTGCTTGCTTGCCTCCACTGCACAATACCTGCTGAGAATGAATGAGAATGGTTGATCCAAACTCCTATTTACCTTGTGAAAATCACCCACACTGTAAATCACGTGAGAACAAGCTATATTTCACTTGGTATTGGCCCACGCTACGCGGAGATCATTGGCATAACTCAATCCCATGCATGTGCACAATCTCATGCACAACTGATAGCAATCTCAACCTCTAACACCTGTCTCCACTGAATTGTACATGCACTGAGTTAACTGATGTATTCTTCAGTTGAATTATGAGTTAATAATTAGTGAATTAATTAATAACTAATTCACACAACTCATCACTTAGTCTATTGGCCAGTTAGACTAAATACAACTAGTTCAACTAAGTCAAACTGAACACAACTCCATTAACTGCTCATCCAACTCCACAAAACTCAACCACATGAGTTGTAATTGATGTCCTGCATGCAATAGCTCAACTAACACATAAGAAAAAAGTATTTCCTTCTGTCAGCTGCATGTGCCACATCTGTAGCTCAAACTGAAGTGCTCCAAGAGGATAACATAAAGTTTATAGTCTAAATATTATTATGAGACAATAATATTTGACTTTTCTATTTTTGACTACCAGTCTAAAAATAGACTCTGATCACTCCTGCTATGATCACTCCTGCTGTGATCACTCCTACTGTGATCACTCCTATTGTGATCACCCCTACTGTGATCACTCTTGCTGTGATCATTCTTGCTGTGATCACTCCTGTTGTGATAACTCCTGCTGTGATCACTCCTACTGTGATCCAAAAATAGACTTTGCACCATAATTTGCCTGCGGGCCCACTTAGTCAAGGTGACTCCTTTCCACTAAGCTCCATCATCTTGTTGCATTCTCAACAAGCATTTATTTTTGCACAATTTTCAACAGCTTCATTGCTGGCGAGGCTAGTTAGTACCCCGTCGGAGTCATTGCATGACCTCTCTACGCAGAAAGCCTTTATCAATCCTTTACCCCTTATTTGGTTTCATTTTCCTTTACATGTGCATTTGCACTTATTTCTGGGCGTTCATTATGTAAGGGCAGATGAGGGATCCTGAATTATTTTATGAGCAAGAGAGGTTGTTTCTTGTTTGACAGAGACTAAGAGATATCATGATTTAGGTTTTCCCTTATGACAAGCTTCCACATCTTATTTCCAGTTATAAAGTGAACAATGAACACTAGTGATTGAAACAATCAAGGACATGCTAAGCATGAGTTTTAGGTTATGGGTATGGGTCATTCAAACTGATTAGGTTTCCCCATGAGCAATATGTTCTTATTTCCCTTTTCAATAAATTAGACTTGTAGGGGATCTATCCAAGATGTAACTTTGATGACTGGTTCCAATACAGGCTACTCATGGATGTAACCATCATAACTTCACACCATCATTAGGGCTAGGGTCTCTGTTCTAGAGTTAAGGTGACCAAGTAACTCTCCTAGGGATTTCAAATAGGTGTGAAGAGGTCAAAGCAATGAGATTTGAGGCTGGAGCAAGAGAAAAAGGTGGGAGAAGGTTATTCATATCACCACAGCTATGTAAAGTTCAAGTTCATGAAGACTCATGTAGCGGCATGCAATAGTTCCAGCCTAGGTCAAAGGTGAGTGTGTGCCAAGTGAGAAGGAAAGTGTGTGATGAAATGTAGCAGACAGAGCTAATGACGCAATGTAATTCTATGTGCAGAAGAAATCAACTAATTGCAATTAAAGGACCAATGCAATGCATATGCAATGATTTAATGAATTCCGTGCAACAATAAACAAATGCAAGGACATGAGTGCAAAAATAGATAATAAGGGAACTAACTACCTATAGTAAAGAAAATGAAACATGACAAATTTAAATCATAAAGAAAATTCTAATCAACCAACTAACAAGAAAAAATAAAACCTAACTAGTATAAACCCTAAATCCTAATTTAACCAAAGCATAGGTCAGGTTGTGTGAAATCAAACTTCCAATCCAACCATCGCAACAGTTCCCAACATGAAAAAACAAAAATTATAGCAATTATAATTTGTGAGAAGAGTTTTGGGAAAAATAAAATCCTTACCTATAAAGTATGCACAACAAAAAGAAAACCTCATCCACTTGTGGGGAAACGTGCTAGAAAAGACCTTTCAAGGCAAATCACAACATGATCCTAGTAAACCAAAGCACAAGCATGAAATTTATAGTCATCCAACCATGACATACATTCGTTTATGCTTAACCCTAAATCCAATGCAAGCAAGGGAAGATGTTGCTAGCTGGTAAAGGAATCTACCAGATTAATCTGATCAACAACCTTATCATGATGTAGAGGATGGTCAAGATGATAACCCTGAAAAGAGGGGCCTCTGTCAGGAGTAACTCAGATCCCTGAGGATTAAAACATAGAAACCCAAGTTTGAAATTATTCATATACTTGGTCAAGGATGTGAGGACCTGACATAACCATCAGCAAAAGCTAAAGTGCCTCATCTTGGCCAATCTCTAAAACTTCAAACGACACACCATCAAACGTCGATAGCTTCATAAGATTTTTAGGTGAGTGCATATGGTTATCGTTATTTGTGACTAGACAATTATCAATGAAGATATTATGGATTGGATCTGATGTCCGAACATTGATAGATCAGTAGCTCGATAGATCAAATTCTTTATATTCCCAAAAATGAATTGAATCAACTGAAGGAGTCTCAAGCAGAGGGGAGGTCAGGATATTTGCACTTTCCCATAAACGATATTATAAGAAATCATTTGATTATGTATGTTGACAGATTGTATGGGCCAAGAAAAAAAAATAAAAAATGAGACAATGGCTAGGGCACTCCCTCCAGCAAAAAAATTAGGTTATAGAGGTTGGAACATATCAGCTATTAAATATTTTCTTAGAGACACATTGCTAGAATCATAGGATTTCGAAGATGAGCTCACATCTAAAAATATGATGTTGAGGGAAGCATGATGCATAGAAACCCTAATTCGACTTGGTTTAGGGGTCTCACCAGGAACGTGAGAACCTCACATAACCATCAGCAGAATCTGAAGTGCCTTAACTTCCTGATAAGTCCCTAAATGTTCGAAAGGTGGATCATCAAATTATAGGGGCTTCGTTGGATTAACTAACAGATATGTAGGATGATTACCAGAGGTGTGAGTGAATATATTTCCTGTAAAATGAGAATTTTTGAAACCACCAATTTGATCAAGTTGTGTATTTGGCACATAAGTATCTTCTTGGATTAGGAGTGAAGAGGGATTAATGAGATAACTAGCTTGAGTTGGGTGAGATGCATGGCCCTCTTCTTCACCTGTTAAAGACTGCGAGTGGACAAAATTAGGCATAAGAGATTTAGAATTTTCATCCCTTGACTGTGAAACATCACCCCCATGTACATGATTTCAGTCAATGCAAGCAAGATAAAAATGTGAATGATCTGAAGGAACCGTCGATGTAGTAGACCCATGGACTAAATCAGGGTAGAATGGATGCACAGGGTCAAATGAATGGGTACCGATCAGACCCATAATCACATCCTACCCATTTATGTTCGCCAAAGGAAAAGATAGATTCGCAGGCCTAATGTGCTCCATGGATTCGATAGGATAGTCAACTTTATTTGAGACAATACCAAAGCCATCATGGGAAAGCAAATGAGATCTCGTTATGCAATTTTCAGATTCAAGATCAAAAGGATGTACAAGGGATTTAGAGCTGATACCATCATATACAATTCCCAAAAAGCATTGTTCATTATTTGAACCATTTGCGGCAAAAATCTTATTATGTAATAAGTCAAGAGGAGGATGAGAAATCCCACAATCAACAATATCTTCCTCGAGGGCTTGAGGTTGTTCCAGATTTAGAGATATGGGCAAAACAAGATTATGTGTAGAATCTGGACACTTTGTAATCTGCAAATTATGATGATACTCATGTGAAACTTGACTTGTTTCTAATTGAAAATGTTGTGAAGACATGAGAACCAATCGTTGAAAATTTATATTCAAATACACACAGTCGACATCAATTTCAGGAAATTCAAAAGAAATATGCATAGATCTGAAAGAAAAATCCTCTAAACATTCTTCAGGTCTCATCCTAGGCTCATTTATCCTCTTTAACACATCTTGAAAAGCGTACCTATCAAATTCTTGTTGGAGATTACAATTGAATTTATTGAACGAATGAATGGATGCCACTAGCAACATGTGGCACCATTTCTTGGCACGACCTTTAAGGGCGAGGGAGACAAACACACCAAAAAACTCTTCATCGTTGATCTCAAAAGGTTCACAAAACTCGAGGAAATCAACAATGTGCTCGATTATAGGTGTTCCATCATCACCATCAAACTTTAACTAAGACAAGTGATGGAGCTGATCTTGGGGGATTAAAAATAAAAAAATAGACAAACCAAATAAAAATCTCGAGAGAAAAATTATGGTTGGAGCCATGAACAAATATGAGATTAAACTATAGGCTCCAAGGACTCAGTTTTTCATTTTTCCCTTCTTCTAGTGCCAATTTGTTGATGAGTTGAAATTTACCGCCAACAACTAAGGGGTCTCCCCGGTGTGAAGTCCCAATTAGACCTTACACCATTTGGGAAAGGAGCCCCATCCAGTATGAGGGCCCAACTGCCACCATGAATGTTGTCTGCTCTTTTTTATCAAATGAGAAGATGCCAGAATGGGGTGAGAATGAAGTGGTAGGGCAGCGAAAGAAAATCAGCCCAAGATTGACAAATTGTAGAAAGAGGTGAAAACAAGTCACAACAATGATAAGAAGAGATAAAAATTGAGAGGGATAAGTGAGCTAAAACCTCATCGGACATAATAAACAGGAACATGTCGGAGGTCAATTGTAAAGCAGTTCACAATAGGTTACTGACATGGTGAGGGATAATTAAGCACAGATTCCAAAGCGAAACATACATAAAAGCACTATGTATTAGTACATAACATCTCCCATATATGAAAGCACAAATACAAATATGGTGAGGTACTAGACAGCTAATACAACCACCATGAGTAAGCATGGGAATCAATGCAAAAGGTAAAATAAAACATCTAATTAATATTGGTGCAACTTCAAATACATATCATGCAATGTGTCAATACCCAATAGTGGAACATGGGTTGTTGATACCATTTCCTAATGCCAAAAACATAAGCCCATTGCAAATCCATCTACTAGCTACCAAGAGCTGAGTGACCCTACCTCTCAAGCATAAATCAACTCTATATATTTGCCTCAAGTCAAGTTCTAAAAGTCCTATGTAATGAGGCCTAGGGAAACATTTATAGAGATGAGGTGATTATTCACATACTATGACTCTTAGCCTTCCCTCTTGCCCCTTTGGATGCCCCCTTGACTCTGAGTTTGCGAACTTCTTTCTAAAGCCACAAATAATTTTTACATGCCCACATCAGTCCCAAGATAGTGGCTGATATAATGGTGGGTGAAATTTACATTATGATGAAAGAGAGAGGGGAGCAATGTAGAGGGTCGTTAGAAGCCCTAGGATTCTTGTTCCCCATATGTCGCAATGATGCAGATGCTTGGTCCTTGAACCAACAAGTTCTCTTGTGACTATGCTTCGCTCGCATACATCAATCCTCTGGTGTTGTGAATTGGGGTTATTGAGGGGTTCTTGAAGCCTGCAAGGGACCATCTAGCTTGCTGTAGGAGAAACTTAGCCAGGGAAGCTTCTTGATAAAATGTAATTCTTCTGCATGGACCAACATCTTGCTTCCTTCTCTCTAACTTTGAGACTCGTCCTCTATTGCTATCGCATGTACCCTCTTGCCATTTAGGTTGTTGATCTGGGTAATCATCCACATAATGAGTGTTGAATGCATCTTCATGTTATGCAATGTCGTCTCACATAATGCTTATAAATTGGCTGGTATCTTCGTTATGTAAACAAACTTCTTGTGACCTTAGCACTACAAGCACATACAACCATTGATTAATTATCAATATTAATTTACTTAAATAAGACAAGTAGAAAATATAAACAATAATAGTAGGAAATAATTCATGGCCCTTGATATATTGTCATCAAAATAGCTCGGTCTTCCATGGTACATTATAATGGCTTTCACCATTCTTTATATCATCATTCTAATATTTTCTCTAGGATGTATCCCAGCATATTGCTTGACACTATATGTTTTAGGAGTGAGATTTTCCTTTGGTCGCAAATTTGATGAGGAGGTTGCAGGTGGGAGGTGGGTCACATCTTCAGTTGACATCTGTGAGACCTACAATGCGACTTTGTGATCTGGAAGGAGGTCGAAAATCTGTCACACTAGATTGCGACTTAGGAAGAACAAAGATTCCTGAATCTAGATCTCATGGTACCAGCCTATTGAAAGTTGCACACATTTTACTCGTATCGGGAATTGTATTGCGACTTGCAAGTCATCATCGTGATCTTCGTGAAGAGTGACAATGTGACCAAGTCCAAGTTGCATTATGGAGTGTATTTACATGGGAAATTATGACCTTCTCTTAACACCTTCGACATCATCTTGAATTGCATGGCACTATACATGGTTCAAAACATGTTGATGAGTTTTCTTCCCACCATCACTACTTTTGTAGTAATATAAATCATGTCCTTTTCATTATGAGACCTCCGCCACTTTAATTTATCATATGCAACCAATAAACACCTCATACAATAAAATGGACCTCTTCATATAGTATGATATTTACTACTTTGGTCACACCCTATATCTCTTCTCGAAAGCTAGGTCGCAACTTAGAAACACGACTTATGGAGGTCACTCAATCACAGGGTAAGCAGGTAGCACCTCCAGGTCATACCGCTGAGATTTTAATACGTGACTTCACGAATTTTGAGGAGTTGTAATGCGACTCAACAATTTGGTAGGCAGTGCGACACCCTTGGAGGTCATCAGGTCGCAATGCAATGCAGGGCGCAACGCAATGTAGGTTGCATCTCTCAGATGCCCACTTGAGGTCTTTGAGTGAAAATTAGCAACCATTAGTCACACAGTTGCATCTAAAGCGAGGTCACACCTCTAGAACTTTTTTTAGGCTTCAAAATTGCGATCTTACGACTCAGAGTAGGAGCGTGGTCACATGTCACATTTAGAGATTTGTTCTTTAGCATCATCTCCTGCAACTTCATGACTCACCGAGTTGCTGCGATGGTTAAGCCAAAGTGTCAACCTTCCATGGTGGTGAAATTATCAGCACGTCATGCATTCCTTTGGGTCTGCCATAATACTTTCCTGGCTGTCAAATCAATGGTGTGACATGGTCATGATGTTCCATTTGGTAATCATACGGCCATCATGAAAGCTAACCAGTGTCATGTTTCAGTCAAGACAACTCGACAATTTGAGAGCATGGGGAGTCTTTGAACCAAAAGATGATGTGTTTTCTTTGTATAAGAACTTCATTGTGAGGATGGTTCATTGACAACAAGCTAAGGTCTCTACAGGCATGACTTCATTATACACACCTCCAAACAATGGTAGTTGGTTATTACCGATTGTATTAAATCTACGAAATGAACCTAGTTCCATTTTCTTGGCTAACTTATCCAACTTAGAAACACTCCCCTTGGTGGAAAATAGAGATGTAGTGCACCCAATTCCCTCCTCCTCTGCAACAAGTTTGATTGGTAGGTGTCATGCTGGGCTCGACTTGATAACATTGGGTCCGACCAGGTAGGCTTGCTCATCGCAATGTGTTTCCTCATGCTCATACTCCTGAAGGTTTTCCAACAAAATGACTGTAACTGACTAAGAAGGAAGATATCTTATTTTTGTATATGAGTATCCCTCGATGCATAGATGAGGTTATCGACCCTAGCTAAATAATATGACCCACCCACGCAGAAAAACAAGGATACCGATATATGGACAGGCAATGCCTTGAAGGTCTGAAGTCATTATGTTCTGAGATATAGTTTAACTATAATCGTCGAATCTGAACTTCAGTTACATTGTGCCCATTCTTGATCTTCCTTTGTGGCTTGATATTCTTTTTGAAGAGTTGAATTTGGTGGTCCAATAAAACCTCTTCAACGTGATGATTAAAACTTTTTCTTTTAAAGGTATGGTTTCAGATCACTTCCAAATGCATCATTTGGGCCACCCATCATTAATTCAATCATAAAACTTCTTGCCACCCTTGAGTATGATGTGTATCCTTCCACCACTTTAACAAGAGGAACTTTAATAATTACCCCACAATGAGTGCCCTCCTAACTCCTTACAATAGCACTTAGATTGAGAGAGAGGCTATGGTGGAGTTGTTTACTCATTGTCAAAACCCTTCAAGTTCGCATTTGACATTAGTTTTGTGATAAATGGTTGCCTTGTTCGATATGTGCCCGAGCCACCTTCCTTTGATCCTTGTAGAGAAGATGAAACAAAACCAATTATTTTACCTAAACAACATACACATGTATCCATTTTCACGTGAAAGAATGCAAAATAATGGAAATAACTCACTAAAGGAACCTGAGTACTAAGTATTCCAAATTAAGGTATCATGCTTTAATTTGGAAATCAACTCAGCATCTGAGCACCTCAACGAGATCACTAATCACCAATGATCATGGTATTAGATGAGGCCCAAGGTAATTTCCTACTCATGGAATAAACACCTATAAGTATCTGTTAACATACATCTTAGGGAGTGAGGAATAATTCAAAACATGGTTGGACCTTTAATCACACATTCTAGAGTTATAAGTATGTAAGGGAAAGCTATAATTCCCATAGACCCAAATGCACATGCTGAGGTGAAGGATCCATCAAGGGCATGAGGAAAATGCATTGCTATGACTCCCATGATGATACCATGTCATGCCGAGGAGAGTGCACCCCTAGCGGCATGCGAATTTAGTGACAACAGGGGGGATCACTCTTCTGACAATCTAGGGTTTCTCCCAAAACCTAAAATTTTCACTCTTATGGTAAGACACCTTGAATGCATTCTTGTTCAAATATAGGACATCCACTGAACATGGCATGTATCATGCAAACATGAGCTTTAAAATAAGGAGAAACTCTTAACGCATTAATGAAGCCACTAACCTTCGAAACCCTAATGCGATCTTGAGGCCTATATCTGAGATAATCATGATGTGTGAATGTAATGAAAGAAACATGAGTGGGATACAAAGGGGGTGGAATAGGTAAGGTCACGGGGAGAGAAACTGTTTGGGGCCTTATCAAAACCCTATTAGCTTGGGGTGAGTGGTGGGGTACCCAAAATTTTGAATATGCCCAAAACTTTGGGTGGTGTTGTAGCGGCTACAACAATACCCTAATTCTATACATTATGAATTACATATTTATTGCAGCTTCCTCAATAAATTTGATAAAAGATATGGGAATCTAACTATGAAAATTGAAACAACATTCATGAATTTTTTTTATGAATAACGTTGGCATAGACTCCTTTGGCTCAACATTATTTGTGATATCACTACTTATGGTACAATGTTATTATTGCAATGGGATCATTATAGCGATGGTATAAATGGTATTATTATAATACAAATGGTTGAATGGATAGTGTTGGAACATAATGATGAATTTGATACATGCTCTGACATTTATTATAAATCCCCAGCATAAAATAAGCTACAACGTTCACTATGAATGGAGCTATAAATTTTTTGGATACTGAATAGCCTCTGAATGGAGAATTACCACATTAATATGCTTGACCTATATCACATCTGGAAGTAGTATTAAGTCTGGATGAATGATGTTATTTTGTATGACTATCATTGGGTAAATAATATTATCTGACACTGGAATATTGACTATCGACCATAGTTCTGGGAAGAATGGAAGGATGTAAATTCATGGTTCAATTACTTAGAGCTACCTATTAATGGTTGACAATTATAATGTAATGAATTATTTAAAGCACTGTATCCAATGTTGAAATCAAATGACTTCCCTACAAAATATTATAGATGTCCCCGGCATTGATTTCGCATCTCAATGGTGTGGAGAAGAGCTAATATGGTATTATAGTGGCAATACATAAGCATTGAGGATTAGCATTGAGTAGTCTCACATGTGTTTTTTTTTAGGGTTTTGTCCCCTAGCGGTCCTAGAGGTCAAGCCATTGGAACAATTGCAGGAAGTGTTAATGGTGTCAAAAATTTTAACTCATACTCCAGTGTTAATGAATTATCATGCTCCATTATAAGACGACTACTCATCATAAGGCAAATTTTATGTAATGATTGAGTACAATGTTTATACAATTTGTTTATTCTAATGATTTTATACAATGTGTTTATTCGATGCAATGCATTTATACAATGGGTTTATTTGAATGTGTTTATTCCATACACAAATTTTATATAATGCTTTAATATGTAGTGTTACATTCACTAGTGTGGCTACAACATTCCATCAAGAGTTAATATGCAATATTAATGGACAACGTTCAATATGGAACATCTCATTCCCCATATGCAATGTTGATATGTAGTGTTCCATTCACCATATACAAAATTTATATGAAGCGTTCCATTCACCCTATGTAGCGTTCAATGTTAATAGACAACATTCATTTTATCATAATGCAAGTACAAAGCAACAAAAATATTTTACCTCCAACATTGAATGCATCGTTTACATAAGACAGGTTCCATTTTGCATAATTCATCTTCCAAACTCCAGTGTCTAATGGAATTATATATGTAACTTACACACATTAAACTCCATTGGTATTAACTCCAACATCTATTGGCATATCAACTCCAGTGTTCAACTGCAAATTATTGAGTGATTGATATCGGAAAAATAATATCCAAAGGCTCTAGTGTTCATAGGATATTGCTATGATTCTTATATATTACTACAATTTCAAACATATTTATTGGTGGAGAAACCATGGAGGTTAGCTTTTTTATGAAGAATGCAGAAGCGCAGGAGTACATGCTACGCATTGGTCATGATTCCCCATTTTCATAAAAATAACATGTAATTTTGAGGTTTGGATAATTTTATAGGATGGTATAAGGTTATCATAGCTAGTTGGTGTTGCCTTAAGCAATTTGTTTCTAGAAAAATCACCACATGGTCAAAGTTTTGGAGATGTTGCAGGTGCTATGCAAATCTGTTACACATTTGATAGCAAAAGGGAGATAATTCTTTAGAGGCATGTTTTCAGTTACAAAGTTGTTTCATGAGTTCATAATCTTCTTAGGGACATTTGAAGACAACCCATTAGCTTCATCTTTTCATATATGGACCAAAGGCATGCACAACTTGGACTCTTGTGCAAGTTTCTACGCAACTAGAGATTAAATAATAAGAAAACTCCTTAACACCTTGAAAGGTTTGCAATATTTCATTGGATATTTCTCTCTAAGTGACATTGCCAGAAATATTTTTCACTACTTATTATTTTCTACAACAACAAAAAATAGTCAAATGACTTGAACAAGTAGAATACTTGGCCGCTATCACCTCTTGCAATTGATGTCAAAGGGGGAGGAATAGTTGTGTTTCCATCAATTCTAAAGGGGGATAATTTTGGTAATATTGACATTGATGTCATTAACCACATTGTTGATAATTCATGTTGAATGTTGAAAGTTGAATTGGTGAGATGAATGTTGAATGTTGAAATTGTGAGCTAAATGTTGAATGTTGAATTGGTGATAATTTATGCTTGAATGAAAAATGTTGAAAGTGATAGGAAGTGAAAAGGATATGTAAAGCAATGTGAATAATGAATATGATCAAATGAAATGTAAAATATTGATACACAAGCTGAAAAATATATGCTTTCATTGGTTTTTGTTCTTAATACAAGATAATATAATTATGATATGTCTCTTGTAATCATTGATGGTTGTGTTGTATTATTGTAGTTCTATTTTATATTACAAATATTTTTCATAACTAAAAATGAAGAGACAGATTTGTGAAGAGTTTTTAGAAGACCAAGACACAATGCCTCATTTCTTATCGCTACAAAGAATACAAAGAACCAACATGGATTGCTTATAAAATATTTAATGTGGAATGGAAAAAGAACTTTTTTGATGTGAGGTAGTCTCCATAATAAAGTTGATGAGAATCAGCATAAGAGGAACATAGTGGAAAAGGATAAGCAATGCAGCAATAAACTTGAAAACATAATTGTATATTAGGTAACCAACATTTGGGACTTCATGTTGTGATTGAGAGATTTTTGTCCATGTCTATGTTGTAGCCTGATAAAGAACAGGTTGTAGCCTATTGAGGTAGGAGCCTTTGGTGGGTTGTAACCTATAGAAAACTTGTAGGAGTTGGAGCTTCCTTTGAGCTAGGAGTCTCTTGTAGGTTGAAACCCACAAAAATCTAATATAATAAGGAGTAGCAGCTTTCCTTCACATCACTTTCAACCTCAAATTCATGGTTTTCTCCCTTCGAGGTTTCCACTTATATCTGGTTTCTTCATGTGTTGGTTATTGAATGTTGTATCAATGTTCTTGAATTATTGATAAATAAATCTGCAAATTCCTCTCTCTAACACCTGTAGAAGGAATTCAATAATAATAGAACACAAACATAAACCATTAGTTGCATAAGAAGAAAATTAAATTGAGAAAAATAAAACATTTTATATTATTGATTCACCCCCCTCTCAGTTATTTCCAACCATAACTATCAATTTATACATGCACTGGAGCCTATTTTTGGGTATAGCTCCAATGCTCAAAACATTCATGGAACCACACCATATGACCTAAGCCTAGGGGTGAATTATGAACACGTTATCGATTTCATCATGATGTCATAAAGACCATGTGGAACTCTTTGAGAGGTGCCACATATCATTAAAATTTTCCCCTATTGGCCAACAAAAAATGTCATTTCAACATGCCACAAGGAATCATGTTGGCTTATTATGTCATCAACATTTTGCCACGTCATCATTCCTGCATCATCATCCTCTAGCCAATCTCAAGATGCCATGTGTCATTGCACTCCCACTTGTCCAATTCGGATATGTCACTTAAGAAACCATGTCAGGGGTGCCCCATCATGATCACCTACAATAAGGGGTCCACATGGAATCCAAACATGGGCCTCGCTTGACATATACCACATGTCACTATTAGATTGGGCTGATGTGGGGGTGCAAAATTTGTTGAACTTCACACAACTTAACACTGCATCCACCATTTATAAAATTCACATCTTGATCTTCCATTAGATGCTTGAATATTAACCTAGTTAAATATTTCACAATTTCACATGCCATTCGTCATTAATTTCCTTCAAAGTTATGTATTTGATATAAATATGCACAATATCTAACAATTTAGTGTTTTTAATAATAAATTTGGCATTTTAGCTATTTTTCCATTACTAAATTCAAATTAACATATCTTCTTATCCAGGAAGTGCTTGACAAAGCATGATATACCACTAGAAAGGTCTTCGATAGGGCTATCCAACCATTCCATCTATATATTAGTTTCAGCATCATAACTTCAAAAACAAATCAATAAAATTTGAGCCTCTTTGACATAAATTGATGTGATCTTGTTAAGACATTGAAATACCATACAAATTCCTTTGACTTAGGCTTCAATGTAAATCACAAAACTCCTTCCTTTGACTTACCCTTCAATGTCAATGACACTACTCCTTCCTTTGACTTACCTTTTGTCGCAAATGACACTAGTTGTCATCAATGACAACATCATGTCCAACAACCCCGCCCCCTTTATCATTGATGGAAACACCACCAGGCATTGATGGAAGTAAAATAAATTCCCTCTATCATAATTATAGTTTCTGGAATATAATCCTAACATCTACATTTATTTTTTAGCCTAAGTGTCCTTGACTTAGCCACATGCACTAAAAATCATGTTCACACTTGGTTTTTGGTAAACTAGCTCGGTGGACCATATTTTCCTTCTTTTTTTCCTTTAAAGGCTTCATATTATGGAAATATTGGTCCAACCACTTTCCTAAACCATTTAGGCATCTAAGTGCATGTTCACACCTAACCACACCTCATCCACTTGAGTTATTTGAGGATTGGCACCCCACATGAAGATTCCCCCTTAAATCAAGGGATTTGGTCCCCAAGACCATTTTACATGTTTTAATGTTGCCTTCCTTGGGAAATGTGCCCCTCCTCATGATTTCCTCATGGATGATAGTTGGAATAGGTTGTCTTCAGTCATTGACTCTATTTTAGGCCTCTCTTTAGCTTTTATTAGCCTTTTCTAGTTTTTTACTAGTCTTTTCCTAGTTTTCTAGATTCAAAAATTTCTATATAACCACCTCCCTTTGGGATTAGAGGTTTGGTTTCTCATGTATTAATATTTTTCATTAATTTAATACATTTATTTTATGGAGAAAAATATTTCTCTCCTCTCTTTAATATCATCAAATTACTTGTGTTTAATTTAACTAGAATTCTAGATCTATCGAATTTTCTGCAGGAATTCTACATGGTATCAGAGCTAGTTCGAATCTACTGGAGGTGCAGCATGTAGAAATTGATCATCTATCTCAGCCCACAAAAATCATTCTAAATCCTTTCAATTACTTCGAATGGAAGACAGAGCTTACTCTGCTCCTTCGAAGCAAAGGGCTTTACAGGGTAACAATGGGAATGGAGATTGAACTAACTTCTGCAGTGGAGAAGATCAAGTATTTCAATAAATTAGATGAATCAATTGGGCTGATATTCCTATCAATTTCTAGAGAACTCCTCTTTCATGTCAGTGGAGCCACTACTCCCGATGTAGTCTGGACCACATTGGAAGGACTATTCGGCAAACAGGATGAAATGAGAGTGCATCAACTGGAGAATGAACTCATATCCATCAGTCCAACTCATTTCAAAAACTTGCAAGAATACTTCACCAAGTTTAAATTCATCCTCATTGAACTTGATGCACGTGGATTCAAGAAAGAGGAAGATCAACTCATCCTTTCGATTCTCTCGAAATTAGGCCCTGAATATTTCGTATTTGTATCATCTTTTCAAGCATCTAAATTGACTCAGGAAAAATGGAAAATGAATGCATTGAATGACTTCATTGTAGCACTAAATCAAGAACAAGCTAAGTTATTCCAAATGGGTGCCATCAAGCATTTAAAGAACCAAGCACTTACGGCTACTGATGCTCCAAAAAGCAATGGAAGACACAAGCAAAAAGGGAAGGATAAATTTAATGAATCGAAGAAGGAGAGACCCATACAATATTCAGAGAGCTCTTCTTTGCCTAAGGGTAAGAAGAAGAGGGAAATAAAACTTTGCAGCTACTATTCCGAAGGTTTTCATCCTGAAGAAAATTGCATGAGGAAAGTAATCGATGAGATGGCTAGGCAATTGCAGCAACACAATCTCACCATGCCCGAGAATGCAAAGAAGAAGGATGATAACATAATGGGATATGGGAGAGGGAGAGCACAAGATGGTCATGTTTTAATTGCTATCACATCCACTCCATCAACTTGGATCTTTGATTTAGGTGCATCGAACAATATGGCTGCATCAAAATATGAATTTTCCTCCATCAAAGAAAGCACCAAATCCCCTATTTACTTGGGAGATGCCACACCCGCAAAGATGTGCGGAGAAGGAATTGTAGTCCTTGAAGGTGGCTGCTTCATAAATGTGCTTCATATTCCCTCACTACCTACAAATCTTGTCTTGATATATCAGATCACTCATTCCAGCTCTAGAAGGAAGGTGGAGTTCACTCCGGACTCCGCAGTGATTACTGACATTTCCACAGGCTCACAGCTTGCACATGGAATCACAGATCACGATTCTCGTTTGTATTTATTCTCCCACTTTGTTCCTAAATCTATTAGCACTGTATTTCTATCACAATATAATGATATCAGTATGTTATGGCATGAAATATTTGGCCATCTAAACTATAAGTACTTTCATCAACTCAACAAGGAAAACATGATAGAAGGATTGCCCGCTATTAAATTCACAAGCGATGTATGTCAAGGATGCATTCTTTGCAAGCATTTGGAGCAAAAGTTTGATAAAGGGAAGGCATAGAGAGCTTCTTCACCTCTTGGGCTGATTCATAGTGACATCACGGGCCCATTCCCGCATCCTTCAATCAGTAATGCTCGATATGTACTCACCTTCATAGATATTTCTCTCACTTTACTTGGGTATCTTTTTTGAAATTAAAATTGGAAGTATTTGAATGCATTATAGAATTTAAAGAACTTGCTGAGAATGAGTCTAGGTGTAAGATTAATATATTCCGTACTGATAATGGGGGGCAGTATGTCAACCAAGATGTGCAACAACCTTTTATTGATGCAAGTGTACAACTAGAACACACAGTTCCATATACACCACAATAGAATGGTGTCCCAGAGAGGAAAAACCAGGCATTAAAAGAGATGGCCAATTGTATGCTACAATCCAAATCATTAGCTCCTAATCTATGGGCTGAAGCTATAATTGTGGAGCATACATTTAGAACCTCATTCCTCACAAAGAACTCAAAGGCACCACTCCATTTGAATGTTGGACCGGTAAGAAACCAAAAGTGTCGCACTTTCACATTTTTAGTTCACGAGCATGGGCTCACATTCTGACAGATAAGAGGAAGGCTTTGGAGTCTCAAAGTGTTGAATGTATCTTTGTTGGATATCTTGACAGCGTCAAAGGATATAAATTGGTGGACTCTCACACTGAGAAGTTCCTTGTAGCTCGAAGTGTGAAGTTTGAAGAAAAATCCCTGCATGACATTTCAGTAGACCTTGCCGAGGAACCACTTGTTGCCACTGATGAGGAGGAGTCTGAAATTTCTTTGAGTGCTTCAGAGAATCCATCAGAGAAGCCTCTGGGGTCTGATTTAGAGGATGAGGAGCAGGTCATAGCTGCTCCAACTCAGCTGCCAACTTGGGCAAAGAAAATAGTGCAAGATGCGAGTGAACTGCTTGGTGATCCTATTGATGTGAGAAGGACTAACAGTTTTTTGGGGTTCTTCAAGCCCTGGTTGCCACCGAATCATTGCTTCCCATACATTTCTATATGACACTTGGTTCAGATCCATAGTCACACTCTCAAGCTACTAGAAACCCACTTTGGGAGGTTGCCATGGATGAAGAGTACTCTCCTCTCATGGAAAAAAACACATGGGCATCTAGTTCAGAGGCAGAGGACCAAGCACATCGAGATTCACATGCATTACATCTGTGAGTTGATCCGTGGCTGAGTGATATCATTACAGTACTGCCTCACTCAACAGCAGGTTGCAAACATCTTCACCAAGTCTTTCACTGAAAAGAAATTTTCAGAACTGAGAGCTATGATTGGAGTGGTGGAGACAGTTGAGTAGGCCCTTTTTTCCACTTAGCCCTTTTTTTCGCTTTTTTTTGTGGGGCGGTTCCCATGAGGTTTTCCCTCTTTCTTCATTTTGTGAGGATCTTTTATTTTATTTATTGTACCTGAGTATCTAACATGGCATCTTGGTCGTGACTCAGTTTAGATAAGTGAGTTAGGATGAAGGGGAGGTGTTGGAATATAATCATAACATGTACATTTATTTTTTAGCATAACTATACTTGACTTAGCCACATGCACAAAATAATGTTCACACTTTGTTTTTGGTAAACTAGCTCGGTGGACCAACTTTCCCTTGTTTTTTGCCTTGAAAGGCTTAATATTATGGAAATATTGGTCCAACCACTTTCCGAAACCATTTAGAAATCTAAGTGCATGTTCACACCTAACCACACCTCATCCACTTGAGTTATTTGAGGATTGGCACCCCACATGAAGATTCCCCCTTAAATCAAGGATTTGGTCCCCGAGACCATTTTAGCATGTTTTAAAGTTGCCTTCCTTGGGAAATGCACCCCTCCTCATGCTTTCCTCGTGGATGATAGTTCGCATAGGTTTTCTTGAGTCATTGTTGCTATTTTAGGCCTCCCTTTAGCTTTTCTTAGCCTTTTCTAGTTTTTTCCTAGTTTTCTAGATTTGGCAATTTCTATATAACCACCTCCCTCTGGGATTAGAGGTTTGGTTGCTCATGTATTACTATTTTTCATTAACTAATACATTGATTTTATTGAGCAAATTCTTCCTCTCCTCTCTTGAATATCAGCAAATTACTTGTGTTTAATTTAACTAGAATTCTAGATCTATCGGAGTTTCTGCAGGAATTCTACAATAGTAACTCGCCTATAAAACTCCTAGTAACTTCCCTTGTTAAATTGTTGGTAACTCCCTCTATCAAACTCCTAGTAACTCCCAATATCAAGTTGGTTCCAAAATATACTTTTTGTTCAAATATCTACTATCTCATCTTTAACATTTTCTTTCTCTCCCCATTTGACATCAATGAAAATGGGACCTTTGATCATGGTTGGCTATTAGTGTTCCATAAATATTCGTACACATTTTTTTGGACCTATTCTTCATGTGAATTTTTAATTATATGTACATATTCCTCCTCTATAAGGTTGGAAGGTAGTCCTACAATCCTTAGTTGAAATCAATGAGTCATTCCACTCTGACATTTTCCCTTGTGGCTATGATGAAAGACATCCATATATTGTGCATTTTAAATATTACTTTCACGTCCTCTACAAGAATCTCTAATATACAATATGTGTCCCAAAATCCATTATGATCAAATTCTATTCCTTATAAATGGTTCCTGACATATGACTATTCTCTCCTCACACAAGTGCAATATAGCTTCTCTAGTCTACTGACATTCTTCAAATGCATTTATCTTACATATTCTTGATTCTTCAATTTTCATTTCAAACATATATATTATTGAAGATTCTCTTACCAATGTATTATATATATTTGATAAAATATAACCTTAGCTATTCCTATATCATTTTCCAGGACTTGGTGTTCATTCTTGAATTATAAGGGAATCCTTCTCCCTTGAATTGTCTCAAACTGATATTGCACTCACATGTTATATGTCCTTCATTATGGCACATTGAATGTATTCTATAATAGGCTTGAATATTGGTGGGAATGGCCCATATGACCTATTATTGTAACTTATGAATTTATTTTCCATATATCTATTCCTAGAATTTTTATAGCATTCGTTATTTCTGACATAATTATTTATTGCATAGGTTCTACGATACGTTGATTTGTGACCAAACTTAGTGCATGAGTAACAATGACAAAAAAACATATTTTGATACCTGGCTACAAGAATTTTCCTTGATAAATAATTTCTTTTGAGGTTTTTCTTTGGAAGGGATTCATTTACTTCCTAATCTTTAACTCTTGTTGTAATGACATGTATATCCTTTGAGAATATTTTTGACATAGGTGTCCTTATATTTTCATTTTGGATTACTAGCTTATTAAGCTAGTTGTATCCTATTTAATTTTGATGACTTTATAAGAGTAATTTGATATTCTAAAATGAACATGATTAATCTAATTCATCACTTGCTTGGAATATTCAATTTTATTGTTGTTGGATCCAATGAATGTAGGTACATGACTTCTAGGTTGTTCTCCATTTGGTATCCTTAAGAGGTCTTAATATTTGTATCCCTTGTGATCCTCCTAATAACCAATACCTTTTTCGATGAGGGGATATGTTTTTATGTTGATAATGTGATATAATGACTAAGATCCTTGAGAAGCCTCAAGCTTCCATTGAGATAATCTTCTAACTCTTTTCTTAAAAGAATAATCTCTTCTCCCAAATTTTCACTAAGTTCTTCCTTTAGAATTCTTCTAGTTGTAGTTGTTGTTATAGTTGATTCATATTATTTCTTAGAGTTACTATTTCTTTCAATGCACTTTTGAGTTCTCCTTCATAATCTACTTATGCTTCAATTTCTTACTCTTCAGCTATGAAAAATATTTCTTCTTTTCTAACATCAAATATGCTCCCATTGTTTTCATAATGACTTCCTTCTTTTGAATACAAGTTTTTCTTTTTGGAATATTGTATTTTCTTATAATCATTAGATTTTAATTATACTTCATCATCACTGCCATTTATGTTTTCTTAAGGATATTTAGAACAATAGTGTTCTATTCTTCCACATTAAAAACATTTAAATTGAAGATTACCTTTGAACTTTTCATTTCCTCTCTTTAGCTTTCAGATAAATTTGGCTTCATCTCATCTGATTCATGACTGGGGTCGTCTTGGTTTTGTGGTTGGTTTGAATGATGCTTCCTTGATTCATGGCTTGTCTGCTTCTCTCCTCAATTCATATATAATAAGAGTTCAATGAAGGAAATCCACACTCAATTTTATGTTTCAAATATTTTTTTAAGGGATGAAACCTTATAATTAAATCATGAAGGAAGTGATCTCAATATTTTTTGAAAGACATTAGCTTCCTTTACTTTTTCATAGAGAACTATAATAGATTTGACAACATTGTCTACTCAAATAAAGTATGAAGTGATATTTTCGTCTTATTCTCATTTTAAAAATTGAAACATACCCTTGTAAGTTTGTATCTTTACCTATTTTACTTATCTCCTTCATAACAATCTTTGAGCTTCTTCCATAAGTCTCGCGTTGTCTTGCAGTCCATTACTTTGACAAACGTGATATCTAATAAGCCATTAAATATGGAATTTTTTGATATTTCATTGGATTTATAGAGAGCCTTACATGTTGTATTAGTGGGAGGAGGAGTAGGTACTTTATAATCATTCTCAAGAACTACCCAAACATTAGGTACCAAATAAATGATGTATTTTTCCGTTCTTATCTTCTAAAAAGCATGGTTTGTTCCATGAAAATGATGAGGCATGCCTAAAGATCTGATAGTGGCCATATTTCCTAATCAACATTCTAGTGATTAATTGTTCCTGAAGAAACCTTCATTGATATGAATTGTTAGTCTAATGATTACACTAAAGGGTGGAATGAACCAATATAATGGCTAATTTTCCTCAACTTAAACAATTTTGTATTCAATTAATAATTGTAAGGATAATCATCCATCATAAATAAACATCATGACATAATAAAACGCTAGATGTATGTGGAAACCTTTGAAGGAGGAAAACGTAAATATTTTTATCTTCTTCCATTTTTATTACATATATTTGTGAGCACCAACTTGCTAGAGGCACCAAACCCCAAAAATATGCAAGCACTGACTTACTATAGGTTACAACCCAATTGGGGCATCGACCTCAAAAATATTTTGGCACCGACTTGTAGTAGGAATTATCCTAATTGAGGAACTAACCTCAATAATATGCAAGCACTGACTTGCATTAGGATTCAACTTGATTGAGGCACAAGCCCCGATAGATGTGCCTATGTCCTTCTTCAAGCTATAGTGGACCACTTTCCAAAATAGTTTAGACTAGATCCACAAGCTCAAAACACAACCAAATAAAGCTATTCCTTAGCCATCAATCTCCACAAACTTCTTCATATATAAAACTTGTTTATTAGTTCATATTGACGATAACCATGACCTCTTGTTCCCAAGAGATTGTTTATATATCCTTGTTACAGATCCATTTCGGCACATCAACTCCAACCTATAGATCAGTAATATTAGGGACCATCGAACCCTAGTTCAGTTGTTATGTTCCCTAAAGAAGTCAACCATCAGAATGCCTAGCTTCTCAAGAAGTTCCATGACTAAAATCATCCAAAAACTACCTCTAAGAATATCAGCGCATGTAGGCCTTCATTAGGGTGCGCTATCGTGCAGTCCATACACTCATAGGGTGATATGCAGCGCACTTGAGCCCTCTTTGGCCTGTGCTGGGCGAATCTAAGCGAAATCTGCATTAGGGTTTGGAATATTCTTATCCATAGGATGCCTCTAGAAGTTTCCTATGGCTATCCACTCCTTTGGGCTCAAAATTGGATGAGGAAGAGAGTTAAGGAAAATCAATCCCTTTATCCCTTCCTCCATGGGACTAAATTCTATGTTTGGGAGGGCATTCATTATCACCATTAATGGCATAACTTCCTTCATTCACCTATAAAAAGACCACTCATCTAAGTGATTAGGGGCTAGAAATCATTGAATTATAGGGATATGTTGTTTGTATGAGACTTGAGTTGATTTCAAGTATTGTAACGATCTCAAAATGTCTTGCTTGTTATGAGGAGAGGATGGGATTGAACTGGAGGAGTGATGCTAAATCAAGAAAATTGGGTTGTAACTCTTCCTTTTACTAATAAAGTGTTCAAATCTTTTTCCATATGCTTGTGTTATTCATTTATGCCTTCATATGTGTACTATGTACTTGATTCCATGCTATGTTTAATCAATAGATCATTATCATATGCTTTGATCAGTTTTTGTCTTATGTCTATGTGCAGGTACTCTTCAAGCGGATTAAGTATGGAAAGGAGCGACAGAATTGGTCAAGGGAGATAAGGAGTAAGTGAAAGCTTCAGGTAGGCTTCTTTACCTCCTATTTAATCTATTGGTCATAGAAAAATTAGAGAATGCTTTGCACTATCGTTCTAGACTTAGTTACTAGTCTAGGGGTTTAAGTGTTTATTCGTAGACACTAAAACTTCCCAAAAAAAATTGGCGACTTCGTTGGGGAATGATCATCCATATTAGTATCTTATCAGGCTCTTAAGACATTTCTACATACTGTACTTGTGGTCATTGATTGAATTTCAGTCTGATTTCATTGAAAATTGAGCCAAAATTGTGTCAAAATTGCCTTCAAAATGGCTTAATGTCACCAGCGCAGCCCAATGAAGGACACAATGCACTGCAATGCACTTCTTGCATAGATCCAGTGTGTTGAAGTGCACTATCTCTCACTGCTGCCTACGTTGATCCCTTGAGGGTCAATTTCCCATCTAGGACCTGAAGCTTTTTGCCAATTTTCTCCTATTTGAATGATTTACTGAATGTCAATGATGTCTTGTCTCTAAAAATAGTGTTTCATTTCCTTACCTGGCCCTACTTAGACTAGGATTGATAAATTTTTCTTATTTATTTTCTTTGTCATTTTCAATCTATAGTCGAAAGTTAGTTTTTTTGTCGATTGATCTTTGTCGAAAGAAAGTGTCGTAAAATCGTCTTTTCCTTCAAAAATTGAATTGTCTTCAAGTCTTCATTCATGAAAGATCTATTGATTAATCTACGCATATGATTAGTATTTTCGTTGAAAGTGCTGTAATTCCTCATTTCTTTGAAAATGAAAGTCTATTAAAGTCTTTCTTTCCTTGAAAAGAAATTGTCGCAAAATCGTCATTTTTATGAAAAGAGTTTATTAATCGATTGTGCACTATCTTTCCTTTTTGTTAATTCACATTAAGGAAAATTGAAAATAAATACATGCATGTTACATTGAAAATTTTTTTGTGTGTTGATAAGAACAATGTAGGGAATTTTCATTTAGATTGTGCTCTTTGCTCTTTGATCAAAAGAAACCTAATTGCTCTATCCCTAAGTAGCTAGGATTTTCATTGTTAAATGGAATGGAAAGAATGCTTATCATGATAGTTGAATTCCTAGGAATTTCAGAATACATCACGTGGTGAACTTGAAAGGAAAATTCCTAAGCAATATCAACTTAAAATAAGCATCAATTTACCTAATGGAACATTGTCATTAATGAGAACATTTAGTGGCTCTAGGCTAGAGACGTGTTCCGGTGTCATAAAACAAAGTAGTTGTGGCTAACTTGTCTGCAATACATCCCAAGTATGATACCTCGTTCCATGTACATGAGTATATCGTAGCTCGTCCACGTACCTTCATGTATATAGGGTGGTGTTACAGTACGTAAAGTATATGGAAATGCTCTCACTTTGTTGTTTTGCATTAGACAATGCTTATACGAACTAGGCTTCCAAGTGCCTTTGGGTATATGTGGGAGGACAACTCTAGGTTGTTATCCATCCTTAATAAACCGAGTCGGCCGCCTTCTAAACTGTGATACACTGAACACAGTATTCGAGGAGATTGCCTCCCTGTACTTCTTGGTTTGCCAAGAGGTATTCTGCAATTCACAGTTGCTTGGTAAACCTTTGCCTAGTATACCGATTTTTGTTTATTTATTTTTTAATAATAAAATTAATCAAAAATCATGGAGGAACGTCAACCCATACCCCATCTTTCGCAGAGAACAATGAGAAAACCACCTTTTCCTCCCGAAGTGACACCAATTCGGGCAAAGCAGTCTCGCTTAACTAAGTCTAGTACATCAAGAACTCATAGTTCTTCATCTGAGTTACCTGAATCGTCTATTTTAGTAAGTACATAGACTCTAGTCACTCCAACTATTTCAGGTACATATGTTCCTGAAGAGGAAGTTTCACAATTACCTGAGGACATTAGCACTGATCCTAGTGAAGCAGTAACTGAAGTTGTTCAACCACAAGTTTATCCTCAACTTGAAATTGTTCAATAAGAAAGTACTTCTAAACTTGAATCAGTTCAACCACAAGTTAATCCAAAATCTATTCCAATTGAAATAGAAGTTACATCTAAACTTGAAGTTGTTCAGGAACCTCTTGTTGAAACTGTTTTTCATTTACCCGAACATCTGGACTTCGAATTTGAACATTCAGACATTTTTACTTTACGGGAAGATGATCATCTGGTTACCCCTCAGACATCAGTAACAATCGATACTTCAACCTCATCAACACTAGAAATCTTTTACGGACCTGACGGTGAAGTTCTTCCACAAGTTTGATTGCCATTGAGGAGGAATTGGAAGAAGATTCCACACTTGGAACCCCGTTTCACTTTGGAACATGGCTTTATTTTTACCCTAATACTCCTGATTTCTTTGCTTCATTTGATCTTCCTTATTTTCAAGTACCCATCGAATCTTTAGGACAACGTTTTGGTTAGTTAACTATGGCTGAACAATCATCAACATCTTAGACTATATCATCTGATGCAGCTAGAGTAGAATCTTCTGCTTTAACCTCTTCGATGTTTTCTACCACACCTGAGTCGCACCTGTACGGTGAATTGTCCATCCCGGTTGGTTACCAATCATTTTCTAGAACCCACTTAGGGGTTGCTTCTACACCGTGGTCATCACCCATGTCCTCAACCGAAATTTTACCTGGTTCTTCTCTAATGGGAACTCAATAGTCGGATCCTACATATCAGTATCAAGCTAGGTAATCTAGTCAACAAAGACCTATGTATCCATTAAATACTGGATTGCCACCATATGGAGAGTAATATGCTTATTCATGGTATCCTCCTTATTCCGAGGGACTACCATATGGTAATATCCCACAGTATTTAGGTCAATCTGGAACTATATTTTGTCAATAGCAACCAACAATGCTAGTTCAACCAAGGCTTGTGTATCCAACACAACCAATGAAAACTGTGTCAGGTATTCCTACTACACCTATTGTTACTACTCTATTGTAGTCACAAGTTCAAACTGTTGTATCTCAACCTGTTCAAACTGATCCTTCTACCTTGCATCACAAGTTTCAAGTCAAGAAGTTCAAGTTCCTCAAGTTGTTGTACAACAACCACTTATTTCTAGACCTTAGATTAGTGTACCCCTATCTGGACTAACCCAGGCTTACACTGGTATAGTTTATTCACAACCTAGCCAACCTTTCATTGCTAGATAGCAACAACCGTTAAATCCACAACAGTTGTACCAACAACAATAACAGTTGATTCAACAACCATGGTAGCCTCAATTTCAACAACCCCAATTCCATTAATTCCAACCCCAATTTGGACTTGTTTCACAGGCTCAAGCTAGTTTTGGTTAGTCTCAAGCTTACCAAGGTCCTGGTCAACAAGGATTTTCAAGTTATGGAAAACCACACATTCAACCTGGCTGTCAACAACCACCTTATACTAGTTTTGTTCAACAACCATACCAAGCATACCAAATGAAGATGTCCTATGTCGATATGCAAAAACCTATTGCACAGGAAATTCCATCATATCTTGGGTATGCTCAAGCTAACTTGAATCAATAATTTCCCTTTGTAGCAAATTTAGAACTACCAAATTTAAATCGGCTCACTAATGATCCAATCTTATATGCACCTTGGTGGTTGGTAATTCTACATAAGTTACCATCTGACATTCTAAATTTTAATAGAAATCCTGGAGAAGACCCATCAAATCATGTTATGACCTTTCATTTGTGGTTTTCATCAAACTCCTTAAATGACGATTTAGTCAGACTTCATCTTTTCCAAAGAAGACTTACTAGTCCAGCTGCTAAATGGTACATTGAATTACCAAGAGTTTCTTTCGATAGCTTCACAACTTTAGCCACTACGTTTTTGCCCCACTTCCAGTTACCTATCAGATACAAGACTGGAATGGAACCCCTAACCAACTGTAAATAGACTATTGCTACCCATATATCAAATCATATTCATGAGTGGCGGCGTTGTCGTCGAATGGTTAAGACATATGTTCTCGATCAGCTTTTAGCTTAATGGTTCATAAAAAAAATTTTGCCATTAATCACCAATGATGTTGCAAAAGGTGGAGTTGTCGTAGAAGAGCAAGTCATTGCTCGTGCCAAATACTTGGATTTGATTTACACACAATCTGGCATGCTTTATGGTAAAATTCCCAATGCACTTCGACCAGCTTTCATTGTTCCACCTCCTCCACAATCGAGTAAGGACTCTCATGCTGGTGATAGTGTGATCTGTTTTTCAAGCACACAGTCAGCAGGGAGACCATTCGGTCAAACTCTTGTTTTTTCCAATCAAACTACCAATGCATCAAAAATACTCTTGCCTCCGAGATTAATGCCATGTCATCTGACAAAGGCAAAAATCCAAAGCAACTAGTAGGCAGGAAAAAGGGGAAAAATAAAAATAAATAAGAAAATTCCCCTCCAGAGAAATCATTTGATTCCTCTACTTCAGCAAGGAAACCTCATTATCCATGTCTGATATGTGATGACAAGCATTATACAAGAGATTGTCCACATCGCTCTGAGGTCTCTGAACTTTTAAAGACTTCAAACACATTTGCATTGTTGACTGATACATTTCCAACCTTGGAGACACATTTGGTTGCAATAGACCATGCTTCCACATCCCAAGTACTCATTTTATCCATCACAAAGCCACAAAATGAAGTTTTGGTGTCAACAGGAAACAAAGATTATGGAAATTCGTTGTCGTCAAATAATCATTCGACTGCGACTTCATCTAAAGTTGTTCCACCCATTGTACCTGAATTGACAATAAAACCACCAAAGCAGTTGTTCACAAATTGAAATTCAACTCTCAGGCTCGAGTAGCTCAAAATTATGACATAGTGGAAGATCTTGCTCAATCACCTTCCGCTATGTAGACACTCGAGGTGTTGTAAAACTGTCCCTCCCAAAAATAGGCTTTACTGTAAGCAATAGGCGGAATAGATCCTACAGATTCAAATCTTGTGCTTCTTAACCATGCGGAATATTCACCACAGTTACTGGCGCAATTAGCTTTCCTAATCCAAGTAAAAGCTCTCAATAAGAATGTTTAACAAACTATTATTGACGATGGGGCATCTACTTGCATTATGTCCATGAGCTGCTGGAAAACACTTGGTTCACTGCCATTGTCATGATCACCAACCACATTGAAAGCTTTTGGTGGAAAAACATATACTCCATGTGGGATTTTGAGTAGCTTGTAAATAGAACTTGGGGAAAAACGGTTACTGTTGAAGTTGAAGTAGTTGATATACCCCTCGATCACAACATTTTATTAGGAAGGCCTTGGGTATATGCTATGGCTAATGTGCTTTCCACATACTTTCGTACGATTGCATTCCCTTTTAAGGGTGGAATCACAGACATTGATCAGCTAGCCTTCTTTGCCAATAGTTCACAGACTACGGGAAGAATTTCATTGGTACACGGACCGCCACTGTCACTTCAAAGTGTTAGAGTAGGTCTCTTTAAAGATCTTTCCCTAATGGGAACTTTTACCCTCCCGTCACCATCTGATTTGGTAGAAGTGGAAAGAGTAGAGACTTTCAACATGATTTCCTTCACCTCATCTGATTTAAGGAGGATTTCCAACCAATTTGAAGATGATAGTAATATGGAAGTGTTGTCGTTAAGCCTCATTGAATCATCAGAGCAATCAATCTTTCAAGCTTGTGCGGCAAACCCAAATTTGCACTCAAGTTTTGTATGGGTAGATAGGTCGTTAGAATATAGTACCTCTTCGGATCCCTTTTCACGTATAAATTCTATGGATGAAGGAATCATCCAATCAATGATGATAGGAAAGGAACCATGGGAAGATTATCATCACCGTTCCCATATTCCTTATGACAATGAAGATTATTCAAATGAACTAAACCACCCATCAATCATTGATTTCTTGTCGAATTCTGTTAGAGTAGATATTCTGAGTGTAATTTGTCAAACATAGAAGAAACAATTTCTATAAACATTTCGACCAAGCCTAACGTTGTAGAAAACATTCATGTCGGAAAATCTTGTTCTCCATTGGAACTTGATAATTACCGTGCTCTATTTCGTGAATTTAGAGATATTCTTGCATGGTCTTATGACGAGATGCCGAGAATTGACTTAAGCATTGTTGAACATGAGATTAAAATGTACCCTGATGTCAAACCAGTATGACAGCGGCTTCGACCTGTTCATCCTAAGAAATTCATTGCCATTAAACCTGAGGTTGAAAAAATTTTGCATGCTAGCTTCATTTTCCTTATACCTCTTATCGACTATGTATCTAACATTATTCCAGTTATGAAAAAGCAAGGGACAATTCAAGTGTGCATCGATTATAGGGATGTAAATCAAGCATGTCCAAAAGACAATTATCCTACACCCTTTATCGATCAGATTATTGACAAATGTGCTGGATGTGAAGTCTTTTCATTCATGGATGGTTTTTTTGGCTACAATCAAATCAATATCCACCCATAGGACCAATCTAAAATAGATTTTATTTGTTCGTGGGGCACATTCGCCTATCAAAAGTTACCTTCTGGTTTGAAGAATGCAGAGGCTACATTTCAGAGGGTGATGAATTATGCCTTCCATGACATCAAGCACATTGTTCAACCTTATCTTGATGATTTACTTGCTCATTCATGAAAGCGGTCTGATCACCCGCAACATTTGAGAACAATATTTTTATGGTGCCAACACTACAAGATAAGACTCAATCCACACAAGTGTGTGTTTTGTGTCGGCTATGGTCGATTGCTTGGTTTCGTATCTCTAAAGATGGAATTCGACTCGATCCAATTAAGTTTTAGGAAATACTTTACTTGCCTCAACCTTCAAACTTGTTACAGTTACAGAGACTTCAAGGGAAGGCAAACTTTCTGAGGAGGTTCATTCCAAAATATGCTGAGTTGGCTAAAGGTTTCACTCGTCTATTAAGGAAAGGGGTACCCTTCAATTAGGATCAGGTTTCACAAGCTTCCTTTGATGGTCTTAAAGATTCCCTAACTAGAGCATCACTAATGTATGCCCAAAACTATCAAAAAGACTATTACATGTATCTCGCTGCTGCAGATACAACCATTGGTATGGTTTTAGTCCAAGAAGAAAGTGGAATTGAACATCCTATTTGTTACTTGAGTCGTAATCTCAATGATATAGAAAGTAAGTATTCCTATGTTGAAAAGTTAGATTTGGCAATCGTTCAAGCAGTACAGAGATTTCATCATTACATCCTCCTCCCTAAAACTACCATTATATTGGATTGCAACCCTATGACATACATTTTGTCATGTCAATTGCTGGGGGGAAATATTCAAAATGGATAGTTATTTTATAGGAGTTTGATTTGGAATTCATCAAATCTAAATCAGAAATCTCTTATCTTCGCCGAGTTACTTTGCGATCTTCCTTCATCCTCCAATGATTTAACATCAAAAGCATTAATCTCAAATGAGTATATGTTTCTTATCTCGTCAAGTGATCCATGGTATGGAGATATACTGGTCTATCTCCAGGCCCAAGCTTTTCATCCTAATGCCTCTCACTTTGAATAGCAACGTACCCGATACCAAGCCAAAGATTATCTAATCATTGGTGATATGCTTTATCATCATGGCATCGATGCGATTTTACGTAGGTGCCTCACTCATGAGGAAGCCAAAAAAAACTTTAAATGAATGTCATTCAGGTGCTTGTGGTGGACATTTATCTAGTTACGCTACCGCACAGATAATTCTGCATGTTGGTTAGTTCTAGCCAACCATATTCAAAGATTGCATTATTGTTGTCAGAATTTTCCATGCTTTCTAGATATTTGACCAAAAAACTAGATTACCACCTACACCACTACATCCATTCGTTGTTGTTGGCCCATTCTCCAAATGGGGCATTGACTTTATGACATGTAACCCAACCTTGGCCAGGGAGCATGGGTATATTATAGTTTTCATTGACCATTTTACCAAATGGGATGAGGCGATGCCAACATTGAACAACAATGGTGAAATGGTTGCTTTACTTTTCTTCAACCATGTGGTTTCCAAGTTTGGTGTACCACAAGCCATAGTTATAGATCATGGATTTCATTTTCGCAATCACATGATGGTTGAGTTGACTGCCAAGTTAGGACTGTCACATGATAGTTCTACTCCATACTAGCTGGAAGCTAATGGAAAAATTGAGGCTATCAACAAAGTCCTTAAGTGCATGTTGCAAAGAATGATTGGAGTTCATAAAAGAAATTGGCATTTAATCTTGTACTCGGATTTGTGGGCATATCGAACCTCGGTAAGAAATGTGGCCAAATTCACACCCTTTCAATTGGTGTATGGTTTGGAAGCAGTCTTACCAATTCAATGTGAAATCTTGTCTCTCAAACTCATGATTAACCTCCTACCTGACACTTATGAAGAAGAAGCACATTTCTTAGAGTTAATCCATCTCGATGAAACCCGTCGTGATGTCGCATTGGCTAACAAAGCACATAAGAAACGTATTAAGGCGCAATATGATAAAAATGTCAAGCCTTGTGTCTTCTCAGAAGGTGACCTGGTCTTGGTTTACGATCAGGAGTCTAATAAACTTGGCACAAGAATATTTTAACCACTTTGGATGGGCCCTTATATTGTTAAGCATGTTTTGATGAAAGATGTCTATGAGTTAGTGGACTATGATGGGATTCCATTGTCACAGCCCCAAAATGGGTTGTACCTTAAACGTTACTATGCTTAGTTAAGTGTAGTAAAACTCACTGTATATATGCTTTGATTGCATGTGTTTGTGTGTTTCCTTTAGAGTTCTTACTTGGTTAAGTAATCCACTTTGCAGTTGTTGCAGATGTCGAACTTTTCGGAATCATTTGTTGGTTATGCTGATGTGGTTAGTCGTAGTACGCAAAATCTATCCTCTACAGCATGGACCATTTTCGCTCCAAGCAGTAAGTTAGTGAGTTTTAGAGGAATTTGTATTTGTCGATCGACGAATAATATCGTTGATTGAACTTCTCTCTGATTCCATTTCACTTGGCATACGCTGAATCATCATTAGGCCAGACTCACAACTTATACTACAACTTACTGGCATTTATACCATTCGAAACCCAACAATTCATCACATGTTCCTTAAAGTTCATATTTTGAAAGGTATTTTGAGTTTATTCAATATCAGCATATTTCTAAAAATCTAAACACATCAACTGATTCTCTAGTGAATTATGTGTTAAATAGACATTTGTGACATATCTAAAGTAAATATTTTCAATTCACATTGTCAGTTGAATAGAATTGCATCACATAACCATAATAAAACTCTGAAAGTTAAATAGATAGTTGTTTTAAAAGTTTTTACAAATAGTTTGTGTCCAAGAGAAAAATTGGTCATCTAACCCAAAAACTCAAAATGTATGCAAAAAACTTCTAATTAAACTAGTGGTGCTCATGATAGCAAGTCACAGTTTGTGCTATCATGCGTAAAAGTCTCATCCAATGACTTGGCACACCAATGGTGTGGCGTTGCAGTCACATAGGCAACTCCTTGATCTGGACATCCGAAATGCCTAGGGTCAAACCCTATATGTTGTCCTATAGCTTAGCTAATGTCTTGGCTAAATTTAAGTCTCTGAGAACTGCTCTCCCAACAGGTCTCTGTGTTGGCCCACCCACCTCTCGTTGGTGTCCCACAGGTCGAACAGGTCCAACATCTGCATACATAAAAAATGATTTTGTTTAGTCTTGGAGTTAACCAAAAAACACAAAAAGGTAGAAACTTTAAAATCAAAAACACTTTGGTCAAACAATTTACCTATAGCACCCCACTGTGTTCCAACTAGTAACATCAATTCTGCATCTGCACGAAAATCCATTCCTGAATATGGATACTTCGTGATGGCCATATCATATCGTTCAAACCACTCAAAGAATGTAGGGGTAAAATGAGATCAATGACTGACCAGCATGCCTAGCCATAAGATCTACCCATCTCTAAATCCGTGGATCCCTAGGTCCAGATACACCCAATGAAACAGGTTGTCGATGCATAAGTGGAATTCTCTCCAAGGTGAATGAAATCAAGATTGACCCATAGAAAAAGTTCTTTTTCTTTCCTCTTTTCAGCTTGATCAGTTCTTCTTTCGCGGATGAAAGTACTACCTCACACCAGTTGAACACTTTTGGCTCTAAAAACTCTAAACCGTACTACATGTATGATCTCTTTTGTAAGTGTAGTGTCACGTTGCTAGCCAATTTGGCAATGGTAAAGAGGATCATCCTCAATGGTAAATCACTAACATCCATGATTTTAATCTTTCTATCTCTGCTAGGTTGTGCATCTTCCCGGCAAAACTGTCATATGTAGCCTTGTTGTGGGGAAAAATGCCTATGCAGGACGATCCTATCCACCTAAGGTGTGACAGTGCCTTAGCAACAAACAAGGACAGCTATTCTAGTTTCTTCCTTTATGAAATGTGAAAGAAGAGAGATAAATATACTTACCGGTGTCTTCCGTTTGTCCCTCGATCCGGTCTCTCTTCTCTTTGGGAGTTCACAGCTACTTGCCTTCTCACTCACCCAGCTTCAACAGGTACATGCAAGATCACAAGAGAGCAGCTACTTGCCTTCTCGCTTGCCTAGCTTCAACAGGTTCCTGCAAGATCACAAGAGAACAGCTACTTGCGACAAGAGAAGAACACTACACAAAGACAGATATTCACATTCATAACTAGTTTAGGATTAGAAATAAACCAAATACACTAATGCAATCATAAATCAAAGACACATCAATATATAGGAGAAACCAAGATAGCTTTATTAATGAATAACAAGGTTCAGGAGGAGATACAACCACAAGAGGTCCAATCCAGCACCTCCTTCCCACCAAATGAAATTCCTATCTTCACCTCCCTTCAAAGCATTAAGCACCCAATGATTCCAATCTCAAACCAACAGTAATTCTTTGCAATAACAAAATTCCAGCCTCTAGATCTCATGGAGAAGAGATCTATATATAGATGTTTAGAGTGAAGATGAGTCAGCTTGTGACCTGACTAGTGTCCTCTTTCTCTGTCAGTTCTTACTTCCACTTGGAGGCTAAGAGCCTCTTACTCATCACTTAGTCGAACTCATCAAGGAAAGTGTCATGGAGGAATCTTCTGGAAGCTTCCACAGTCTTTGACACCTTTCACAAGAACCCTGACATTTGTCACTTTCCGCTCAGCGCACCCTGGTAGTGCTCCTACCTGCGTTGCAATGCAACTGGCTAGTGTAACCTCTGCATTTCAACGCAGGCAGCTAGTGGAGCTTCTGAATTGATCCTGAATTGACTTGTTTTTGAGCAGTTTCTGGTGGAGAACTTCTGTGAATTGCTGTGGTTTGTTGGCCTTGTTCCTCTAGGGGTAGGAACAACATGTTTAGGGACTTTGGATCCCTTGGATTATGGACATTTCATGCTTATTGTTGTAAGGCACAAAAATGTCTATAACAGTTGCCCCCTAAAGTATGAGGCCGTTTATCGGGTGAAATGCTTTATTAGGAGGATCCGAAGTTCATTCATTGCTGGGAGGAGACCTGTAATACAATACAATACAATACATTATTTTCATACTTTTTTCATGATCTAGCTGAAGCGGGCATTCCCATGCTCAGCTTTATAAATTCATTTTTCTGTACATAGAACAGACAATCGTCTGATGATAGACTGATGATTTTGATGAAATCATCATCCTTTTGGTAGGATGATTATCTGCTGCAATGCTGTACATGTCAATGTCTTTATTTTCTGAATATATATATCGCAGCCCGGATGGATGAAACTAGATCCGGGGTCTTCAATCTCGTCCGATCTTCACTCTAAGTACAAGTCGATCCATGTGAGAATTTCTCTGAAGTCGAACATGGAAAGACATCGCTTGATTACCAGTCAATGATGTAAACCGTTAACAAGCACGAGAGGAATCACCGATAATGATGATGACCCTCAAGGTACTGCAGCACAATTCATGTGGTGTGAATAGAGGACTTGGCGTCGAACACCACGCAAAATCTTTCGGTCGAAGGTCATTGATGTATACTTGTCACCGAAAGTGAGAAACTTGCCATTAAGGCATGCAAGCTTCAAAGTACTGAGGGGGGTGTTCCTAGATCAACTTCTTGGATAATGAGTTGATGTCGACAAGAAGCGATCCGTCAAAGGAGGGCCTTAATGAATCCCACATCAATGACACGGAATGGAGCTAATGATTTTGATGGAGGTGAAAACGATCTGGTGATATATGATTCAGGGTGGCAGTCATGAAAGAGTATAATGTATGGTAGTGGATGGGACACGGGTGACTTCTCTGAACGACTTCTCTTGAACATATGGCGACACTGATGCAATGGATCGGTAGCATTACCCCAAATATGGATGGTATGGCGAGACCATGGTGATGTGACCGGTGAATGAAACAACCCAACCCGATTATGGTACGGAGGAAAAGTGTCATGTTCAAGAGCGACTTGCTACCATCAAAGTTTTCTTTAGTTTCTCCCAAATTTTCCCCAGTCATTGCTAACCAGTACCTCTTTATTTTTGTCAATCTTGAGGAGGATAACATATGCTTGTTCTATAACCTGCCCTTCGGGCAAGCCCATCACTATGTTTTAACGAGCCTAGCGATAGGGAAACTCGTTCTCGTCTAAAGACAAGTTTGTCGCTATTTAATGCATTTAACGAGTCTAACGACAAGGATAACTCGATCCTTTTCATTTTTAGAGAGTCTGAAAAGGTACATAAAGTTAACTCCAAAGGTCCTTTTTCGTCATCTAATCCCTTAAGTCCAAAAAAGTATAAAACAATACAGAAGGGATGAATTTTCGATCTTTTTAACGAGCCGAATAAAACAAGCACTCGATCTTTTTGTGCAATAATCCCTCAGGTCCAAAAAGATTAAAATCTAGAGGAGGGATAGCTCTTCCGGTCACTTTAACGAGCTGGAAGGCCAAAACTCGGCAACCTTTTCATATTTTACGAGTCAAATGAAAAGAGCTTAAAGAAGACTCGTCTTTTGAAGAACGAGTGATAAACAAGGGTAGCAGCTGATTCCAGGGATGGATTGGAATTTCCAAATCACGGCAATGTCACAAGGATGGCTAATGAAATCACTCTTCGCAGCTGTTCCTCAAAATGGGTAAACAATCATATGGAGGTGAATGATCGGCCAATGGAAAAGTGGAGGTGATGGGCAAACATGACCAAGGCTTTAACGGCTGATAATATTACATTCTCCACGGTTATCTCCCGGAATAGTTCATTTTTTAACGAGCTTAAACCTTGGCTCGATCTTATGTTTATTTTTTAACGAGCATGAACTATGCGCTAAAACTGCTCGGATCTTGCGTTTATTTTTTAACGAGCATGAACTGTGTGCTAAAACTGCTCGATTATCCAGTCATAAGGTAAGAATGTCTCATTAAGATTCTATTTTTTATGGAGCTTCCCCTACCAAGCTTTGCTCCGTATCCTTTCTTTATGCAAGTTCGATTACGACTAATCCTACGAGTTTAAAGGGTTAGACCTACAGGTTTAAAGGGAGGACCTAAAAATTTAAAAAATAAATAGTCGCCCTTGCTTGCACTCCAAAAGGTTTGCATGCCCCCAGGTATAAAATACAATTTCAAGGTTACCTCTCAATTCGCAAGTAAAACATTTGTTCTACCAGGAAAGGCCTACCTCTTTCAGGCTACCCAAAGATAGTTTCGTTTGGGATCCAAACAAAACACTTCTTCGGCGGTGTCTACCGAGATAGACAAAGGTGAATGACTTTGGTCGCCAAACACGTAACTTTGACAAAAGAATCCTATTCTAGAATAACCCCTCTTCCTTCACGGACGGGGTACAGACTAGTCATATTCTCCCGCGGAAACCTACCTTATACCCAAAGTTTTCCTACCGAAGCAGACCAGGACGCATGCCCCCTGGGTTCCAGTCATATCCTCCCGGATTACTCACGCTCATTAGGAGGACGGACCGTGGGTTGAGACATTTCTTGAGTGAAGAGACCATTTAGGGATGGTATATGACTATTTGCGATGCGTGATCCAGGGAATGAAAGTTGGTCCACGAGCTTGACCATTCTTCCTCCATGCGGAAAACACATTACTCTAAAGAGTGAGGAGACTATAGCTTCCATGCAATATATATAGTCTCGTCCAAGGAGTAGGTTATAATCCAAGGGTCCTTGAACGACCATCACGTTCATTTGAACGGTCTTCCCTTTCAATGTTATGGGCACATTGGGGAGGATCCCTAAAGGTCGACTGGTTCCCTTATCGAAGCCTGTCAGATTTCTCATTTCAGGCAAAAGCGCTGGCGAACCAAGTGCTTTCCAAGCAATAGAGGAAAGGATACTCACAGATGCCCCCTCATCAATGATAGTGCCAGCCATTACCATTCTGTATATTTGGACGATAATTCTGAATGGTATGGCTGCAGGCAACCGGGGTCTGCCTAGTTGGTTCCAGTCGAAGGACACGACTAGGTTACTTTATGGTGGGACCGAATATACGGCCGGGTATGACCCTGACGAAGTTCCTTCCTGCGATAAAGGAATGGACACATTGCCCCCTTGTTTGTTGGAGTCTGTGTTAATGAAGAGAATTTGGACGGTGTCGTCTTCCTTCTCCTCTGTGATGGTATCATTCGAGGATAGAGCCTCTGAAGGCAAAACCGGGTCAACTGCCACCTCAACCTTTTGACTTTCGTCAGGTATGGATTCAAACGGTTCATCCTCAACGATAGGTGCTTCAGCTGACCACCTGGGCGGGCCAGCCGGATTCTCAACTGGTGAAGGACTTGGCAAGAGTTTTTGATATCCAGTAGGAAGTTGCACTCGTAAAATCGGGCGATCTTCCAAAACTCTCTTAGCCTCGTCTAAGAAGGGAAAACGGTGGATGGCATGGTTGCCTTCACACAGTTTGCAGGGAAATCTAGCTTTCCCTCTTTGTCCCGTGGCTTCACTTTCACTAGTTGACGGTGTGCTATCAACATGGCTATCAGAGGTTGACGCAACCGAATTGTGCAAGCGGGGAGACCAGTCCCTTAGTATCCGAGGGATGCAGGGACAATCTCTGTGGAAGTGGTCTCCCTTGCATATGACACATGGCAATTTAGGCCTAGTTAGTGCAGTGTGTGGATTTTCATTAGATGCCTTTTGCTTGCCCCCAGTCGCGTTTGGCTCCTTCTTCTTCTTCTCTCTCTTCTTCTTCTCCTTCTTCTCTTTGGGAGCTTGGCTTTTTCCATCTCTACCATGAGAAGAGGAAGGAGGAGAGGAAGAGTTATAGGAAGTAGAAGGCTGGTGGGCAGCTCTTGACTGGTCTAACTGCTGATTCGACTGTTCAGGATTAGTGGTGTTTTGAACAACATTAGTTGAGAAGAGCCAGACAGGCAAGCCTATTGTCAGTCCTGGAAGCGACAACGTGGCCATATGGGGCGCTCCAACATCTCCCCAAGAGGAGAAGGGACTAGGATTTCCACCAAGGGGAATTCCTTGGTTGGAGGGCTCCATGTTCTCAACTGAAAGATCAATGCGGGAATAAGGGTGATTGATTATTCCGTTAAAATAAATTTTAATGACGCTTTAGACACAACTTGCTTTTTCAGTTTTAAAGAGTCGAGAAAAAGCTAAAGATGACTCTAGTCGCCTTCGATGTTTTAACGAGCCCGAAGTGACAAATGCTCGGATGGACTTTTTCTGTTATAGAGTCTGAAAAAGGCCAAAAGGAACTACTCTGGAGATCTAGGCAGAGGGTGTGCCAAACCAATCACAAAACTGCAGAATAAGTTTTACGGTACGGCAGTCAATCTTCCCGAATGCTGTGTTCGGTGCATTGCGATCAGTAGGGCGGTCGACACGGCTTCCTAAGGATAAAGGTTTTAAGCCTATAGGGGTCTCCCAATATATACATGATGGTACGTGGGAGCACAATCCGTACTGGCACTTTTGGTCCCTCAGGAGGAATCACCCACCATCAGTGAGGCAAACAGATACCATGTTTAACGACGCCGGAATACGTCTCTATCCTAGACCTCTATGTTGTGCGTTATGTTACAAAGCGTTATTAAGTTCATTCGGTTTATTTTATGTTGATCTTTCTTAGAAGTTTTCCTTTTGAGGTTCACCACGAGATGTATAGACAACTCCCTAAGTGCAGTCTAAAAGATGATAAGAAAATTTTATCTCTTTTTCAACAATGAAAATCCTAGCTACAAAGGGAAAAGAAAGACACCATCTTTTCTCAAAGAGCAATCAGCACACTCTAACAATGCACTTTTCCTAAATCAACATGCAAACTATCAAGATGCAAATGCACAATGCAAATGTTTGTTTTCCACTTTCTTAGTATTGATGCCTACAAAGAAAGCTTTTTGCACAACTTTGAATTTGCTTTTAAATGATCACTACAAAAAAGTTTACTTTTTCAGAATCAGAAAGGGTAGAAGAGATTACAACACTTAACGATTTTCGAAAAGAACTACTTGTTTTGACACTTAAAAGAGACAAACTCAAACCAAGAGAAAGAATGAATGTATAACCAATCTGTAAACAGCCAATGAACTCTCTCCTAGGATCACAATCAATAGATCTGAATCAAAGGCTACAGGATGACCATTTCATTCATGCAAAAGGAGACTGTAAATGACGCCACAAACAAATAAAAACACTCACAGTATTTTGTACAAAAGGAGGCGGAATTTAAGCAGAGAAAAGGGGTTATCAGACTGGTACCTATGCTGGTTACAGGCTGCAAAAATCAGAGATCAAAACAAGGCAAAACAGAGCAGAGAACCCCAGCTGCACAAGGCAAAACTAGATCAACGCACCTGTATAGAAGGGAAACTGAATTTCAGCGCAGGTAGCCTTCACGGGAACTGCGTTGAAATGCAGAATCTCTTCACAGAGTCTGCGCTGAAGAAACGAGAGTTGTTTTCTCTGGGTTCTGGGTCACGGTTTGCTATTTAATCTACAGTTTCAGGCCAAATAAAAGCAACAAGCAAGGTGTAATCAAAGGGATGCTTTTAGGGAGAACTAAGATCTATCACAAAGGATCATCAAATCATTTGTGAGTCCATCATTCAGATCATAGACAAATCCAGTGATTGGATCAGAGCAGTAGCTGCTGCTGTTGAGTCTATGAAATAAACAATGATAGAAGCACAAATAAAATGACTAAACAAATTTCCCCAGCGGAGTCGCCAATTTTTTGTGGGGAAAAATGCCTATGTAGGACAATCCTATCCACCTAAGGTGTGACAGTGCCTTAGCAACAAACAAGGACAACTATTCTGGTTTCTTCCTTTATGAAATGTGAAAGAAGAGAGATAAATAGACTTACCGGTGTCTTCTGTTTGTCCCTCGATCCGGTCTCTCTTCTCTTTGGGAGTTCACAGCTACTTGCCTTCTCACTCACCCAGCTTCAACAGGTACATGCAAGATCACAAGAGAACAACTACTTGCCTTCTCGCTTGCCCAGCTTCAACAGGTTCCTGCAAGATCACAAGAGAACAGCTACTTGCGACAAGAGAAGAACACTACACAAAGACAAATATTCACATTCATAACTAGTTTAGGATTAGAAATAAACCAAATACACTAATGCAATCATACATCAAAGACACATCAGTATATAGGAGAAACCAAGATAGCTTTATTGATGAATAACAAGGTTCAGGAGGAGATACAACCACAAGAGGTCCAATCCAGCACCTCCTTCCCAGCAAATGAAATTCCTATCTTCACCTCCCTTCAAAGCATTAAGCACCCAATGATTCCAATCTCAAACCAACAGCAATTCTTTGCAATAACAAAATTCCAGCCTCTAGATCTCATGGAGAAGAGATCTATATATAGATGTTTAGAGTGAAGATGAGTCAGCTTGTGACCTGACTAGTGTCCTCTTTCTCTGTCAGTTCTTACTTCCACTTGGAGGCTAAGAGCCTCTTACTCATCACTTAGTCGAACTCATCAAGGAAAGTGTCATGGAGGAATCTTTTGGAAGCTTCCATAGTCTTTGACACCTTTCACAAGAACCCTGACTGTTATAGACATTTTTGTGCCTTACAGCATGAAGCATGAAATGTCAATAATCTAAGGGATCCAAAGTCCCTAAACATGTTGTTCCTACCCCTAGAGGAACAAGGTCAGCAAACCACAACAATCCAAATAAGTTCTCCACTGAAAATTACTCAAAAACAAGGCAATTCTGGATCATGTCAACTGCTCCACTGAGCATCTGCGCTGAATGTCAACTACTCCATGGACTACCTGCGTTGAATGTCAACTCCAACAAAGGCTACCTGCGCTGAGCGAGATTTGACAAGTGGAAGTCTCATTCCTCAATGTGTCAGTGCCCAGGAAGCTTCCAAAATGACACTTGGATCAAGGAATTCGACTGGTGATGAGTAAGAGGTTCTAAAACTCCAAGTGGAAGCAAGAACCTCCAAGTGGACTCAAGAACTGAAGAAGAACTGGAGTAGGAGAGGACACTAGTCAGCTTCACATCAGTCTCAGGCTGACTCATCTTCTCTCCAAACTCCTATATATGGATCTCTCTCCCATGAGATCTGGAGGCTGGAATCTTGTGAATGTAAAGAATTGATGTTGGTTTGAGTTTAGAACTATTGGGTGATTTGCTTTGAAGGAGGTGAAGAGGAGATTTCTTTCTGTCGGGAAGGTGATGCTGGATTGGGCCTCTTATGGTTGTTTCACTTCCTGAACCTTACATCTTCCATTAATAAAGCATTTGACGTTCTTCTATATGCATGTGTCTCAATGATGTATTGTTATGCTTGTGTATTTGATTTATCCTAATCCTTGAATCAGTTATGAATGTATGCTTCTTGTAGTTTCCCTCTCTTGTCATTTTGCAGGATCTTGGTGTAGCTGGGCCCGTGAAAGAGCAAGGAGCTGGGAGCAAGCAGCAAGGAGAGAAGATTGGATCAACCATTAGCGGAAGACATCGGTTAGTGGATCTCTTTCTCCCCTCTTTTACATTTCATAAAGAAGTAATCTTAGATAGCTTTGCTTTGATTGTTGCTAAGGAACTATCACCCTTAGAGTGGGATAGGGTCATTCCGTATTGGATACTTTTCCCAACAACAAATTGGCGACTCCGCTGGGGATCGTATCTTGTTGGTTGTTTGTGTTTCTTGCTATTCATTTTATAAACACAGGGAGTACCGAATCGAACTGCATTTGGATCTTTCCAATGCAAAGTAGAGGGCAACTACTCTAGCTCAGTTTCTGGGCATGTTTATGATTTGAAGAGCTGATCCACAAGGACTCTGAACAGCTCTTAGTGCTAGCTTTTCATCCTCCTTTGAATCATCCTTTAGTGTGTACTTGATTGATAGCTTTGATTTGGCCAAAAACTGTTGATTTTTGAGCAATCTGTGACCCAGAACCCAGGAGGGACGAGAGTTTCTCCTTCAGCGCAACTGCTATGAAGGCAGTCTGCATTTCAACGCAGGTCCTGTGAAGGCTACCTGCGTTGAATGTCAAACTGACAGTGTTGAGGTTGCGCTGAACCAGTTAGGCCTTGTGCAACTGGGGTTCTCTGCTTTCTGTTGCCCTGTTTTCATCCTTGTTTTTGCAGCCTGTTATCAGTCAATGTACCTATCTGAAACCACCTTTCTTTGCCACTATTCCACCTCGGTTGTATAAAGAAACTGTATTTGTTCTTTGTGTATTTCTTACATCATTTGCAGTTTCCCATAACGAAAGTGAACTAGTCTTGCTGTGACCTCTTAGATCTAGACCTGTGATAAGTGTCGTTTTGATCTTAAGAGTTAGTTTGTTTGCTGGTCATAGCTGATTGAGCTTTTGCTTTCGTCATATGGTTTGAATTTATGTATTTCTAGTGTTGAAACAAGTAAATCTTAAGGTGTCTTTTGATTTTGGACAAAAGCTTGTTTGCTTTCACTTGAAATTGAATTCAAAGTTATATAACAGCTTTCTTTCTGTAATACATCAACATTAAGAAAGAGAAAAGAAATACCTGCATTGTGCATGTGCATTTTGACAGCTTGCATGTTGATTTAGGAAAAAGTGCATTAGTGTGTGCTCTATGATCTGTGTGAAAAGATGATGTCTTTCTTTTCCCTCAGTAGTTAAGATTTTCATAAGTTGAAAAGATTGAAAAGCTTGCTTCTCATCTTTAGACTGCATTTAGGAGTTGTACCATACATCTCGTGGTGATCCATAAAGGCAAACTGCTAAACAAGATCAACCTAAAATAAATTGAATTTACATAACAACGCTTTGAAACATAACGCAAACACATAGAGGTCTAAGCTAGAGACGTGTTCCGGCGTCGTTAAACGTGATATCTTACTGTCGAGTGGTTGGGTGATTCCTCCACGGTGAAGCGATAAGTATCAATACAACTTGTGCTCCCACGTACCGTCGCGTATATATTGGGAGACCCCTATAGGAATAAATCCTTTATCCATAGGAAGCCATGTCGGCCGCCCTACTGATCGCAATGCAGTGAACACAGCATTCACGAAGATCGACCACCCGTACCGTAAAACGTATTCTGTGGTTTTGTGAAAAGTTTGGCACACCCTCTGCCTAGAACTCCAGAGTAGTTTCTTTTGGCCTTTTTCAAACTCTATAACTGAAAAAGTCCATCCGAGCATTTGTCACTTTGGGCTCGTTAAAATATCGAAGGAGACTAGATTCATCTTTAGCTTTTTCTCGACTCTTAAAAAGTGAAAAAGCAAGTTGTGTCTAAAGCGTCGTTATAAAATTTATTTTAAACGGAACATAATCACCTCCTATTCCTGTGTTGATCTTTAGGTTGAGAACATGGAACACACCAACCAAGGAATTCCCCATGATGGAAATCCTAGTCCCTTCTCCTCTTGGGGAGAAGTTGGTGCGCCCCACATGGCCACATTGTCGCTTCCAGGACTAACAATTGGCCTGCCAGTTTGGCTATTCTCAACCAGTGTAGTTCAGAACACCACGGTTCCTGAACAGTCGAGTCAATAGTTAGATCAGTCTAGAGCTACCCTCCAGCCTTCTACTTCCTATGACTCTTCATCCAATCCTTCCTCTTCGCAAGGTAGAGCCGGCAAAAGCCAAGCTCCCATGGAGAAGAAGGAGAAGAAGAAGAGAGAGAAGAAGAAGAAGGAGCCAAAGGCCACTGGGGGCAAGCAAAAGACATCTGACAAAAATCCACACACAGCACAGACCGGGCCTAAATCGCCATGTGTCAAATGTAGAGGAGACCACTTCCATAGAGATTGTCCCTGTATTCCCTAGATACTAAGGGACTGGTCCCCTCGTTTGCACAGTTCGGGAGCATCAACCTCTGATAGCCATGTTGAATGCTTACCGTCAACCAGCGAAAGTGAAGGTTCAAGACAAAGAGGGGGAGCAAGATCCCCCTGTAGACTGTGTGAAGGCGATCACGCCATCCACCGTTGTCCCTTCTTAGACGAAGCGAAGAGAGTTTTGGAAGATCGTCCGGTTTCACCGTTGCGACTTCCTCCTGGATACAAAAAACTCGTGCCAAGTCCTTCGTTGGTTGAAAATACAGCTGGCCCGCTCAAGTGGTCAGCTGAAGCGTCAGTCATTGAAAATGAACCTACTGAATCCAGACCGGACGAAAGTCCAAAGGTCGAAACGGCAGTTGACCCGGTTCTGCCTTCAGAGATTTCATCTTCAAATGACACTGCCACTGAAGATTCATCTTCAAATGACACCCTCACTGAAGAGAATAAGGATGACACCATCCAGATTCTTTTCATCAACACCGACTCTGATGAGTATCAGGGCAATGCGCCCATTCCTTTATCGCAGGAAGGAACATCGTCAGGGTCATATCCGGCCGTGTATTCGATCCCACCACCAAGCAACCTGGTTGTGTCCTTTGATTGGAACCAACTGGGCAGACCCCGGTTACCAGCCAGTATACCATTCAGAATTATAGTCCAAATATACAGAATGGTAATGGCTGGAACTATCATTGATGAAGGGGCATCTGTGAGTATCCTTTCCTCTATTGCTTGGAAAGCACTGGGTTCCCCGGTGCTTTTGCCTGAGATAAGAAATCTCTCGGGTTTCGATAAAGGAACCAGTCGACCATTAGGGATCCTACCCAATTTGCCCATTACATTGAAAGGGAAGGCCGTTCAAATGAACGTGATGGTCGTCCAAGGACCCTTGGATTATAACCTACTCCTTGGACGAGACTATATATATTGCATGGGAGAAGTAGTCTCCTCACTCTTTAGAGAAATGTGTTTTCCACATGAAGGAAGAATGGTCAAGCTCGTAGACCAACTTTCATTTCCGGGATCACGCATCGCAAATAGTCACATACCAACCCTGAATGGTCTATTCAATCAAGAAATGTCTCCACCCCCAGTCCTTCTTCCCGATGAGTGCGAGTGATTCGGAAGATAGGACTGGAACCCATGGGGCATGCATCCTAGTCTGCTTTGGGCAGAGAAAACCCTGGGTATAAGGTAGGTTTCCGCGGGAGAATATGACTAGTCCGTACCCCATCTGAAAGAAGGAAGAGGGGTTGTTCTGGAAAAAGATTCTTTTTTCAAAGTTATGTGTTTAAGGCAACGCCACTCACCTTTGTCTACTTCGGTAGACACTGCCGAGGAATGTTCTGTTTAATCTGCTAATGTAACAATCTTTGGGTAACCTGAAAGAGGTAGGCCTCTCCCGGTTAAACAAATGTTTTTCCTGCAAATTGAGGGGTAACCTTGAAACTCTACTTTATACCTGGGGGCATGCAAACCTTTTGGAATGCAAGCAAGGGCGGCTATTGATTTTTTTAAATTTTTAGGTCCTCCCTTTAAACCTGTAGGTCTAACCCTTTAAACTCGTAGGATTAGTCGTTACCAAACTTGCATAATGAAAGGATTGGAGCAAAGCGTCGGGAGATGAAGCTCCATAAAAAATAGCGATCTCCCAGGAGACATTCTTATCTTATGACTGGTATAAACGAGCAGTTTTAGCAAAGTTCATTCTCGTTAAAAAATAAACGCAAAATCGAGCAGTTTTAGCACGAGTTTATGCTCGTTAAAAAATAAATGCACCTATGAGCAAGCTTCCCCCAGAGTTCACGCTCATCCAGAAAAAATGAACCGGTAAATAACCATTTGAGATCGTAAATTCATTAGCCATAAAAGCCTTGGTCGTGTTTGCACCGTCGCCTCCACTTTTCATTTGGCCGATCATTCACCTCCACTTGATTGTTTACCTATTTTGAGGAACAACTGCGAAGAGTGATTTCACCTAGCCATCCTTGTGACACTGCCGTGATTGGAAAATTCCAACCTGTACCTGGAATCTGCTGCTATCCCTGTTTATCACTCGTTCCTCAAAATACGAGTCTTCTTTGAGCTCTTTTCATCTGACTCGTAAAATATGAAAAGTTTGCCAAGTTTTGGCCTTCCAGCTTTTTAAAGTGACCGGAAAAGCTATCCCTCCTCTAGATTTTAATCTTTTTGGACCTGAGGGATTATTGCACAAAATGATCGAGCGCTTGTCTAGTTCGGCTCGAAAAAACTATCGAACATTCATCCCTTCTGTATTGTTTTATACTTTTTCAGACTTAAGGGATTAGATGACGAAAAAGGACCTTCGGAGTTAACTTTACGTACCTTTTTAGACTCTCTAAAAATGAAAAGGACCGAGTTGTCTTTGTCGCTAGACTCGCTAAATACATTAAATAGCGACAAACTTGTCTTTAGACGAGAACGAGTTTCCCTATCGCTAGGCTCGTTAAAACATAGCGATGGGCTTGCCTGAAGGGCAGGTTATAGAACAAGCATATGTTATCCTCCTCAAGCTTGACAAAGATAAAGAGGTACTGGTCAGAAATGACTGGGGAAAAATTGGGAGAATCTCAAAGCTTTAATGGTAGCAAGTCGCTCTTGAACATGACACTTTTCCTCCGTACCACATCGGGTTGGGTTGTTTCATTCACCGGTCTCATCACCATGGTCTCGCCATACCATCCACATTTGGGGTAATGCTACCGATCCATCACATCAGTGTCGTTATATGTTCAAGAGATGTTGTTCAGAAAGAGTCAACCGTGTCCCATCCACTGCCATACATCATCTTTCATCCTTCCATGACCTCCACCCTAAACCATATTTCACAGATCGTTTTCACCTTCATCACAATCATTAGCTCTTTTCCATGTCACTGATGTGGGATTCATTAAGGCCCTCCTTTGATGGATCGCTTCTTGTCGACATCAGCTCATTATCCAAGAAGTTGATCTAGGAACACCCCCCTCAGTACTTTGAAGCTTGCATGCCTTAATGGCAAGTTTCTCACTTCCGGCGACAGGTATACATCAATGACCTTCGACCAAAAGATTTTGCGTGGTGTTCGACGCCAAGTCCTCTATTCACACCACGTGAATTGTACTGCAGTACCTTGAGGGTCATCATCATTATCGGTGATTCCTCTCGCGCTTGTTAACAGTTTACATCATTGACTGGTAATCAAGCGATGTCTTTCCATGTTCGACTCCAAGAAATTCTCACATGAATCGACTTGTACTTAGAGTGAATATCGGACGAGTTTGAAGACCCCAGATCTAGTTTCATCCATCCGGGCTGCGATATATATTCAGGAAATGAAGACATTGACATGTACAGCAGATGATCATCCTAATCAAAGGATGATAATTTCAGCAGAGAATTATCAGTCTACCATCAGACGATTGTCTGTTCTATGTACAGAAAATGTATTTATAAAGCTGAGCATGGGAATGCCCGCCTCAGCTAGATCATGAAAGCAGTATGAAAAATAATGTATTATATTGTATCTTATTACAGGTCACCTCCCAGCGATTGAATGAACTTCGGATCCTCCTGATAAAGCATTTCACCCGATAAACGACCTCATACTTTAGGGGGCAACTGTTATAGACATTTTTGTGCCTTACAGCATGAAGCATGAAATGTCAATAATCTAAGGGATCCAAAGTCCCTAAACATGTTGTTCCTACCCCTAGAGGAACAAGGTCAGCAAACCACAGCAATCCAAATAAGTTCTCCACTGAAAAATACTCAAAAACAGGGCAATTCTGGATCATGTCAACTGCTCCACTGAGCATCTGCGCTGAATATCAACTCCTCCATGGACTACCTGCGTTGAATGTCAACTCCAACAAATGCTACCTGCGATGAGCGAGGTTTGACAAGTGGAAGTCTCATTCCTCAATGTGTCAGTGCCCAGGAAGCTTCCAAAATGACACTTGGATCAAGGAATTCGACTGGTGATGAGTAAGAGGTTCTAAAACTCCAAGTGGAATCAAGAACCTCCAAGTGGACTCAAGAACTGAAGAAGAACTGGAGTAGGAGAGGACACTAGTCAGCTTCACACCAGTCTCAGGCTGACTCATCTTCTCTCCAAACTCCTATATATGGATCTCTCTCCCATGAGATCTGGAGGGTGGAATCTTGTGAATGTAAAGAATTGCTGTTGGTTTGAGTTTAGAACTATTGGGTGATTTGCTTTGAAGGAGGTGAAGAGGAGATTTCTTTCTGCTGGGAAGGTGATGCTGGATTGGGCCTCTTATGGTTGTATCACTTCCTGAACCTTACATCTTCCATTAATAAAGCATTTTAGGTTCTTCTATATGCATGTGTCTCAATGATGTATTGTTATGCTTGTGTATTTGATTTATCCTAATCCTTGAATCAGTTATGAATGTATGCTTCTTGTAGTTTCCCTCTCTTGTCATTTTGCAGGATCTTGGTGTAGCTGGGCCCGTGAAACAGCAAGTAGCAAGGAGAGAAGATTGGATCAACCATTAGCGGAAGACATCGGTTAGTGGATCTCTTTCTCCCCTCTTTTACATTTCATAAAGAAGTAATCTTAGATAGCTTTGCTTTGATTGTTGCTAAGGAACTATCACCCTTAGAGTGGGATAGGGTCATTCCGTATTGGATACTTTTCCCAACAACACTGACATTTGTCACTTTCCGCTCAGCGCACCCTGGTAGTGCTCCTACCTGTGTTGCAATGCAACTGGCTAGTGTAACCTCTACATTTCAACGCAGGAAGCTAGTGGAGCTTCTGAATTGATCCTGAATTGACTTGTTTTTGAGCAGTTTCTGGTGGAGAACTTCTGTGAATTGCTGTGGTTTGTTGGCCTTGTTCCTCTAGGGGTAGGAACAACATGTTTAGGGACTTTGGATCCCTTGGATTATGGACATTTCATGCTTATTGCTGTAAGGCACAAAAATGTCTATAACAAGCCTCTCACTAATTCCCCTCCTTTGGAAAATCCAGATAGTGAGATGGGGGCACCCCGCCTCGACAGTCCAATCAGAAAGTAGATGTCATCGATCGTAAATGCGATCAATTTGTCCCTAATGTGAAAGGCCTAATCAGTAGGATCCCATGAATGAAGAAGGAACTGTAAAAGCTCAATATGCTGCCACATGCTAGGTAGTCGAAATACTGGAGTAACCCACAATTCCTTAGGGCCTCAACCATACCCTGATTATTCAGGGCAATCATGTCTTGTTCTTCGTGCTCTTGTTCTCTCCTTATACTAGTTTTTTCAACAACCATACCAAGGTTACCAATTGAAGATGCCCTATGTCGTTATGCAAAGACCTATTGCACAGTCAATTCCATCATATCCTAGGTATGCTCAACCCGACTTTAATCAACAGTTGCCCTTTGTAGCAACTTTAGAATTACCAGATTTAAATCGGCTCGCTAATGATCCAATATTATATGCACCTTGGTGGCTGGTAATTTTGCATAAGTTACCATCTGACATTCTGAAGTTTAACAGAAATCCTGGAGAAGACCCATCAAATCATGTTATGACCTTTCATTTGTCGTGTTCATCAAACTCCTTAAATAACAATTTGGTCAGAGTTCATCTGTTCCAAATAAGACTTATTGGTCTAGCTACTAAATGGTACATTGAATTACCAAGAGCTTCTTTTGATAAATTCACCACTTTAGCCACTACTTTTTTGACCCACTTCTAGTTACCTATTAGATACGAGACTGGAATGGAACTCCTAACCAACTTTAAACAAACTACTGCTACCCATATATCAAATCATATTCATGAGCAGTGGCATCATCATCGAATGGTTAAAACATATGTTCCCGATCAACTTTTAGCTGAGTGGTTCATAAAATCCTTGTTGCCATCAATCACTGAGGATGTGGTAAAAGGTGGAGTTGTCACAGAACAGCAAGTCATTTGTCATGCCCAATACTTGGATTTGATTTACACACAATCCAACACACTTTATGATAAAATTCTCAATGCACCTTGACCAGCTTTCACTGTTCCACCTCCTCCACAATCAAGTCAGGACTCTCATGCCAGCGACGGTGTGATTGGTTCTTCAAGCACACAGTCAGTAGGGAGACCATCTAGTCAAATTCTTGTTGTTTCCAATCAAACTACCAATGCATCAAAAAATACTCTTTCCTCTGAGATTAATGTCATTTCATCTGACAAAGGAAAAAATCTAAAGCAACCAGCATACAAGAAAAAGGGGAAAAACGAAAAGAAACAAGAAAATTCCCGTCTAAAGAAATCATTTGATTCCTCTACATCAGCAAGGAAACCTCATTATCCATGTCTGATATGTAATGACGAGCATTATACAAGATATTATCGACATCTCTCTGAGGTCTCTAAACTTTTAAAGACTTCAAACATATCAGCAGTGTTGACTGATCTGTTTCCAACCCTGGAGACACATTTGGTTGCAACAGACCATGCTTCCACATCCAAAGTACTCATGTTATCCATCACAAAGCCACAAAATGAAGTTTTGCTGTCAACAAGAAACTAATATTATGGAAATCTGTCATCATCAAATAATGAAGCCATTGATCAACCTAATCCTTCGACTTTGACTTAATCTAAAGTTGTTCCACCCATTGTACATGAATTGACAATAAAACCACCAAAGGGAGTTGTTCACAAATTGACCTTCAACCCTCAGGCTCGAGCAGCTCAAAATTATAATATAGTGGAAGATCTTGTTCAATCACCTTCTGCTACATCAAAAATCAAGGTGTTGCAAAACTGTCCCTCCTAGAAACAAGCTTTATTAACAGCAATAGGTGGAATAGATTCTACGGATTCAAATCTTGTGCTTTTTAACCATGCGGGATATTCACCACAGTTACCGGTACAATTAGCTTTCTTAATCCAAGTAAAATCTCTCAATAAGAATGCTCACCGAACTATTATTGATGACGGGGCATCTACTTGCATTATGTCCATGAGTTGCAAGAAGACACTTGGTTCACTGCCGTTGTCACAATCACTGTTGGGTCCCTATAATACTAGTGATTACCCCATTACTATTGTAGTTATACCCCTTATTAATATTGTTGTGCCCCAATTTCCCCCATATTGTTATTACTGTGCGCCATAGAATCCCTCTATTGTTATTTTTGTGGCTTTATATTATTATTGTTAGGTCGGCTGGATTATATTGTGACTCCTTAGAATCCTATATATAGAAAGGAGGTTTTGTCATTTGAATCATCCAAGAATTGTTCATTTATGTAATGTAAAGGAGGTTTCCCCCTCGAAGAGGCTGAATTCTAAGGCGTTGATCTATCTTTTCTATCTTTTCTTGAGTTGGTTTCATAACATTTGGTATCAGAGCTTTGGATTCTAGGGTTTCGCTGCTCCAAACAGGTCATCGTGGCATTTTTGCTATAAATTATTTTCTGGGACGTTTCAGAAGTTGAAGAAAAAACCCATTTGAGAAGAAATAACGCTGAACCTTGGCTCCAAATTTCAGAGCTTTTCGCACTATATTTGCGGAGATATGATCTGAGGAAGTTAGTCTTTTTGTAGACTCCTGAATTACATTCCAAACAGGTGACCTGGCGAAAATCGTCATAACTTTATTTCTGAGCATCGAATTGAAAGTTCGTAAGAAGATACAGAAAGAGGACGGACTATAGTTTTCTTTTATATATTTTTCAAAGTCAAAGGTCGACACAATGACACGTGGCACTTCATACAAGTTTGCTCTACTGAACTAGTCTATAATCAGGTCACTGCGGGAGATTGTGCATAACTCTTTCTTGGAGAATCCAATTTGGATCACACTAGTGGCATGGAAAAGAGGACATAGAAGGCTACTGCAGGTCACAATTTTAGAATTGGATGATTCGAAATTACAAAGATACATCAGATTCAATATCAGGCTTCTACAAAGTGAAAAAAGGTGTGTAGTTTTATTTTTATTTTTTGCGTAAGCTTGGTTTGAAGGAATTCAAAGGGCATAGTAAAGCATTATTATCGGTAATTGACGCCCCAAGGAAAGAAAATGAAAAAACCTAGTAAGCGACCTGAAAGCTCTAGCATGACTTATGAAGAAGAGGAAGAAATGCAACATGATATAGCAAAATTACGAGACCAAGTGCAACAAGTGTCACTTGCACAAAAAGGAACAGAATCTAAGATGGATGGTTTAAAGAAAGATGTAGAAGCTGAGATGGATGGTTTAAAGAAAGGCATAGAAGCTAAGATGGATTGTTTAAAGAAAGGCGTAGAAGCTAAGATGGACGATTTGAAGATAGATTTGAAGACAGACATGGAAGAATTGAAGAAGTTGCTACAAGAAAGGGTCACTAATGGTGAAAGGGTAGTAAAGGAAACTCATGATGAGAACAAAAGAAATGTTAATCATGATTCCATAGACTCTAATGTTGGATCGAATACCCACCATATTCCAGAAATCGATATGAGGAAGTTTGATGGCAAGGATCCCGCAACATGGATATTACAGATGGAGCAATTCTTCGATCTCAATAATGTGCAAAACACACAAAAGGTACGTATGGCAACTTTATATTTGGAACCAAAATAGTTTTTATGGTATCAATGGCTTTTCTCTCGTAAACAATTTATCACTTGGGCAATTTTTACGGAAGAATTGATAGCACATTATGAGGGTACAAAAAGCAACACTTTTTTTAGCCAATTGATAAGTCTCAAACAAAAGGGTTCAATAATGGAGCACATTGAGGAGTTCCAAAAATTAAACATAAGGGTAAAAGATATTCCGTAAGAGCATAGGATTGATGTGTTCATAGGGTCTTTAAAGGATAATATCCAACGTGATGTTCGCCTTTGGGAACTTGATTCATTAGAGAAGGCATTTAGGTTAGTAAGAAAAATGGAAAGCAAAATTATGGCAGCCAGGAAGCATACCACTCACAACTATACAGACGGAAGTGTTGTTGCCCCTAGTCTTCCATAACCTATAAGGTTGACACCACAACAATTGGAAGAAAAAAGAGAAAAAGGGCTTTGTTACAGTTGTGATAGCAAATACACTAAAGGTCATAAGTGTACTGAGAAGAAATTATTCTACATAGATTGTGAAGAGGAAGAAGAAAAAGAGCAAGAAAGGTCAAAAGAAGAGGATATACTCCAGGAACAAAGCCTAGATGAAGAAAAAATAAATCCAACCATATCTTGTAATGCATTGGCAGGAATTACCACTCCTCAAACCATCAAGATAGAAGGACAAATCAAGAAGAAAAGGGTAATAGTGTTGATTGATTCACGAAGCACCCACAATTTTATTCATTGTAAGGTAGCAAAAGAATTGAATTGCTTCCTATATCCAGCACCAGAGTGTCAAGTGATGATTGTAAATGGAGGAACAATAAATTGCTCTAGAAAGTGCCATAATATCAAGCTATCCATGGGAGAATATGTATTGACTAGCCCACTGCTTTCCATTCCAATGGGAGGTGCTGATGTTGTACTAGGAGTCCAATGGCTACAATCCTTGGGTACAATAGCTTTTAATTTTCCAGAACTTTTCATCAAATTTTCTACGGAAGGAAAGGAAGCTGAATTAAGGGGTATTGTAGGGAAACTAGGAAAGATAATCAGCTCTAATGGTATGACAAAGCTTCTAAAAAAGGAGCAAAGAGGTGTAATTGCACAATTATGTTCACTAGATGTTTCCACATCGGAATCATCTATTTCTCCAGATCTCCAAAAAGTCCTGGACAATCATTCCAAGGTATTTGAGACTTCCAATGGTCTCCCACCTATGCATGATCATGATCATTCTATTCATCTGATTCCAGGAAGTGTTCCTCCAAACATCAGGCCATACAGATATCCCTATGTCCCAAAGAGTGAAATTGAACGTATGGTTGCAAAAATGCTAGAGGCTGGTATAATGCAACCGAGTCAAAGTTCTTTATCTACTCCAGTAGTATTGGTGCAGAAGAAGGATGGATCATGGCGCATGTGTCCGGATTATAGGGAGCTCAACAAGCTCACTATTAAAGATAAGTTCCCCATTCCTATCATTGATGAATTACTGGATGAATTGCATGGATCAATTTACTTCACCAAGTTGGATCTTCATTCAGGATATCATCAAATCAGAATGAAGACTGAAGACATTTTGAAAACAGCATTTAGAACTCATGAGGGTCATTATGAATTTTTGGTCATGCCTTTTGGCCTTACCAATGCACCTTCAACATTTCAAGGTTTGATGAATTCAATTTTCAAGCCATTCCTTAGAAAATTTGTGTTAGTATTTTTTGATGATATACTAATCTACAGCAAGTCTTGGAAGGATCATGTTGAACATGTTGACAGGGTGCTACAACTATTGGAGGAGAAACAATTATATGCAAAAAGATCCAAATGTTTCTATGGAGTCCAGGAGGTGGAATATCTGGGTCATATTGTATCTCATGAAGGAGTTAAGGTAGACCCTAGAAATATTAAAGCCATTAAGGAAAGGAAAATCCCCACATCCATAAAGCATCTGCGAGGATTTCTCAGGTTGACAGGGTATTATCGCAAGTTTGTTAAGAATTATGGGAGAATAGCAGCACCTCTAACAACATTATTGAAGAAAGATGCATCTTCATGGACTTCGGAAGCAACAAAGGCCTTTGAACATCTTAAAGAGGCAATGTGCCAAGCACCGGTCTTAGCTACACCGGACTTCACAGAAACCTTTATTGTGGAATGTGATGCTTCAGGAAATGGAATTGGTGCTGTTCTAATGCAAGATGAAAGACCCATTGCTTTTGAAATTCGTCCAATCAAGGGAAAGTTTTTAAGCAAAGCTATTTATGAGAAGGAAATGTTGGCAATACTCCATGCACTTAAGAAATGGTGACCCTACCTAATGAGAAGACACTTCAAGGTAAAAATGGATCATGATAGCCTTAAATACCTTTTAGAACAAAGATTATCCTCTGAAGAGCAACAAAAGTGGGTCACAAAGATGTTGGGTTATGACTTTGAAATCATCTACAAAAAAGGGAAGCAAAATGTGGTGGCAGATGCACTCTCAAGAAAGGATGAGGATGTGGAAGCATTGTTGTGCGCCATTTCTATTATCCAACCGGATTGGATAAATGAAGCAAGGGAGGAATAGAAGAATGATGAAGAAGTGTGGGCACTTTTTCGAAAGTTACAACAAGATTCCAGTACGTCTGATACATTTAGCTGGCAAAATGATTCGTTATGGTACAAAGATCGCTTATACCTCTGTAAGAATTCCTAGCTAAAACAAAAGATTCTTATGGAATTGCACACTTCTCCCTTAGGAGGGCACTCAGGATTTCTAAAAACTTACCACAAGGTTAAGAAGGAATTATTTTGGGATGGCCTTAAATCAGATATTCAAAAGTTTGTGGCGGAATGTTTGGTTTTCCAACAAAATAAAGTTGAAACAATTAAGACACCGGGTCTATTACAACCTTTATCCATTCCAAGCCAACGTTGGGAGGAGGTTTCAATGGATTTTATCACAGGTTTACCCAAGTCTGAGGGAAAGAGTGTCATCATGGTGGTAGTTGACAGACTTACCAAGTATGCACACTTTTTTGCATTATCACATCCATTTACAGCCAGTACAGTTTCTAGTGCATTTATGGAAACAATTCAAAAGCTACATGGAAACCCAAAGATTATTGTAAGTGACAGAGATCCCATTTTCACTGGAAATTTTTGGACAGAATTATTTTCTTGTCTTGGTACTCAGTTAGCTCATAGCTCATCTTATCATCCTCAATCTGATGGGTAAACTAAGATAGTAAACAAATGTTTGGAAGGATATCTTTGTTGCTTTGTATCTGATAAACAGACACAATGGGTCAAATGGTTGCCTCTGGCTGAATGGTGGTATAACACTTCCTTCCATACAACAACAAAAAAGAACCCCATTTATGGCACTTTATGGGTATCAACCACCATCCATCACATCATATTTAAGAGAAAATTCTAAGGTTCAGGTAGTGGAACATCACATTGAACATCAACGACAAGTCCTCCAACTCTTAAAGGATAACCTCGTGTTGGCACAGAACAGAATGAAACAACAGGCAGATCAACATCGTAGTGAAAGAAGTTTTGATGTAGGTGATTGGGTATTCCTACGGCTAGAACCATATAAGCAAATGTCCCTCAAGCAAGTTAAGAAGGATAATAAATTATCACCAATGTATTATGGTCCATACAAGGTGTTGCAAAATATTGGTACTTTGGCATAAAAATTGGAGCTTCCTGCAGCTTCTCGATTGCACCCAGTTTTCCATGTTTCATGTTTAAAGAAGGTTATAGGTGACAAGCTCCCAGTTCAAACAATATTGCCAGAACTTAACGAGGAATGAAAAATTATATTGGAACCGGAAGCAGTCACAGAAACAATAACTCGACATCTACGAAATCGATCAATTTCAGAGTATCTTATCAAGTGGAAGAACTTATCCGCTGAAGATTCCACATGGGAGGATGAAAATTTTATGCAGAAGTATCCAAAACTACTCAAGCGTTGAGGACAACACTTTTTTGAAGGAGAGGAGCATGTTGGGTCCCTATAATACTAGTGATTACCCCATTACAATTGTAGTTATACCCCTTATTAATATTGTGGTGCCCCTATTGCCCCCATATTGTTATTATTGTGCCCCATACAATCCCCCTATTGTTATTTTTGTGGTTTTATATTATTATTGTTAGGTCGGCTAGATTATATTGTGACTCCTTAGAATCCTATATATAGAAAGGAGGTTTTGTCATTTGAATCATCCAAGAATTGTTCATTTATGTAATGTAAAGGAGGTCGCCCCCTAGAAGAGGCTGAATTCTAAGGCGTTGATCTATCTTTTCTATCTTTTCTTGAGTTGGTTTCATAACAATCACCAACCACGTTGAAAGCTTTTGATGGAAGAACATATACTCCATGTGGGATTTTGAGAAACCTGCAAATCGAACATGGGGGAAAAACAGTTACTATTGAAGTTGAAGTAGTTGATAGACCTCTCGATTACAACTTTTACTAGGAATGGCTTGGGTATATGCTATGGCTGCTGTGGTTTCCACGTACTTTTGTACTATTGCATTCCCTTTTAAGAGTGGAATCACATTCATTTATCAACTCGCCTTCTTTTCCAATAGTTCACACGCTACGAGAAGCATTTCGTTGGTATGTGAACCCCTGTTGTCACTTCAAAGTATTTTCTCCACCTCATCTGATTTAAGGAGGATTTCCAACCAAGATGAAGATGATATTAATATGGAAGTGTTGCCCTTAAGCCCCAATGAATCATCATAGCAATCAATCTTTCAGGCTTGCGTGACAAACCCAAATCCACACTCAAGTTTTGTATGGGTAAATAGGTCATTAGAATATGGTACCTCTTCGGATCCTTTTTCACGCATAAATTCTACGGATGAAGGAATCATCCAATCAATGATGATAGGAGAGGAACCATGGGAAGATTATCATCATCATTCCCATCATCTAAATGACAATGAAGATAATTCAAGTGAACTAAACCACCCATCAATCATTGATTTCTTGAATTCTATTCGAGTAGATACTGTAGATTCTGAGCATAATTTGTCACACATAAAAGAAACAATTTCTATAAACATTTCACCAAACCTAACATTGTAGAAAACATTCATGTCGGCAAATCGTGTTCTCCATTGGAACTTGATAATTAGTTTGCTCTATTTTGTGAATTTAGAGATATTTTTGCATGTTCTTACAAGGAGATGCCGGGAATTAACTCAAGTATTGTTGAACATGAGATTAAAATGTACCCTAATGTCAAACTAGTATGACAGCGGCTTCGACCTATTCGTCCTAAGAAAGTTGTTGCCATTAAAGCATAGGTTGAATTTGCATGCTAGCTTCATTTTCCCTGTACCTCTTGCCGACTGGGTATCTAACAATATTCCAGTTATGAAAAAGCAAGGGACAATTCAAGTGTGTGTTGATTATAGGGATGTAAATCAAGCATGTCCAAAAGATAATTAGCCTACACCCTTTATTGGCCAAATTATTGACGAATGTATCGGATGTGAAATATTTTCACTCATGGTTAGATTTTCTGGCTACAATCAAATCAATATCTACCCACAGGACCAATCTAAAACAACTTTTATTTGTCCATGGGGCATATTTTCCTATCGAAAGTTACCTTTTGGTTTGAAAAATGTAGGGTCTACATTTTAGAGGGCAATGAATTATGCCTTCCATGACATCAAGCACATTGTTCAACCTTATCTTGATGATTTACCTGGTCATTCACAAAAGCAGTTTGATCACCCGCAACATCTGAGCATATTTTTATGGTGCTGACACTACAAGATAAGACTCAATCCACACAAGTGTGTATTTTGTGTCGACTCTAGTTGATTTCTTGGTTTTGTAGTCTCAGAAGATGGAATTTGACTTGATCCAATTTTAGGAAATCCTTGACTTGCCTCCACCTTCAAACTTGTTACAGTTACAGAGACTTCAAGGGAAGGAAAACTTTCTGAGGAGGTTCATTCCAATCTATGTTGAGTTGGCTAAAGGATTCACTCATCTATTGAAGAAATGGATAGCCTTCCATTGGGATCAAGTTGCATAAGCTTCCTTTGAAGCTCTTAAAGATTACCTGATTATAGCATCGCTAATGTATGCCCCAGACTATCAAAAATACTATTACTTGTATCTCGCTGCTATAGATACAACCATTGGTATGTTTTTAGTCCAACAGGAAAGTGGAATTGAACATCCTATTTATTTCTTAAGTTGTAATCTCAATGATACAAAAAGTAGGTATTTCTATGTCGAAAAGTTAGCTTTGGTAGCCATTCAAGCTGTACAGAGATTTCGTCATTACATCCTCTTCCGTAAAACTACCATTATATCGGATTGCAACCCTATGACATACATTTTGTCACGTCAATTGCTGGGGGGGGAATATTCAAAGTGGATAGTTATTTTGCAGGAGTTTGATTTCGAATTCATGAAATCTAAATCAAAGAAATATCGTCTTCGTCGAGTTACTTTGTGATCTTCCCTCATCCACCAAGGATTCAACATTAGATGCATCAATCTTGGATGAGTATCTTTTTCTTATCTTGTCAAGTGATCCATGGTATGGAGATATACTGGTCTATCTCCAAACCCAAGATTTTCAGCCTAATACCTCCCGCTCTGAACAGCGACATACCCAATACCAAGCCAAAGATTATCTAATAATTGGTAATATGCTTTATTGTCGTGGTGTCGATACGATTTTACGTAGGTGCCTCACTCATGAGGAAGCTGAAAAATCTTTGACTGAATGTCATTCAGGTGCTTGTGGTGGACATTTATCTGGTTACGCTACCACCCAGAGAATTATCTATGTTGGTCACTTCCAGCCAACCATATTCAAAGATTGCATTATTTTTGTCAAAAGTTGCCATACTTGCTAGATATTTGACCGACAAACCAGATTACCACCTGCACCACTGCATCCAGTTGTTGTTGTCGGACCATTCACCAAATGGGGCATTAAATTTATGACATGTAACCCCACCTCGGTCGAGGGGCTTGGGTATATTATAGTCGATGTTGAATATTTTACCAAATGGACCGAGGCGATGCCAACATTGAACAACAGTGGCAAAACGACTGCTTTATTTTTCTTCAACCATGTGGTTGCCAGGTTTGGTGTACCACAAGCCATAGTTACAGATCATGGATCACATTTTCACAATCACGTGATGGTTGAGTTGATCGCCAATTTAGGACTGTCACATGATAGTTCTACTCCATAATACCCGGAAGCTAATGGACAAGTTGACGCTATCAACAAAGTCCCTAAGCACATGTTGCAAAGAATGATTAGAGTTCGTAAAATAAATTGGCATTTTATCCTGTACACGGCTCTGTGGGCATATCGAACCTCAGTAAGAAATGCAACCGGAATCACACCCTTTCAGTTGGTGTATGGTTTGGAAGCAGTCTTACCAATTCATTATGAAATCTCGTCTCTCAAACTCATGATTGACCTCCTACCTGACACTTTTGAAGAAGAATCATGTTTCTTAGAGTTAATCCATCTGGATGAAACCTGTTGTGATTCCGCATTGGCTAACGAAGCACACAAGAAATGTATTAAGGTGCAATATGATCAAAATGTCAAGCCTCGTGTCTTCTTAGAAGGTGTCCTAGTATTTCTTTACGATCAAGAGTCTGATAAACTTGGCGCAGGAAAATTTAAATAGCTTTGGATGGGCCCTTATATTGTTAAGCGTGTTTTGATGAAAGGTGCCTATGAGTTAGTGGACTATGATTGGATTCCATTGTCGCAGCCCCGAAATGGGTTGTACCTTAAATGTTACTATTCTCAGTTAAGTGTAGTAAAACTCACTATATATATGCTTTGATTTCATGTGTGTGTTGTTGAGATTGCAACAAGATGATGGAGCTTAGTGAAAAGAGTCGCCTTCACTAAGTGGGCCCGCAGGCAAATTATGGCGCAAGTTCTATTTTTGGATCCCAGCAGGGATGATCACAGCAGGAGTGACCACAGCAGGGATGATCACAGCAGGAGTGACCACAGCAGGGATGATCACAGCAGGAGTGACCACAGCAGGAGTGATCACAGTAGGAGTGACCACAGCAGGAGTGATCACAGCAGGAGTGATCAAACTCTATTTTTAGACTGGTTGTCCAAAATAGAAAAGTCAAATATTATTGTCTCATAATAATATTTGGACTATAAACTTGATCTTATTCTCTTGGAGAACTTTAGTTTGAGCTACATATGTGGCCCATGCAGCTTTCAGAAGGAAGTACGCTTTTCTTATGAGTCAGTTGAGTTTGGTGGAGTTGATTGTGGAGTTGATGGAGTTGTGTTCAGTTTGACTTGGTTAAACTAGTTGTAGTTAGTCTAACTGCAAATAGACTAATGATGAGTTGTTAAACTAATTATTAACTCATAATACAACTATAGAATACATCAGTTAACTCAGTTGCATGTCAGTGAATGTTCAGTTCAACAGGGATAGGTGTTAGAGGATCAGATTGCTATCAGTTGTGACTATAGTTGTGGCAAGGGATTGAGTATGCCAATGAGTTTGCTCATGTATTTGCCCAGTATTATAGCCTCCGCTCACGTCTAACACCATGTGAGTGATTCTTTGGAGGTGAAATACGAGTTTGGTAAACCATTCTCATTCATTCTTGAGCAGGTATTGAGCAATGGAGGCAGGCAAGCAGTGGAATAGATTTGGAGATCAGATCTTAGCTGTATTGTGTGTAATAGGTGGAGTTGGTACTAGATTTCTTGTGATAAGCATTGTACTTTGTAATGTTACATGGTCTCAATCATTAATATACAGATAGTTGGGGTTTTTAGCGAGAGGCTTTCCCCGGGTTACATACTGTGTTAATGTGCGAATGCTCTTGATGTTTTACTGTTATTGATGCTGCTAAATTGATGATCAATGTAGAGGAGCTTATGTATTGTGTATGTATTCCACAATAGTACATGATCAGGATAATCTTTGTTGAATATGTGTTAAATTATTCAAAATTTCTACATGGTATCAGAGCTGTTGATCATTAGATCTACTATTCAGGAAGTGTTTACATTCTATTTCTTCAGGCAGAGTTTGTAATCGGGCCAGGTAGCCTCTGGATTCATCCTTCCTTTGGAAGGTGAGATATCCAGTGAATTCCCATACAATCAATCTCTGTACGAGAAATATTGTGTTCTCACGAATCTTAGATCCGAGACAGTTGAGTTGGAGCAGGTGGAAATCAAATTTGCGGCAGTGTTGTTAAAATGTCTTTCAACGAATTGCAAATGTTATTCCAAAGCAAGAGCGACCTGGCGCTCAGCGATAAACTCAGAAAAATAAAGGTGAGAATGGATCTTCATCAAAGGTATCTGATGAAGAGAATTGTGCTTTGGCTGCCAAAGAAAAGAAGGGGAAGAACAAGAAAGCTTCTCATTTCGGTGTGAAAGGCAAGAAGCAGGACATGTCTAAGGTGAAGTGTTTTCATTGTCACCAGCATGGACACTATGCCACTAATTGTCCGTAGAAGAAGAAGAACAAGCAGGCTACCGGATCTTCAGCAGGAGAGGCTCTAGCCTTCAGTTTGAGCTTGATTTTTCATTGATCGCATGCTTGGTTTCAAGTGTGATGGGATCGGTGTGGTTCTTGGAAAGTCGTGTGTCTTTTCACATGATGGGAGATAGAGATTTGTTCTCTGATCTGGAGGACAAAGATCTTGGAGTGCACATCGAGATGGGCGATGATGGTAGATACAATGCGACCGGTATCGGTACCATTTCCTTTGAGAGGGAGTCTGGTAAACCCTTCGTATTGAAGGAAGTCATGCATGTCCTAAGATTGAATAAGAATCTTATCTCAGTGGCGATGTTAGAAGACAAGGGGTATAATGTTGTTTTCAGCGAGGGAAAGACTTTCCTACGCAGCAAGACAACTAGTGAGACCCAGAAGATAGGGGTTCGAGTAAGGAACCTTTATTAGTTGCATGTAGATGGATGTGCAGCAATGGCAGGCAAGGCAGAAGGAATGGTGAGCCGGGATGATGGCGAGTTATGGCACAGGAGATTGGGTCACCTTCACCATGGAGCCTTGAAGATAGTGCAGCAGATCACTAAAGGGCTTCTTAAAGGCACACTTGCGCAGTCAGATCAGTGCAAGGGGTGTACTTTGGGGAAGTTTGTGAAAGCCACCTTTCACGAGAAGGATAGTCATGCCACGACGATCCTTGAGAGAATTCACACAGACATGTGTGGACCTTTCTCAGTTGCTTCGACAACAAAACATAGGTATTATGTGATTTTTGTTGATGATTTCTCTCGTAAGTGTTGGATCTTCTTCATGCAGAAGAAGAGCGAGACATATTCAAAGTTTTGTGAATTCAAAGCACTGGTCGAGAAGGAGTCGGGGAAGAAGGTGAAGGCTCTTAGGAGTGATAATGGTGGTGAATACATCTCGGATGAGTTCAAGGATTTCTGCAAGGCAGAAGGGATTCGTAGAGAGCTCATAGCTCCCCATAACCCACAACAGAACGGGGTAGCTGAGCGAAAGAACAGAATGATTGTGGGTGTTGCACGAGCAATGTTGCATGATCAGGGCCTACCCCTTCACTTGTGGGTGGAAGCATGCAATACAACAGTTTATGTGCAGAACTGTTGTCCTCATAGGATACTTGGCATGAGTACACTCGAGGAGGCTTATTCTGGTAAGAAGCCTGATCTTTCTCATTTGAGGATTTTTGGTGCTAACGTTTACATGCATGTGACGAAGGATGCCAGGAAGAAGTTGGAGCTGACCGCAGAGGTTGGGATATTTGTGGGGTACACTGATACGCCCCACAACTATCGTGTGTATTTGCCAGACAGTGGTAAAACTCTCATGCGACGGGATATAAAATTTCAGGAGGAGAAAGCCATGAAGTGTTCTTGAGAGGGAGATACACTTGCATGCAGATGAGGAGCTATTAGTTCCTAAGGATGAGCTTCAGGATGTGGATCAGCCACAGGACGAGGTTCATGGAGTGGAAGAGACCACTCATGTAGTGCCAACCATCAGAGGGTGAAAGCGCTTGACAGAAGCTGAGCGACTGGCTCAAGATGCAAAGAAAGTTGTAGGACCACCTACAGCCCAACTGTTATAGACATTTTTGTGCGTTACAGCTCTAAGCATGAAATGTCCATAAACCAAGGGATCCTAAGTCCCTAAAAGTGTTGTTCCTACCCCTAAAGGAACAAGGTCAACAAATTACAGCTTCTCCTAGAAGTTCTCCACCAGAAATTGCTCAGAATCAGTCAAATCAGGATCATTTTAGCTGCTCCACTAGCTACCTGCGTTGCATAGCACCAAAGTACACTAGCTAGGTGCATTGCAACGCACCTAAATGTACTACCAGGGTGCGTTGAGCGAGAAATGACAAATGGCAGTGCCATTCCGCGAGGTGGAAAGACAATGGAAGCTTCCAGAATCTTCCCCTATGACACTTGCCTCACTGAGTTCGACCAAGGATGAGTAAGAGGCTCTCAGTCTCCAAGCGGAAGCAAGAACTGACAGAGAGAAGTCACTAGTCAAATGACAAGCTGACTCATCTTCTTTGCATACATCTATATATGGATCCCTCATCCCAGAGATCCAGAGGCTGGAATTTTGTACATTACAGAGAATTGCTGTTGGTTTTGAGATTGATATCAGAGTATTGGGTGATTTATGCTTTGTTGGAGGTGAAGAGGGGATTCTTTTGCTGGGAGGTTGATGCTGGATCAGGAATCATTGGTTGTAACTCCTCCTGGATCTTCTTGTTATATCAATAAAACTATTTGAGTTTCTCCTACATGCTTGTGTATCATTGATGTTTGTTACATTTGTATGCTTAGCTTAAATCTAATCCTAAGCTATTTATGAATATAAATCCATGTCTTTGTGTAGTTTTCTTCTTCTGTGATCTTACAGGAACTTGGTGAAGCTGGGCAAGTAAGGGAGCAGGTAGCTAGAAGCTGTCAAAGAGGAGAGAGATTGGATCAAAGGACTAGTGCAAGACACAGGTTGGTTCATCCTATTCCTCTTCGTTTATAGTTCATAAAGAAGAATACAAAAGTAGTTTTCTCTGTTTGTTTCTAAGGCACTGTCACACCTTAGTGGGATAGGGTCGTTCTGAATAGACACTTTTCCCCACAACAAAATTGCGACTCCGCTGGGGAACGTGTCTAATTAGTTTGTTTGTGTTTCTCTTGTTGTTTGTTTCATAGACTTAGAAGTAGCAATCGAACTGCATTTGCCATTTACAAATGCAAAGTAGACATCTGCTACTTCCATCCATTCACTGGATCTGTTTATGATTTGAATAGCTGATTCACAAATGATCTGATTGCGCTTTGTGATAGCTCTTAGACCTCCTTTAAATCAACCCTCTGATTGTACATTACTGATTGCTTTTACTCGGCCAAAAACCATAGATTAAACTACAAACCGTGACCCGGAACCCAGATAGAATTCTCGTTTCTACCCCAGCGCAGGCTCTGTGAAGAGGTTCTGCATTTCAACGCAGGTCTCGAGAGGGCTACCTGCACTGCAATCCAGTTTCTCTGTGTAACAGGTGCGCTGATCAGCCTAGCCCTGTACAGCTGAGGTTCTTGTGCTTCATTCTTTCCAGTTTTGTCTCTATTTTTTGCAGCCTGTAATCAGTGTATGTGCCTGTCTAAAAACTCCTTTTCTTTGCCTTAATTCTACCTCCTTTGTACAAAAAGACTGTAGGTGTTTTTGTGCTTTTGTGGCATCATTTACAGTTTTCCATTGCAAAAGTAGAATAGTCACACTGTCGTCCTTTGATTTAGATCTGTCGTAACTGTCAATTTTGGTCTTAGGAGAAAGTTCATTTGTTGTTGACAGTCGATTATGCTTTTACTTTTGCCTTTGGTTTGAATTTGTGACTTTCTAGTGTCGAAACAAGTATCTATTTCAAAATCATAAAGTGTCGTAATCATCTCTACCTTTTGATTTCGAAAAGAAGCTTGTTTGTGTTTGTCACTTGAAAGCAAATTCAGATTTGTACATCAACTTTCTTTTTAGGCATCAATATTAAGAAAGTGAAAAACAAATACATGCACATGTGCATTTGCATATTGACAGTCTGTTTGGCTTGATTTAGGAAAGTGCATTTACAGTGTGCTCTTTTCTCTTTGTGAAAAGATTGTGTCTTTCTTTTCCCCTTATAGCTAGGATTTTCATTGCTGAAAAGAGATAAAAGATTTGCTTATCATCTTTAGATTGCATTTTAGGAATTACATCTACATCTCGTGGTGGACCCAAAAGGCAAACTTCATAAGAAAGATCAACTTAAAATAAATTGAATGAATCTAACAACGCTTTGGAACTTAACGCACAACATTTAGAGGTCTAGGCTAGAGACGTATTCTGGTGTCGTAAAGCCTGGTAACTGTTGTCCTCACTGATGGTTGGGTGATTCCTCCACTGTGAGACGATAAGTGCCAGTATGGACTTGTGCTCCCACGTACCATCGAGTATATATTGGGAGACCCCTATAGGCTTAAATCCTTTTATCCATAGGAAGCCGTGTCGGCCGCCCTACTGATCGCAATGCACCGAACACAGCATTCGGGAAGATTGACTGTCGTACCGTAAAAAGTATTCTGCAGTTTTGCGATTGGTTTGGTACTCCCTCTACCTAGATCTCCAGAGCAGTCCCTTTCGTTCCTTTTTAGACTCCTTAACGAAAAAGGTCCATCTGAGCACTTGTCACTTCAGGCTCATTAAAAATCGAAGGAGACTAGAGTCATCTTTTGTTTTTTCTCGACTCTTAAAAATTGAAAAAACAAGTTGTGTCAAAGCGTCTAAAATTCATCTAATTCGGAAACATACTTCCCCTTTATTTTTAGTTGATTGAGTAATCAGCGATCGTGGAAGAAAGTCAATCGAAATCGCTAGAAAATCTTTTGGATAGACTAGACATGTCTGAACAACCGTCGACATCCAGGAATGTGTCATCTAACGCAACAGTGGCAGAGCCTCCTGCTGCTACTCCAACGATGTTTGCCGGTATACCATCTGTCCCGGCAAGTTGTCAACAACAAGCTCGAGTCCAATCAGGGACTGTTTCGACGACATGGTTAGTTCCTATTTCTTCATCCGGATTATCATCTGGTATTTCTTATGTTGAAACTCAACAAATTGATCCAATGTGTCTTCAAAGGCCAATCTACCGTTTAAGTACTGGATTGCCACCATATGGAGGGCAGTATGCCTTTTCATTGTTCCCTCCCAGAGAGAAACCATATGGGAGTTTACAACAAAGTTCAGGTCAAACTGGAATTACATCCAGCGGTTGGGTACCAATACTGCCTCAGCAACCAAGGGTTGTATATTCAATGCAACCAGTCCACCCTGTGTCGAATATTCCCACTATACCTGATGTGGTGTCTGCGTCGCAAGTACAAGGGCTACCTGTTGTATGTCAACCCCAAGTTTCTCAGGTTGCAATACAACAACCTCTTGTCTCGATAGCTCAATCACAACCTCAGGTTAGTGCCTCCTTATCTGGAGCGACTCAGGCTCAAACAAGTACTGTGACTTCTCATCTTGGTCAATCATCCAGTATTGGGCATCAGCAAATGGTCCAACAACCATGGCTGGTTCAATCTCAACAACCGCAATTCCAGCAATCATATCAAGGACTTGAGCAACAAGTCTTTGTAAGTAATGGGCAACTGCATTTCCAAAGCAGTTATCAACAACCATACTATAATGGTTATGCCCATCAACCTTGTCAAAGTTGCCAGCATCAAATACATTATGCTGGTATGCAAAGACCCACTGCTCAGGCGATTCCATCTTATCCTGGGTATGCTTCGCCTAACCTGAATCAACAGTTGCCCTTTGTAGCAACTCTAGAATTACCAGATCTAAACCGGCTGACGAATGATCCAATTGCTTATGCCCCTTGGTGGCCGATGATTCTGCATAAACTTCCGTCAGATATTCCTAAATTTAATGGAAATCCGGGTGAAGATCCATTGAATCACGTGATGACCTTTCATCTATGGTGTTCATCAAACACCTTGAATGATGATTCGATAAGACTTCGCCTCTTTCAGAGGACGTTAACGGGACCGGCGGCAAAATGGTACATCGAATTTCCTAGAGCTTCGTTCGACAACTTCAGTACCTTAGCCATAACCTTTTTAACCCATTTTCAGTTACCAATAAGGTACGAAATGGGAAAAGGACTTCTTACCAACTTCAAACAGACAACGGCCACTCATATATCTGATCATATACATGAGTGGCGACGTCGTCGTAGAATGGTGAAAACGTATGTTCCCGATCAGCTCTTAGCTGAATGGTTTATCAAGTCATTACTGCCTTCCATCACGGAAGATGTGGCAAAGGGGGGAGTCGTAACAGAAGAGCAAGTTATCGCTCGTGCACAATATCTGGACTTGATCTATACTCAGTCCGGCACGCTCTATGAAAAAATAACTAACGCCCCTAGACTAGAATTCTCAATTCCTCCTCCTCCTAAATCAAACAATGACGCTCATGCCGGCGATGGCATGATTGGCGCAATAGACACGAAATCGATAAAGGCTACATATAAAAAGGCCCGTAAGATTTCTGGTCAAAATGCAAAAGAGGAACTTCTTGCCTCGGAGGTAAATGTCGTGTCGACTAACAAGGGCAAACGACTGAAGCAACCAGGGGGCAAGAAGAAAAAGAAAGGGAGAAAAAAGAATCAGGATGAGTCATCTCCTGAAAAAGCTTCTACAAACCCTTCTGGGCAAAGGAACCCCCCTGCGGGGTGTCATATATGCGATGAGGATCATCGGACGAGAGATTGTCCACATAAAGCTGAAGTTAAGAAACTCTTTAAGAGTTCAAAAACCTCAGCAATATTGACTGATCCGTTTCCAAACCTGGGAACCAAACTGGTTGCTAATCATAATACTTCCTGATCCCAAGTGCTTATGTTGTCGGTTTCGAAATAACAAAATGATGCTTTGACAAGGAATAAAGATTACGAGAATCCGCAGCTATCGAATAACAAGGCTAATGAACAACCTAGTAGTCCAACAACAACTTTGACTGAAGTTGTACCACCCATCATTCCTGAACCAATGATAAAGTCACCAAAGGGATTAGTACACAAATCGACATTTAATCCTCATGCAAAAGTAGCACAGAATTATAATATAATAGAGGACTTGGCTCAATCGTCGTCTGCTATGTCGACACTTGAGGTACTGCAAAATTGCCCCTCCCAAAAGCAAGCTTTATTATCAGCAATAGGTGGGATTGGCCGAATGGATTCCAATCTTGTATCCTTCGATCATAAAGTGTTAGGATATTCCAACACGTAGGAAATAGTTAAGTACAACTTGGTCTAGTGTAGAGTTAGGTATAGAGTTAGGTAAAGTGTGTTTCTTTACCGTTGTACATTTCGTAACTTACAATCCGACGGTCACAATATGTAGTGATCCGACGGTTCATTCTCTCCTCGGTATTACCGACACTTGATCCGTGGCTTGACACCCGATTGGTCCACGAATTCTATTTAAAGCACATGGAGGGTCATTTGTAGGGTAATCCATGCATGAGAGAAACATATGTAAATTTTCATTCTTTTATTAATAAATTGCCTGAAGTGGCCGCGTTGGCTCAGGCCATGGACTGTTTCCCTCTTTGAGGGTTTTAACCACGTCAAAATACTGGTGTATTGATCTACGATCTCATTGTGAGCGGTGTCCTTTTGGTGTTCTGTCTGAGGAACTTACCCTGTAAATTCCTACATGGTATCAGAGCTATTTGAGGGCCGTGTCCGTTGGTGATCCAAATTTGAAGCCGGTAGTACTGCATCCAACTGCCGTTTCCTAGATCTGCTGTTTCTGACTGCTTTCGGGCCAAGAGGACTGCTCTGTTGTGTTCGGAGCATCTGTTCCAGTGAGGAACCCCTTTCGTTTTACGCGAAAAGGTTTCCGGTAGCCCTAGCTGCGTCATTTTTAAGATCTGGAGGTATACAATGTTTATTTGCAGTTTATTGTTATTTTCTCTCTGTTTATTTCGGTTTCGGTTTATTTAGCCTTTTTATTACCGGATCTATACCTTTCATTCCTACGTATGCTCTTTGCCCTGCGACTCTGTGCGATCTGGGCAAATTAGAAATAGAAAGGAAGGATTTTTCTCATGTGTATGCTCTTTTCCCTGCGCCTTAGGGTGATCTCGGAAAATCAGAAACATTGAGAAAAATATTTAGTTTCCGGCCAAAGCTAACTTTGAGCCACAAGGTTCATTTTTGAAAATATTTAGCTTTTCGGCTAAAGCTAACTTCGAGCCATAAGGTTCATTTTCTTTGCATGTCCGTGTTGGGTTTTGTGTTTTGTGTTTTGTAGGGAAAAAGAGCTTTCTCAAGGCAAGCATGCAACCCAAAGCTCCCCCCCCACTCTCTCTCTCTCTATCTCTCTCTCTCTCTCTCTCTCTCTCAATTTTTTTGTATAGATCAATTGGTTCAAAGCTATTTTAAGAGAGTAGAGGTCTTGGGTTCAAGTCTCCATTTTGTGGGGGCGGACTTTTTCATTTCCGCACATTCCCGCACTTCGTCGGCAACTTCAACAACGTTTTTTCAAAAAGTCATAACTTCTTCATCTGGAAGCCGTTTTCAGAGCCGTTTTTTTTAAACCAGCCTAATTTTTTGAGATCTATCAATTTCCATTGAAATGGAAAGTCAATACCAAGTTACCCCTGACAGCACCAACTACTTCCAATGGTTGGCTTACATTGAGGATTTACTTAGAAGTAAAGGTCTCTTCAGAATAACCTCAGGCCAAGAAAAGAAACCGAAGGATGAAGATAAGGCTGCTAAATGGGAAAATAGGCAAGATCAAGCACATGGACTGATAGGGATGTCTATTTCTCCAGATCTTAGATTCCATATTGCAAAAATTGATTCTCCTGATGAAGCAATGAAACAAATCAATAAAGTTTTTGGCATTAAAAATTAAATTAGAGCCCATCAACTTGAAAATGAGTTGCTTACATTGGACCCTAATAATTTTTCTTGCATTGAAGATTTCTTGTCCAAGTTCAAGACCCTTAGGTATCTTTTGGAAGGTGTTAAAGTTAAGAAAGAAGATAGTAATCTTATCTATTCCATTCTTACAAAGTTGGGACCAGCCTACTCTGTGTTTGTTTCCACCTTCCATTCTACAAGAGAAGCCTTCATTTCTCAAGGAACAGACTACAAGTCCCCTTCCTTTGACTCTTTTTGTGATTCTTTAATAAGAGAACAAGAAAAACTCTTACACCTTGGTCTTCTTAATCTTGGAAACTCTTCCAAGAAAGTGTTAGTCGCCCAGCAGCAACCAAATTCAAAGAATCCCAAGAAGTCATATCCTAAAAAGAATGGCCCTAAACCAAACAAGATTCCTAAGCAATTTCAGCCCCAAAATGAAAAATCATTTCATCAAAATGATAAGACAAATAAAAACAAAGGGAAGAAGACTGATAGACATTGCAATTTTTGTAATCGAGATGACCACTTAGAATCAAAATGCTTTAAGAAGATGGAAGCCTTGGAAGCAGCAATGAAGAAGCATAACATCCATTTGGGGCAATCTTCAACTTCAACTTCATCTTCAGGAATGGCACTTTCTACATGTGGTTGTCAAGCATCTCGGTCTGGCTATGCATTAAATGTATCTTCTTCTTCTCATTCTCATGAGTGGCTCATTGATTCTGGAGCTTCTTATCACATGGCCAAAAACAAAGCCATGTTTTCTTCTTTAAATGATTGTAACACCAAAAATATATATGTTGGTGATGATAGATCTCTTAATGTTGTAGGGACTGGAACTGTTCATCTAGACAATGGTCAGTTTAATGATGTATTATGTGTTCCAACCTTATCCTGCAACCTTTTATCTGTATATCAGATAACTCATTCAAGTGAAGGTAAAATCGTTGAATTTTCACCTCATGATGTTTTAATCAAGGACTTAAGAGATCCTAAACAGATTTTGGCTACTGGCATTGCTGATGATTCCACAAGGTTGTATAAGTTTCACAACTTTGGGTCATCAAATCTTCCCTCATTATTTGTTGCTCATAACGATGAAGTGAGCAAACTTTGGCATGAGTGATTTGGTCACTTAAACTATCGCTCCTGTTACGGAGGTAAATCCTCTCTGCGGACAGATACAATCCCTACTAGCCCAGATCGGGTCTAGTAACAATCACACAATGCTACTCGCAAGTTCCTAATTGCAAATAAAAGGTAGGCAATGAACACCTACTTGGATTCCAATGCTTTTGTTTGATGAAGAGATGCTGCTCTCGCTCCTTCGCTTTGGCCGGTCACGATCCTCCACGATCTCCGTGAATAGATACCTGCACACACGAAGAGAAAGACAAACACAAGCGTGAAATCTAATAAAAGCAATTATACATCAGTCAGAAAGGACATAACTCACATTAACCATTACAAAGACAAATGAGAGTGGAACCATAATAGTAGTCATCTATTATTAATCAATAACAGAGAAGAGTACAACCAAGGTTCTGACGTCGAATCCTTCTCAAGAGGGTCCAGCCAGCAAGTCTCTTAAGCATTCACCTTTAGAGGTAGATCTCCCACGACAAACTCTCTCTCACACAAACAACACTTCACACCCTTCCTTGAGCTCTTTAGCAATCCCACACTTGTCACACCAACTACCTATCAAATCACACACTTAGCAGTAGTAGCCTAAGGACTAACAATTCCACACAATCCAAACTAGCTGCTCATGGCAATGGTAGAGGCATAAATAGGAGAAGGAGTCTCCATGAATGGTGGGGGGGATGAGCTTATCTCCAAGGAAGGTGGCTCAAATGACGAAACAGATATGCCAGAGAGGGAAGGGCAACATTTGCAAGGCCAACAACCAGGTCTGGAGTCATTTGGAAGGCCGGCTGTTAGAACAAACTCGCCCTAATAGGATCAGCACGAGTGTATAACTGGACTGGCGTGCTGACATCGCATCTGAATAACGGAGAAAGTTGTGTCAGCGCGACTAAATACAAACAGAGGATGCGCTGGGTCATGAAATTCGACCAGCGCGAAAAACCCGTGTGCTTCCGCGCTGGCAGTGCATTCGTTGCACTATCAGGCGCCAGTCAGCGCGGTTATTTTAATAACAGTCGCGATGATGGAAAAACTTTGGCAAAGTGGGTCATTTGGCCAGTTTAGAGAACATGAGCTTGATTATTTTGAACTCCTGGCACAGTAGGGAGACTGACAGGGAGACAGTGACAAATTACTGTGTAACAGATGCCCCCTAAAGCATGAAGCCCGAGAGAGTGGGAGGGGTGAAATGCTTTACAAAACTCGCTGAACTGGAACACCACCAGGAAGGATCGGACATCTCTGATAATCATGTACATGTAGTCTAGGCATGGGCGCAGCCATCCAAAAGACATACGAAGAAGGTCTGTGGTATGGACGCAGCCACACAGCTAAGGAGACCATGGTAATAATAAGGTATGGTTGCAGCCATCCGTGAAGACTCAGGTATGGGCGCAGCCATCCAACAATGAGTCATGTAATGATCATAATCATCCACAAAATCGCAACCCGGATCACAACAGACAGGGATCCAGGGTCTTGCGCTCCGTCTTGGCTCGAACAAAGTACAAATCCAAGCATGTGAATACATGAGTTGAAGTCGAACATGCATGAACATCGTTTGATTACCAGTCAATGATGAAAATTGTTAACAAACGCGAGAGGTACCACCAATAATGACAATGGTCCTCAAGGTACTAGAGGTACAATCCGCGGCGTGTGAATCAAATGAGCTGGTGTCCAACACCCGCAGAATCATTCGATCGGAGGCCAATGATGTAAACCTCGTGTCGAACACGAAGAACCTGCCATTGAGGCATGCAGGCTCTAAGGCACCTGAAGGGAGTCTCTAAGTCACCGTCCTGGATAATGAGCTGAAGTCGACAGGAAGTGACCTCGACCGAAGGTGGGCCATAATGTTTCCCACATCATCAACACGAGACAGAGACAAAATATTTTGTGTGAGATATTAGAGGAGGTTGCACTGTTGCAGAGGTCAACTTCTCTTGAACATATTGGCGGCACGACAGTGGATTTGGCAGTATCTGACATCAAATGAGTAGAGGTCATGGTGACAAGGCAATGAGCAGATGAGGGGCCAAATAGGATAACCCGAACCCATAGAGGCTAGTGTAAAACAAGATGAGAAATCCCCACCCAGACACGAATGCAGACCAGTGCCATGTTCAAGAGTGACATACTGCCGACACGACAATTATTATAGTTCCATTTTCCCCACCATTTCTGGCAGGTACCCCGATTATTTTTGGATGACAAGATTGACGGGGATAGCATATGCTTGTAGAGTGTCATTTCGACGATGTCCGATGTCATTAGGTTTTAACGAGTCTGACAAAGGAAGAACTCGGCGTCTTTTCCTGTTTAGAGAGTCTTAAAAGACAGCGGAAAAGAAAACTCCAGGGGGGTCCTTTTTCGTAGAGTTGTGTCTCTCGAGCCCGAAAAAGTATAAAACAATGCTCGAAAGAACCGCCCGACCAGTATGGTCGAGGAGTACTTTTCGTAAGTAGTGACTTTGACCCGAAAAAGTAAAAAAGCGGTCAGAAGTACGTCGTTTTAGAGCCAATAACGAGTTCGAAACGACAAACACTCGGCAATCTTTTTAGTTTAAACGGTCGAAAAAAGAGCTTTAAAAGCGACCGCCCCTCATCCTTTTAACGAGCCGAGAGGAGGGCTCGGCTATCTTTTTCTTTCTTCACGTCGAAAAAGAGCTTAAAAACGATGTTTTGGGACCAAGTGTGTATAGGACCGTCGTGACCCTGTCGGTTATGAGAACCTGCACAAGAACATCACCCGCGTAAACCTGTTCGACATGTTAAAAACAGAGAAAAACATGCAGAAAAACATAGTACAACGACATTGGCACGAAATATATGGTAGAAACATGACAAAAACCCACATTTATGAGAAACCATAGTCAATTATAAATTCTTTACCATAAATAGGGGGGTAAAAGAAATTTTTACCATTGTTACCATTTTGAGCCGTGGAGAACGTTGTGGAGCTACGGGGTTGACGGAGCGAATTCGATCCCGTGCGGACACCATCCATCCTGCAACTTGTTCCAGGTAGGTTCTCCTCTCCCTGCGCTTCATTTTGAGTCCTTTTTGCAGCATTTCCACGGTGGGAAGTGGCCATTTGGGCAAATTTTTTGAGCTTCAATGCGCTCTCGGTCAGCGCGAATTTCCTTATCGGGTCCGCGCTGATCGATTAATTTTTACACACACCACCTCCGGATCAGCGCGGAAAACACATGTGCTTCCGCGTTGACCCAAGGAAAAAAACAAAGGGCGCCATGATCAGCGCGACCATTTTAAAAACAGTCGCGCTGACGCCGTGAAATTATATTTTTATCATTTTGAACGTATAAACTTCAACGGTCAGGGCTCTAATAGTTTTTTATGGTCATGCAGGACACAATGGCATTTGTTTGGCAAGAGAGAGCTCATGATAACGAAGATATAGCAGCTTATGCCGATGCTGGGTGCCGTAACGCAATGCGGGCATGCGGGGTGCTCAAATTTTTCCTTACTCCGCGCCTGCGAGCACAGCCCGATCTTTTAGAGTTTCTGATCAGAGCCTGGAACGCAGTTGATGGAAAATTCACGATCCGAGGCTGTGATATCGAGTTCGATTACACGGATATTTATTTTTTGACCGGGTTATCACGCGAGGCGAGATGCCCATCCTGGAGGGGCAACGACCTAGCAGTGAAATGCTCGATATGTTGATGGCTCGAGTGTGCCCACAGGCATTCAAAACGCGGAGCGGGAAGGTGGCCATTTCGACAGTGGAGGACATCGTTCTTCGGACCATACTCTTTATGGTGACCCGGGCAGCGAGCTGGTTGGCCAATCACGAGGCCTCAAAGACCCATCTACTATTAGCTCTCGAGTGTTTACAGCCCACCATATTCAACTGGGCAGCAGCAGTAACAACCAACATGAAGAGACAACTGAGCAACTGTCGACGCGGTGAGTCGAAGCAGTTCAGTTATGGGTCGCTCTTACTTCCACTCATGCTGGAGCGGGTACCGGCCTTACAGCTACAGGATATGGTCGTGGATCCAACCAGAGGTCCCCGGGAGACGAGGGCCAGTCGATGGGGCCATGTCATGCCGCGAGGAGGTGGCGGCCGCCTAGTGGCATGGGGTGTTTATTTCCGAGAGTGGCTAGATCGATAGGTTATTTTTGTAGAGAACTGGCCATATGCTGGCATTGATTTCCGAGGAGATCCAGACATGCCACTGCCTGCGGGAGAGCATTGGGATGATGGTGGTAAGCCACTTGATCTCTTTTTAATTTTTTATGTTTTGTAATGTTTTTTGATTTTTCATGTACATGTCTTGACGATAAATGCTATGATATGCAGATGTAGGACCAAGGAGACCCCTTGGTTTGGCTCCAGAGGCGAGGAGAGAGGCACAAGGTGCCGTAGCTCTGGCCCTGGCTCCTCAAGGAGTCAATACGCCGGAGATTGTGATACAGAACCTCGAGGGCTTACTGGCGGGGGTTCCAGATTACCAGGGGATAGAGGAGGTCCCCATAGCATCTCAGATTCACACAGTGGGGGTAGAACGCAGGATGCACCGCCTTTTGAGGCAGGTGGCACGGGCAGTTGTATGCTACAGAGAGCACAACCCACCACAGTAGACATCTAGGTTTTATTTCCACTGATGTTTTTGAGAGACACGCGTCTCAGATGTACTGAGGACATCGGCCTTATCTAGACATATACACTTATTTTTGAGCACCTTAGTGCGCCACACGATATATATATACCGATTTTGGATGGATCTTTTACATATGATGATGTTTTTTATATGCTATGCAAATGTTTAATACAAATGTAATCTCATGTAACAGTTGCATAACACACGACCCACATATTTTAATTTTTTTATGCAAGCTTAAAAGCACACACAACACATATGCAAACTATGCTTGGAAAAGGATTTATTTACATATGCCTATTCTATGGTCTTATTATGCTTTCTATGTCTTCTTGTATGATGTTTATCTATTATGCAAATGTTTGTCTAATACATGGTTTGCCAATGCATCAGTTAATGTGTTCAATCGTCTCGGAATGTGTTGATATGTGATGTAATCAAAATTCCTTTCTAACAATCTTACACGTAAATACAACCTTAGAATGCGCTGGTCTCTGACGGAATAATGCCCGTTGAGTTGATGGACGACAAGCTGAGAGTCCAGGTTCACCACCAATGCACGGATGCCGAGATCAATTGCTTCAGCTAATAAATCAATCACAGCACTGTACTCAGCAACATTGTTAGTGGTACGTCCCAAGCACACACCTTGAAGATCCCACAACTCTCCGTGAGGATCGTAGATCGGCCACGCCGCAGAAGACAAATTGCAAGTGCTACAGGAAGCACCATCAGTGAAACCAACATAAGGTGTACTAGACATCTGCACAACAAGCAGAAAGCACAATAAGAGGCAAGCACGCCTTCACATCAAAGCAAAACATGAAATCATACACACATAACACACTCGCTAAAAACACACGTATGTACAAACTAGGTGCACGAGATCATGCATAATATTTCTTCAAATAAATCCCGTTACGGGGCTTGTCAAGAGGATTTCCTTCATAGTCAATCAGCTCATGTGCCCCTTTCTGTAAAACTCTCTTCACAATATAGGGGCCTAGCCACATGGATTTGAGTTTTCCTGCCCCTAGCTTATCCTTAGCTTGATCATAGAGCAATACTAGGTCTCCCTCAACAAAGGAACGAGGTTGAATGGTACTGTCGAAGTGAGCCTTAACTCTCTTCTTCTGTGCTTCGATCGCTAGAGAAGCTAAGCGACGGGTCTCGTCTAGCCGTTCTAGATAAAGAAGTCGTTCCTCCACCGGAGTGGTGTTGGGAAGCAACTGGACAGCTAACTTCAACGAAGGAATCTCACACTCAACAGGAAGGGTGGCCTCCAGTCCATAAACCAACTGAAAAGGGGTGAAACCGGTGGCGTCCTTCACCAAGGTCCGGTAGGCCCACAGGGCGGGGAACAACATTAGATGCCAATTAGACTTGTGTGTACCAACGGTACGTTGGAGCATGGTGATCAAGACTTTGTTCACGGCTTCAACTTGACCATCGGATTGAGAGTAGTACGACGTCGAACTATCTTGATGCAAGCCTAGCTAGGTTGTCAATTCCGTCATCATGTGATTACAGAAATGTTTTCCGTGATCCGTGACGATAGCCTGAGGGACCCCGAATCGAGTAATGACATGATTAAACAAAAACTGCGTCGCTGTGTGACCGTCTTCATTCAATGTAGGCATCGCTTCGGCCCATTTGGTGAAATAATCCACGACAACGATGATATACCCATGCCCCCCAGCCAAACGAGGGTTACAGGATGTATAATCGATGCCCCATTTGGCAAAAGGACCTACGGTAACAACAGGGTGCAGGGGTGCAGGAAGTGCACGCATTTTCCGGTGGTAGATCTGGCATTCATGACATGAACGGACGGCAAGGATGCAGTCCTTGAAAATAGAAGGCCAGAAATAACCAGCACGGAGAATCTTCTAGGAGGTAGCATAGCCGGACATGTGACCACCACAAGCACCGGAGTGGCAGTCATTTAACACCTGCTCAGCCTCCTCGAGAGTCAAACATCGGCGGAGGACAGAGTCTGCGCCGAGGTGGTACAGGGTATCGCCAATAATGCGATAGGCTTGAGATTGATGACGAATCCTTCGTCGAGTGTCTTTCGATACATTAGGACGGAAGGAAGAAGTCTGCAAATATACTATGATGTCCCCATACCAAGGGTCGAGGGTGCTGATTAGAAACAATGTTTCGTCCAGGATATGCTCTTCAGAAACAGAGGGTGCAGAAGGGGATGGCAAAGAACAGAGAAATTCAGCAAGGACCAGAGACTTCTTAGACTTGGCAGCAGTAAATTCCAAGTCAAACTCTTGGAGGATGACGATCCATTTAGAGTATTTTCCCCCCAATAGCTGACACGACAAAATGTACGTCATAGGGTTGCAGTTAGAAATCACGGTCATGGTGCGCAACAGGATATAGTGACGGAAACGTTGGACGGCGCAGACAGCGGCCAATGCCAACTTCTCAATGTAAGCGTAACGAGTTTCTGTATCGAGGAGGTTGCGGCTGAGATAATAGATAACGTGTTCATTGCCATCATCATCATCCTGCACCAGAACCATGCCGATAGTGGTATCGGTGGCGGCAAGATAGAGGGTGTAATCACGATGGTAGTTCGGAGGTCTTAACAATGGAGCAGAGACAAGGAGATGCTTGAGTTGCTTGAAAGACTCCTAAGCGATGGCATCCCAATGGAAGGGTGTGTCCCGCTTCAATAATTGCGTAAAACCCTTAGCCACCTTGGCATAATTTGGGATGAACCGTCTAAGGAAATTTGCTTTGCCCTGCAAACTCTGCAACTGCTGCAAAGAAGCAGGGGGAGGAAGATTTAGGATGGCCTCAACTTTGAGGGGATCCAGACGGATACCTTCTCGAGAGACGATGAACCCGAGTAGTCGGCCAGATTCCACACAGAAGACACACTTACAAGGGTTGAACCTGATACGATAGTGTCGACAGCGGAGAAAAATCACGCGAAGATGGGATGGATGGTCCTGACGCTTTGCTGAATGAGCTGGAAGATCATCCAGGTAGGGCTGTACGATGTTTCAAATATCATGAAAGGCATATGACATCGCACGTTGGAAGGTAGCGTCGACATTTTTTAGACCGAAAGGTAGCTTCTTGTAGGCAAAAGTGCCCCAAGGACAGATAAAAGTCGTCTTGTGTTGATCAGCGGGTGCAATGTTGATCTGGTTATATCCGGAGAAGTCGTCCATAAGCGAGTAAATTTCACTTCCTACACAGTCATCGATAAGCTGATCGATGAAGGGTGTAGGGAAGTTATATTTAGAACAAGCACGATTGATATCACAGTAATCAACACAAACTCGGATAGTGCCCTGCTTTTTGTTCACAGGGACTATATTAGAAACCCAATCCGTCAGTGGAATGGGGTAAATGAAACTGGCCTTGAGAAGCTTTTCGACTTCTGCTTTGATGGCTGCGGCCTATTGGGGGTGCACAGGGCGCAGGCGCTGGCGAACAGGCTTGGCTCCGGGATACGTAGGTATCTCGTGCACCACAATACTAGGGTCGATGCCGGGCATCTCTTCGTAGGACCACGCAAAAACATCACGAAATTCGCGAAATAAATCAGTATAGAGTAGAACTTCCTCTGGAGTGCAAGTGACTCCAATATGAATATGCTCGACGATCCCTGGTTTCACAGAGATGTCGATGGGTTGGGTTTGCATGATATTTCCCATATTGCCCTCAGAAGATACTTGGTATATCTGAATAGGCATCTGTAGGGGCGTAGATGGGATGCACAGAGCAAACCGCTCGAGACATGCGATCATGTCCTGATGGGTAGGGAGAAATGAAGAGCGGTGGTGATGATCTGACCAAGGGGGCTCTTCAAGAGACATGGTCTCTATGATAGCTTCATCAGAAGGAAAAGTTTCCTTCAATGGGTCCGAAGTAACATCTTCTCCAAGCCAAGGGACATGACCATATGAGTCGAGAACACTTCTCGGAAGAGCAGGTTCGGGAGGTGGAGCCGATGCAGCAACAATCTCAACGTAGTTGAGCTCGGCGGGACTCAACAGCATCATATCGCCCCAGGATTATTCCTGATTAGCAGGAGGAAGGACCCACGGATCGGAACGTACGGAGATCATATTAATAGGGGCGAGATTCGGAGGTGGAAGGGGAAAGACTCCCATTAAAGCGGGATCTTTGAAAAGTCTGGCCCCCACGCTCTCGAATGACTTAGAGGTATGCTCCACAAATGGCACATTACCTTCAAAAGAAGAGGCGAAGAAGGAGAGCTGGTCCACCGTGACAATATTCCCTTGGTGAGGGAAACGAATGACACAGAACAGGCAGGAAGCCACGGCTTGCATGGCGTATGTCCAGCTGCGTCCAAGGAGGAGGTTGTAGGTAAGATTGGTGTCAACAACTTCGACCTCCACTTCTACCATCTTCCCTTCCAAAGAGATGGGAAAGCGTTGGAGGATACCGTAAGGACGGGACTCTCTTCCGTTGAAGGCTTCTAACGTCGTAGGAGACTGACTCAAGGTAGGAGAACCAATAGCCTTCCAGCAAGCAACATACATGATGCAAGTTGAGGCACCTTCATCAATGACCGTACGATGAATTGTTTTGCCATTGATGATGACCTGTATAAGGAAAGCGACTTGGTGAGGCAGTCTCTGTGTAAAACCCTTGAGATCAAAAGAAATCAAATCTGAATCTGCCGGGTCGATGCCACCAATAGCTGATAGCAAGGACTTCCTCTGGGAGGGGCAGCTCTAGAGGACTTCTAGAGCGAACATAGCAGACGGAGCCTGAGCTAAGTCCTCAACAATGCTATAATGTTGGGCAGCACGAGCATTAGGGTTGTAAGACGACTTCCGGAGTACACCTTTGGGAGGGGGTCGGGGGATCATCTCAGTGCTGGGTCTTTCGTGTGGAGAGGACCAGAACTAGATGGAGGAGCGCTGGAGGGGACCTCCGGCTCTTTCCCGGCATGAGATGGATAGTCTTTCGCTCGAGTGGAGACATGGATGGAAATCGTTCCAGCCATGAAGACTTGAGAACCGAACGAGGAAGAGGGTTGAGATGGGTCTGCCACCATTTGAGTCTGCTGGGAAGGGAAAAGCTCTTTAAGCACAGCAGAAGGCCCAGGAGCACCTTTCAAAAGTCGACTAACTTTGGACAGCCTTGGGCAGTCCTTAGTGTAGTGATCCTCATCACAGATGAGACAAGGATACTTAGGTTTTCGTTTAGCTCCTTCCTCGGGTGGAGGCTTAGGGGGATCTTGCTTGGGCTGTCCAGATTTATCTTTAGCTTTCCCTTTCTTTTTCCCTTTTGAGGATTTATCCGCCGCGGTGGACTGAACGGCGTTTACCTCGGAGGTACTCCCAGAATTAGATTGGCCCTGAGAAGCATTTCCATTAGAAGCATTCTGCTTTTGCTTCCCAGGGTTCACAGCTGATTTCTTCGATGACGAGTTTACAGAGCCAATGACTCCGTCAACAGATGGTTTTGGCAGAGCGTTGGACTGTCCGGGCCTCGGGGCGTCTGGCAAATAATCATATAAAGTACCCGACTGAGAGTACACTAAGTCAAGGTACTGAGCACGCGCGATAGCTTGCTCTTCAGTTACACAAGCTCCCATGGCGATGCCTCGCACAATCGCAGGGACAAAGGAAGTTGTGAACCAATCGGTCAGGAGTTGATCAGGAATCCAGAATTTGATCAAGCGACGACGCCTTCTCCATTCATGTATATGATCAGATATATGCGTAGCTGTGTCCTGTTTGAGAGACGTGAGGAGATGTGTCCCTGTCTCGTACCGAATGGGTAACTGAAAATGAGTTAGGAATGCCATAGCCAGCGAGTTGAAATCTTGAAACGTGCTGCGATTCAGCTCAATATACCACTTAGCGGCTGAGCCGGTGAGAGTTCTCTGAAAGAGGCGGAGCCGGATAGAGTCATCAAGCCATGAGTTCGATGAACACCAGAGGTGATAGCTCATGACATGGGCTTGAGGATCTTCACCAACTTTGCCATCAAATTTTGGACAATCACCAGGTATTTTAGTTGGAACTGGTGGCCAATACGGATTATGCAAAATGGTGTCATTCGTTAACTTGGACACATCCGGAAGTTCCAACGTCGCAAGAAAGGCAACTGAGGGTTAAAGGACATTTGTGGCTGTGGTAGAGAGGCAGTACCGGGGTTCCAACCAGGTGGTGGTTGCCCCCATGGACTCTGTCCAGATGGGCCCGGCCCAAAGGGGCCTAGCCCATAGGGACTTTTCCCGTAGGGGTTCTGTCCATATGGATTTTGTCCATATGCAGACAGTTGACCCTGGGTCTGCCCCCCAGCACCCCATGGATTAGCAACTTGACCTGCAGGTGCAACATACTAATAATTTTGGTAAGGAGTGACCTGCATCTGTTGATAATTTTGATAAGTGGTAAACTGGGTTTGTCCCTGGGGTTGCTGGTAGCCATACATTTGTTGAGCTCCATAATGAGCCTGATAAGAAGGCTGCACTTCGTAAGAAGGTTGGGGCCGTGTCCCGCCTTGCATTTGATAACTCATTTGAGTTTGAGACCCAGAATAATGTCCTTAAACGCGTTGGGCTTGGATCATCTGGCCGGAAGGTTGGCCTGGTTGGGTTTGGGATAGACCTGTTTGCCCAGAAGGATGTACTTGCTGGGTGCCAGGTTGTCCTTGAGCAATTGTCCTTGTGGAACAGATGGCCGAGCAGACTGGACGGCAGGTTGACCTTGAGGTTGGCCAGCCTGTCCAGATGGATGATTAGGACGGACAGTGGGTTGGCCTTGCTGTGTAGAAAGCTGGCCCATTTGCCCGGAAGGATGCACAGGCTGAGCAGTGGGTTGGCCCTGCTGTACGTAGGGTTGCCCCCCTTGCCCAGGAGGATGCATAGACTGAGTAGTGGGTTGGCCCTGTTGTACGTAGGGTTGCCCCCCTTGCCCAAAGGATGACTAGATTGAGCAACGGGTTGGCCCTGTTGTACGTAAGGCTGCCCCCCTTGCCCAGAAGGATACCCCTGTTGGACTGCCGGTTGAGCCTGCGGAATAGATGTTTGTCTAGCTTGTCCAGAGGGATAACCCTGCTGGAGACCAGGTTGGCCTTGTTGGATGTAAGGCTGTCCTGGTTGTCCAGACGGGTAACCATGCTGGGCACCGGGTTGCCCCGGATAACCAGAAGGTTGACTCTAATAGGTAAACGACGGACCACCAGCGGCCGAAGGTTGTCCCTAATAGGGTTGTCCTTGTAGGCCCCCAGATTGTCCTGGGTAAGACTGGCCATAAAGTGGCTGCCCTTGGGGGGCTTGCACATAAGGTGGCTGGCCTTGATTCGGCGGTCCTTGAAGCTGCGCAGGGATTGCTTGGCCCCCATGAAAAGAGTGAGTATTAGAGTCCCAAGCAATGGATAACGGTACCGAAACCTCAACGAAAGGTTGAAGTGGCAAGGTTTGAGCGTATTGGAGGTATTGACCAGTAGAATCGTAATAAAAGAGTGGACCTTGCGCGTTCGGATCCTGAACAGGTTGCCCGTAGGCATCATATGGCCCCCCTCCTGGAAAAGGACCAGAAGAGGATGGAGCACTTTGTGCAGGGTGGATGACTCTAGGCGAGAGTTTCGGTTGGCCACTACTCACTTGACCGTGAGGGGAACCAGCACCAGTGTTCGAAGATGACGACGTTGTTACGGCACTAATGATCGGAGTCGAGTACGCTACACAAACAGTTGGATTTGTGGGAACTGAGGTAACAGGTGTAGTATGGGGTCGTGAAACAAAAGGTCCTGTGGTGGGAGTGATCTCAGGGTCCCACATAGTCGTAGCAGGAGTCCTGGCAGCTACTCTATCCCTCAACGATGAATAACGCGAGGGGAGAGGAGAAGTAGCTGGGATGGGAGTGTCAACATTCGACATCACAGGTGTCTCACTTGCACTGGGAGATGTCTCATCCATGTGGGAGGTAGACATTGGAGACGAAACACCAGGGGGGGTAACAGGAGTATCGTCCTCGTCAGGCTCCCAGATCGGGTTCCAATCTTCTTCGTAATCTTCGTCGCCCGGGGCACGAGAGTTGATAGGTTGGATACTTGGGATAACAGGAAGAGTATCACTTACAACTCGTACCTCAGGAGCAGCAGAAGATGGAGAACCTTGATCACTTGGAACGGGAGTTGACGGGTCATCCAGGATGACAGAACCCCAAACAAGACCTAAAGGAATCTAACAATAAAGACCTTACACAGGCTAACGCATACAAAATCTAACCAGGTGATGTTAACGTGGCCGAATAAATTTTTAAGACACATGAACTAAACTTGACCTTTTCATGTTTCAAGAGTCGAGAAAAGGATGAAAATATGACTCTAGTCTCCTTCGAATGTTTAATGAGCACGAAGTGACAAGACGCTCACTGGCACCTTTTCTTTTAAGGAGTCCGAAAAGGATCAAAAGTGACTACTCTGGAGACTCTAGGCAAAGGGTTTACCAAGCAATCTGTAAAACTGCTTATACACCCTGGCAATCGTATGAGAACCAAGGACTTCTCGTACTGCAGTCAATCTTCCCGAATGTTGTGTTCGGTGCATTACGGTTCGCAAGGAGGCAGACTCGGCTTCCTATGGATCAAGGATAAAAGCCTAGTGGGGTCTCCCTATATACGCGACGGTACGTGGGAGCACAATCCGTGTTAGACCACTATCGAGTCACAGAAGGAGGAATCACCCAACCGTAATGTGAAACAATAGTGACTATGTTTAAAGACGTCGGGACACGTCTCTAGCCTAGACCTCTAGATGTTTGCGTTAAGTTCCAATGTGTTTTTAGGTTTATTCAGTTTATTTTATGGTTGATCTCGAATTAAGTTTCGGTTTCAGGCCCTATTGTGTGATCTCTCACAATTGCTTAGATGCAAACTACATGCCAAAGAATACCATTTCGTTCGATGAATTCTAGCTATGAGAGAGTTAAGAATTTTCAGTCAAACAAAATGAACTCAATCAATCAAACAACCTAATGCAGCTAAAGGCAAGGAAAAGAAACTTTTCTTTTGAGAACACAAATCAACGAAATGCTCTTTTTCCCATTAACTATTGAATGCAAAAGATTTTAGTTCGATTTCTTTTTCAATGGCACAATGCACTTAAAATGAATTTTGAGAGACAGCAACACTGAGTAAAAAGAAATAAAATCACTCAATGAAAAACGCCACAAAGCCCCAAGACACCAAAACAGTTCTCCAAATCAAAGCAAAAGCAAAGGCTTGTGATCTAAGCCCAACAAGGTGAAAATGCAATCCAAGCAAGAAGGAAAGTTTTCGCAAAAGCAAAGTCAAGTAATAAATGAATCTTTGTGAATGAGCAACGAAACAAAGCCAATCCAACGAAAACAGGATGGGAACACCAGGTCGCAAGACACAAAAACAAGATCCGCCCAACAAGACTTCCCAAGCAAATTCTTCAATATTCAAGCAATATAAAACAAGTGATGAACCAGGTGAAAAAAGTAGGGAATAGTCAAATCAACAGGCTCAGGAGGAAGAATTGAAAAAATTCAATCCTACAGGTGTCAGCGCGGGTGGTACACAGCAACAATGCACTGATCAGAGACCACACTTAGCAACAAAGCGCTGCCAGCGCGGAAGGACACGAGTTATCCGCACTGGTTCGATTTCAGAACCGTCGCGACTGTTCAATGTACAAACACGATGACCGTGATGCCAAAGAAACAGAGAAGCAATGTTAGCGCGTCTGTTTTGCTATAAAATGCGCTGAGGCTAAAAAACGAGCAAAATCAGGCCAAAAGCTCCCAAACCAAGGCAATGACTCTTGTAAATAATCAAGGCACTTCCCAGATTGAACCAGGAAATCCAAAAGCAGAGGACTAATCCCTAAACTTTGAAAAGAGAGCAACAAGCAAACTCAAAGCAAGAATGAATGAAAAGGGACAAAGGCCAGCTCCCCAGTATGGTCGCCAACTTGTTACGGAGGTAAATCCTCTCTGCGGACAGTGACGATCCCTACTAGCCCAGACAGGGTCTAGTAACAATCACACAATGCTACTGCGCAAGTTCCTAATTGCAAATAAAAGGTAGGAAATGAACACATACTTGGATTCCAACGCTGTTGTTTGATGAAGAGATGCCGCTCTCGCTCCTTCGCTTTGGCAGGTCACGATCCTCCATGATCTCCGTGAATAGATACCTGCACACACGAAGAGAAAGACAAACACAAGCGTGAAATTTAATAAAAGAAATTATACATCAGTCAGAAAGGACATAACTCACATTAACCATTACAAAGACAAATGAGAGTGGAACCATAATAGTAGTCATCTATTATTACTCAATAACAGAGAAGAGTACAACCAAAGTTCTGACGTCGAATCCTTCTCAAGAGGGTCCAACCAGCAAGTCTCTTAAGCATTCACCTTTAGAGGTAGATCTCCCACGACAAACTCTCTCTCACACAAACAACACTTCACACCCTTCCTTGAGCTCTTTAGCAATCCCACACTTGTCACACCAACTACCTATCAAATCACACACTTAGCAGCAACAGCCTAAGCACTAACAATTCCACACAATCCAAACGAGCTGTTCATGGCAATGGTAGAGGCATAAATAGGAGAAGGAGTATCCATGAATGGTGGGGGGGATGAGCTTATCTCCAAGGAAGGTGGCTCAAATGACGAAACAGATATGCTAGAGAGGGAAGGGCGACATTTGCAAGGCCAACAACCAGGTCTGGAGTCATCTGGAAGGCTGACTGTTAGAACAAACTCGCCCAAACAGGATCAGCGCGAGTGTATAACTGGACTGGCATGCTGACATTGCATCCGAATAATGGAGAAAGTTGTGTCAGCACGACTAAATACAAACAGAGGATGCGCTGGGTCATGAAATTCGACCAACGCGGAAAACCCGTGTGCTTCTGCGCTAGCAGCGCATTCATTGCACTATGAGGCGCCAGTCAGCGTGGTTATTTTAATAACAGTCGCGATGATGGAAAAACTTTGGCAAAGTGGGTCATTTGGCCAGTTTAGAGAACATGAGCTTGATTATTTTGAACTCCTGGCACAGTAGGGAGACTGACAGGGAGACAGTGACAAATTACTGTGTAACAGCTCCTTTCAGCATCTATGTAAAGAAAATATGGTGACAGGTCTTCCTATGGTATCTTGCAGAGATGATGTTTGTTCCGGATGTGTACTCGGAAAACATCATCGGGAAAGTTTTGAAAAACGTGCCTCTTGGCACGCCTCAGCCCCTTTACAGCTTGTGCATAGTGATTTATGTGGTCCACTTCCAGTTGTGTCATTCTCTGACTGCAAGTATTTCTTATCTTTCATTGATGATTTCTCCAGACGCACTTGGGTATACTTCTTAAAACTCAAGAGTGAAGTATTTAACACTTTTTTGGCCTTCAAGGCCTTTGTTGAAAAACAATCTGGACATCAAATTCTTAAGTTAAGATCTGATAATGGTGAAGAATATGTTAAAAACACATTCATCAACTATTGCACTGAGAATGGAATTCAAATGCAACATACTGTTCCATATACTCCACAACAAAATGGTGTAGCTGAAAGGAAGAATCGAACCTTAAAGGAAATGGCTAATTGTATGCTACAATCTAAAGGACTTGGTCTTAGTTTTTGGGCAGAAGCAATTAACTGTGCAAATTACATAATAAATTGCACTCCTACTAAGGCTTTAAAGAATATCACTCCAGAAGAAGCATGGAGCTCAATCAAACCAGATGTAAGTCACTTTCATGTTTTTGGAAGTGAAGCGTGGGCCCATATTCCAGATGAAAAGCATAAAGCTTTAGAACCTAAGAGTGAAAAATGTACTTTTGTTGGATATTATGAAGATGTCAAAGGCTATAGACTTATTCCATTTAAGTCCAAAAATGTTATCATTAGAAGAGATGTAAAATTTGATGAAAATATATCGGCCTGCGAGCCTAGTCCGACGGTTGTGCCACCTCTCCCTATCTCTTCTACTTTTGAAAACATTTCTTCTTCAGATGATGAAAGTGAGGATGACAATCCTCCCCCACCATCTCAGGATCCTCCTTCAGCTCCTGAGCTTCCAAAATGGGTTCGTGCTACTCGAGATGCAGCAGGTGATCTTGCCGGTGATCCTACAGATCAGCGACGTACACGTTCTCAGTTCGAGAGAGCCTCTTCTTTACTGGCTCAAGCTCCAGTAAATTATGATCTTGACACCTTTGCAGAGGCTTCAGGCCATCCAGATTGGGAAGCAGCTATGAATGAAGAATATCATTCATTATTAGCAAATGATACATGGGATCTTGTTCCTCTACCAAAGGGACGAAAACTTGTCAGATGCAAATGGGTTTACAGAACCAAGTATGGACCAGATGGGAAAGTTGATAAACATAAACCTCGTCTTGTTGCTAAAGGTTTTTCATAGGTTGAAGGCATTGACTACACCGAAACCTTCTCCCCTGTTGCCAAAATGAACTCTATCCACCTTGTTCTTTCCCTTGTTGCCTCTTTTCAATGGGAAGTCCATCAGATGGATGTTAAATCTGCCTTCTTGCATGGGGACTTGCATGAAGAAATCTATATGGAACAACCCATTGGCTTCATACAAACAGACTCCAGCCTTGTATGCTGACTTAAGAAATCCCTTTATGGTCTCAAGCAAGCTCCTCGGGCTTGGTATGCCAAAATGGATAGCTTTCTTTTAGAATCTGGCTTTTCTAGGTGTCATTCTGACAATACTGTCTACACCAAGAAAGTGGGCAACTCTCTTATCATCCTTGTTCTTTATGTTGATGATCTTATCCTTACTGGTAGTGATCCCAACCTTATAAACCATGTGAAGTCTAGCCTTAAAAGGAAATTTGAAATGACAGACTTAGGACACTTACACTATTTTCTCGGTCTTCAAGTCTTGCATTCCAAGGAGGGTATTTCCCTTTCCCAGTCCAAGTATGCTTGTGATATTCTACGTCATTTTCACATGGAAGGATGTAAGCCAGCCCCTTCTCCCTTTCAGTCTGGAGTCAAACTTTCAGTCACTTGTACTTCTCCTGAAGTTGATGCTACATTATACCGTCAACTTGTAGGAAAACTCTTGTATCTAACTCATACTCATCCTGACCTTTCATTTGTTGTTGGCCTTGTTGCTCGGTTCATGCAAAACCCCCGTGAAAGTCATTGGAAAGCAGCTAAAAGAATACTTCGTTATGTTCGAGGTACAGTTCAGTTTGGGATTCATTACAGTGCCGAAGCATCTCCTCTATTGGTTGGTTTCACTAATTCCGATTGGGCTGGTGACCCTGATGATCGGAAGTCTACTGCCGGTTATGTGTTCACTCTTGGTTCAGGACCTATTACATGGGCTTGTAAGAAACAAGCTGCCATTTCTCTTTCATTAGCAGAAGCAGAGTATCGTGGTGTCGTAGAAGCTAGTAAGGAAGTCTTGTGGCTTTGTCAGATCCTGTCAGAGTTTGGCTTTCAGCAGCAGCATCCGACTACACTTTGGTGTGATAATCAAAGTGCCATTCAGCTATGCAAAGATCCAGTCCAACATCAGCGCAGCAAACACATTGAACTGCACATGCACTTCATCAGAAAGCTCATTCACGACCATGTTCTTGAAGTGAAATATTGTTCAACAGATGATCAAGTTGCATACATCTTCACAAAGGCTATCACAGAGGCGAAGTTCACTAAACTTCGATTTATGGTTGGAGTTCAGGAAGTTGTCACTAAGGGGGGATAGGCTCTAGTGCCTCCTTCCTTCTCCTATTGTTTCATATTTGTAAATCCTTCAATCCTATCCCAAGTTGTTCTTAAGGGGGGATGTTAGGATATTCCGACACATAGGAAATAGTTAAGTACAACTTGGTCTAGTGTAGAGTTAGGTATAGAGTTAAGTAAAGTGTGTTTCTTTACCATTGTACATTTTGTAACTTACAATCCGACGGTCACGATATGTAGTGATCCGACGGTTCATTCTCTCCTTGGTATTACCGACACTTGATCCGTGGCTTGACACCCGATTGGTCCATGAATTCTATTTAAAGCGCATGGAGGGTCATTTGTAGGGTAATCCGTACATGAGAGAAACATATGTAAATTTTCATTCTTTTATTAATAAATTGCCTGAAGTGGCCGCGTTGGCTCAGGCCATGGACTGTTTCCCTCTTTGAGGGTTTTAACCACGTCAAAATACTGGTGTATTGATCTGCGATCTGGTTGTGAGCGGTGTCCTTTTGGTGTTCTGTCTGAGGAAATTACCCTGTAAATTCCTACATAAAGGATATGATCCTCAGTTACCAGCTCAACTAGCTTTCCTTATTCAAGTGAAAACCCTCAACAAAACTATTCATCTAACAATTATTGATGAGGGGGCATCTACATGCATTATGTCGATGAGTTGCTTGAAAAATTTAGGCTCACCACCCTTGTCAAGATCGTCAACGACATTAAAAGCATTTGATGGACGATCATACACTCCATACGGGATTTTAAGTAACTTGCAAGTTGAACTGGGGGCAAAACAGTAGAAATTGATGTTAAAGTAATTGATGGAAACCTCGATTACAACATCCTACTGGGAAGGCCCTGGATATATGCCATGGTTGCAGTTGCGTCGACCTACTTCAGGAAGATTTCGTTTCCCTTTCAAGGAGGAATTACAATCGTCAACCAACAAACATTTCTCCCCAACAGTTCACAAGTTACGGGAAGCATTCCAATGATCCATGGAAGCAATCATTCGCTTCAAAATATTGGAGTAGGCCTCCTAAAAGACCCTGCCTTAATGGGTACTTTTGCCCTGCCGCCTCCGAGTAAGCTGGCAGAAGTGGCCACAGTGGAAACCTACAATATGAAATCTTCTATATCTAATGGATTCGGAAGATTCCTAAACATTTTGTCAGCATGGATCATCGGCCTAATAGAAATATTGTAGCAATCAGTTTTCTTGGCCTGGGGGGCAAACCCAAATCAACACTCATCAAGCGTTTGGATAGAAAGGTCTAAAGAATATGGTACCCCTTCAGATCCTTGGTCGCAAGTGCATGTCACCAATGAACGAATTCTCCAATCAATGGTAATTGACGGGGCACCATGGAATGATTCCCACCATCACTCCCTTCTCCCGGATTGTGGAGAAGATACTCAAGATGACCTTTATCATCCTTCAGTTTTTGATTTTCTATCAAATACTGTAAATACAGTGGATTATGAGGATAGTTCTTTTACTGTGTCAACCTCATTAAAAAATGAAACAAATCACCTTTCCAAGTCTCAAAGGTAAACCTTCATTCCAACCACCGAGTTGAATGCAATGAAGCTTGGGGGGCATGCACCTCGATTTGAGTTATTATGTTGGGGGCATGCAAACTTATCGAGCAGTTTTAGCGCATTGTTCAAGCTCGTTAAAAAATAAACATAAGACATGAGCAAATGTTTCCACCCGCATTTAAGCTCGTTAAAAAATGAACTATTCCCCAGTAAATAACCACCGTGAATGTAGCATATCAGCCATTAAAGCCTTGGTCGTGTTTGCACTGTCACCTCCACTTTTCCATTGGCCGATCATTCACCTCCATTTGATTGTTTACCCATTTTGAGGAACAGTTGCGAAGAGTGATTTCACTAGTCATCCTTGTGACACTGCCGTGATTGGAAAATTCCAAACCTTACCTGGAATCAGCTGCTACCCATTTTATCACTCGTTCCTCAAAAGACGAGTCTTCTTTAAGCTCTTTTCATCTGACTCATAAAATATGAACAGATTGCCGAGTTTTGACCTTCCAGCTCGTTAAAGCGACGGGAAGTGCTATCCCTCCTCTAGATTTTAATCTTTTTGGACCTGAGGGATTATTGCACAAAAAGATCGAGCGCTTGTCTTGTTTGGCTCGTTAAAACTATCGAAAATTCATCCTTTTTGTATTGTTTTATACTTTTTCGAGCTTAAGGGATTAGATGACGAAAAAGGAATTGCGGAGTTATCTTTACGTACCTTTTCAGACTCTCTAAAAATGAAAAGGACCGAGTTATCTTTATCGTTAAACTCATAAAAAAGATTAATAGCGACAAACTTGTCTTTAGACGAGAACGAGTTTCACTATCGCTAGGCTCGGTAAAACATAGCGATGGGTTTGCCCGAAGGGCAAATTATAGAACAAGCATATGTTATCCTCCTCAAGCTTGAAAAAATAAAGAGGTACTGGTCAGCAATGACTGGGGAAAATTGGGAAAAACTCAAAGAATCTTTATTGGTAGCAAGTCGCTCTTGAACATGACACTTCCACTCCGTGCCTGAGTCGGGTTGGGTTGTTTCATTCACTGGTCACATCACCATGGTCACGCCATACCATCCACATTTGGGGTAAATGCTACCAATCCATCACATAAGTGTCGCCGATATGTTCAAGAGAAGTCATCCAGAGAAGTCACCTGTGTCCCATCCACTACCATACATTATACTTCATTCTTTCATGACTGCCATCCTGAACCATATATCATCAGATCGTTTTCACCTCCATCAAAATCATTTGCTACGTTCCGTGTCATTGATGTGGGATTCATTAAGGCCCTCCTTTGACGGATCGCTTCTTGTCGACATCAGCTCATTATCCAAGAAGTTGATCTAGGAACACCCCCTTCAGTACTTTGAAGCTTGCATGCCTCAATGGCAAGTTTCTCACTTCCGGCGACAGGTATATACCAATGACCTTCGACCGAAAGATTTTGCGTGGTGTTCGACGCCAAGTCCTTTATTCACACCACGTGAATTGTACTGCAGTACCTTGAGGGTCATCATCATTATCGGTGATTCCTCTCGCGCTTGTTAACAGTTTACATCATTGACTGGTAATCAAGCGATGTCTTTCCATGTTCAACTTCAGAACATTTCTCACATGGATCGACTTGTACTTCAAGTGAAGATCGGACGAGATTGAAGACCCCGGATTTAGTTTCATCCATCCGGGCTGTGATATATATTCAGCAAAATAAAGACATTGAAATGTACAGCCTTGCAGCACAGATAATCATCCTACCAAAAGGATGATGGCTCTATCAGAATCATCAGTCTACCATCAAACAATTGTCTATCCTATGTACATAAAAATGAATTTATAAAGCTGAGCATGGGAATGCCCGCCTCAGCTAGATCATGAAAACAATATGAAGATAATGTATTGTACTGTATCTTATTACAGGTCTCCTCCCAGCATTGAAATAACTTCGGATCCTCCTAATAAAGCATTTCACCCGATAAACGGCCTCATACTTTAGGGGGCAACTGGTATAGACATTTTTGTGCCTTACAGCTCTAAGCATGAAATGTCCATAAACCAAAGGATCTAAGTCCCTAAAAGTGTTTTTCCTACCCCTAAAGGAACAAGATCAACAAATTACAGCTTCTCCCAGAAGTTCTCCACCAGAAATTGCTCAGAATCAGTCAAATCAGGATCATTTCAGCTGCTCCACTAGCTACCTGCGTTGCATAGCACCCAAGTACACTAGCTAGGTGCGTTGCAACGCACCTAAATGCACTACCAAGGTGCGTTGAGTGGGAAATGACAAATGGCAGTGCCATTCCGCGAGGTGAAAGACAATGGAAGCTTCCGGAATCTTCCCCTATGACACTTGCCTCACTGAGTTCGACCAAGGATGAGTAAGAGGCTCTCAGTCTCCAAGTGGAAGCAAGAACTGACAGAGAGAAGCCACTAGTCAAATGACAAGCTGACTCATCTTCTTTGCATACATCTATATATGGATCCCTCATCCCAGAGATCCAGAGGCTGGAATTTTGTACATTAGAGAGAATTGCTGTTGGTTTTGAGATTGATATCAGAGTATTGGGTGATTTATGCTTTGTTGGAGGTGAAGAGGGGATTCCTTTGCTGGGAGGTTGATGCTGGATCAGGAATCATTGGTTGTAACTCCTCCTGGATCTTCTTGTTATATCAATAAAACTATTTGATTTTCTCCTACATGCTTGTGTATCATTGATGTTTGTTACATTTGTATGTTTAGCTTAAATCTGATCCTAAGCTATTTATGAATATAAATCCATGTCTTTGTGTAGTTTTCTTCTTCTGTGATCTTACAGGAACTTGGTGAAGCTGGGAAAGTAAGGGAGCAGGTAGCTGGAAGCTGTCAAAGAGGAGAGAGATTGGATCAAAGGACTAGCGCAAGACACAGGTTGGTTCATCCTATTCCGCTTTGTTTGTAGTTCATAAAGAAGAATACAAAAGTAGTTTTCTCTGTTTGTTGCTAAGGCACTGTCACACCTTAGTGGGATAGGGTCGTTCTGAATAGACACTTTTCCCCACAACACCAACGCAGGCAGAGACAGTCACCTGATCGGTACACTGGATACATGGCTCTTATGAGCAAGTGTGTTGTGACTGAGCCATCCTCTTTCGAGGAAGCTGTGGAGGATCCCGCATGGGTAGACTCCATGGTGGAAGAGTATGATTCTATTGTCATAAACAGTGCATGGGAGATTGTTCCTAGACCGGAAGGGAAATCAGTGGTGGGTTCGAGATGGATCTACAAAGTTAAGCAGGCAGCTGACGGGAGTGTAGAGAAGTACAAGGCAAGATTCGTTGCCCGAGGCTTTTCGCAGATAGAGGGGATCGATTATGAGGAGACCTTGCACCTGTTGCAAGGTATTCTTCCATACGGACGATTCTTGCTCTCTCAGTGCAGATGGGATGGCACATTCATCAGATGGATGTGAAGACTACATTCCTCGACGGAGTCATTGAGGAGGAGGTGTACATTGAGTAACCCGAAGGCTTTGAGGTCTTCAGCAGCGAGTCGCATGTGTGCAGGCTTAAGAGAGTGTTGTATGGGTTGAAGCAAGCACCACGTGCTTGGTACACATGGATAGACAGCTATTTCATAGGACTTGGATTCTCCAAGAGCGAGGCGGATCCTAACCTATACCAGATTGTGGTGGAGGGTAAGTTTCTTATCATTGTACGGTATGTTGATGATTTGATTCTAACAGGTGATGAGCTGTTGATACTGTCATGAAAGAAGGATCTTGCTACAGAGTTTTAGATGAAGGACTTGGGCCTCCTTCACTATTTCCTAGGATTGGAAATATGGCAACGCAGTGGTGGACTGTTTGTTTCTCAGAGCAAGTATGCTCGAGAGATACTGGAGAAGTTCAAAATTCATGGCTGCAAGCCTGTTGATACTCCTCTTCCTAGAGGTTGGAGGAAGGAGGATGCCACTTCGGGAGAAGAAGTGGATGCCACTATTTATCGACAGTTGGTGGGGTCGCTGATGTATTTGGTCAATACACGACCTGATATATGCTATGCATTTAACCAGCTTTCACAAGCTATGGTTAAGCCTACCAAGCTCTTCTGGAAGGCGGGCAAGCATGTATTGCGCTCCTTGAGAGGCACATTGGGATATGGATATTGGTACAGACAGGAGGATGCAGATTGGGAAGGGAGCTCAACGGACGACATCAGGTACTATCATGTCAGAGATTGTGTGCAACGGAGGATCATGTTGCTTTCATACATTCCAACGGAGGATCAGGATGCTGATATTCTGACGAAAGCTCTCACCAGGAGCAAATTCGAGTACCACTGAGGCAGGATAGGGGTTGCTAATAATCCATATCTTGTCGAGAGGGAGTGTTGAGATTGCAACAAGATGATGGAGCTTAGTGAAAAGAGTCGCCTTCACTAAGTGGGCCCGCAGGCAAATTATGGTCAAGTTCTATTTTTGGATCCCAGCAGGGATGATCACAACAGGAGTGACCACAGCAGGGATGATCACAACAGGAGTGATCACAATAGGAGTGACCACAGCAGGAGTGATCAAACTCTATTTTTAGACTGGCTGTCCAAAATAGAAAAGTCAAATATTATTGTCTCATAATAATATTTGGACTATAAACTTAATCTTATTCTCTTGGAGCACTTCAGCTTGAGCTACAGATGTGGCCCATGTAGCTGTTAGAAGGAAGTACGCTTTTCTTATGAGTCAGTTGAGTTGTTGCATGCATGACTTCAGTTAGAACTCAATCAGTTGAGTTTGGTGGAGTTGATTGTGGAGTTGATGGAGTTGTGTTCAGTTTGACTTGGTTAAACTAGTTGTAGTTAGTCTAACTGGAAATAGACTAATGATGAGTTGTTAAACTAATTATTAACTCATAATACAACTATAGAATACATCAGTTAACTCAGTTGCATGTCAGTGCATGTTCAGTTCAACAGGGACAGGTGTTAGAGGATCAAATTGCTATCAGTTGTGACTATGGTAGTGCATAAGGATTTGCACAATCAAGGGATTGAGTATGTCAATGAGTTTGCTCATATATTTGCCCAGTATTATAGCCTCTACTCACGTCTAACACAGTGTGAGTGATTCTTTGGAGGTGAAATACGAGTTTGGTAAACCATTCTCATTCATTCTTGAGCAGGTATTGAGCAGTGGAGGCAGGCAAGCAGTGGAATAGATTTGGAGATCAGATCTTAGCTGTATTGTGTGTAACAAGTGGAGCTAGTACTGTATTTCTTGTGATAAGCATTTTACTTTGTAATGTTACATGGTCTCAATCATTAATATATAGATAGTTGGGGATTTTAGCGAGAGGCTTTCCCCAGGTTACATACTGTGTTAATGTGTGAATGCTCTTGATGTTTTATTGTTATTGATGCTGCTAAATTGATGATCAACGTAGAGGAGCTTATGTATTGTGTATGTATTCCGCAATAGTACATGATCAGGATAATCTATGTTTAATATGCATTAAATTATTCAAAATTTCTACATGTGTGTGTTTCTCTTAGAGTTCTTATTTGTTTAAGTAATCCACTTTGCATGTTTTTGCAGATGTCGAGATTTTCACGACTATTTTTTGGTTATGTCGATGGGGCTATTCATAGTATGCATAATCTATCCTCTATAGCATGGGACATTTTCGCTCCAAGTGGCAAGTTAATGAGCTTTAGAGGGATTTGTATTGGTCGATTGACAAACAATATCGCTGAGTATAGCGTGTTGATTGAACTTCTCTCTGATGCCATTTCACTTGGCATATGCTGAATAATCATTAGGCTAGACTCACAACTTGTTGTACTACAACTTACTGGCATTTATACCATCTGAAACCCAGCAATTCATCGTATGTTCCTTAGAGTTCGTATTTAGAAACGTATTTTGAGTTTATTCAATATTAGCATATTTCTAGAAATCTAAACACATTCACTGATTCTCTAGCGAATTATGTGTTAAATAGACATTTGCGACGTATTTAAAGTAAATATTTAACCAAATAAGAACTCTAAAAGAAACATACACACACATGAAATCAAACCATATAGACAGTGAGTTTTACTACACTTAACTAAGTGTTACACAGTAATTTGTCACTGTTTCCCTGTCAGTCACCCTACTGTGTCAAGAATTCACAATAATCAAGTTCATGCCTTCTGAACTGGCCCAAAACCCATTTTTCTAAAGTCTTCCTCATCAGCGCATCTGTTCCCAAAATAACCGCGATGACTGGCGACTCATAGTGTATTCCGTGCGCTGCCAGCGCGGAAGAACATCACTTTTCTGCGCTGGTCGCATTTCATGAGCCAGCGCGCCTTTCCTATGTATTGAGCCGCACTGACATGACTCTCCCAGTTATTGAGACGCGGCGACAGCGCGCCAGTTACCCCATAATCTGCGCTGATCCTGTTTGGGCAAATTTGTTCAACAGCCAGCCTTCCAGATAACTCCAGGCTTGGTTGCTGGCTTTGTGAATATCGACTCCCTTCTATGGCATATCTGTTCGACCCTTTGCAACCACTTCCCTTGAAGATAAGCTCATCCTTCCACCCTTTTAGGAGGCTCCTTCTCCTATATAAACTTCCACCATTACCATGAGCAACTAGTTGGATATAGTTTGGAATAGCTTGGATTGTATAGAGCTTATAGTGCTCAGGTTGCTGCTACTATAGGTATTTGGTGTGTTAGGTGTGGAAGTGATTTGATTGCTTAGGGAAGGTTGTTTTGTGTTGCTAGTGTGAGAGAGAGAGTTTCTTGTTTTGGGAGAATCATTTCTAAAAGTGAATGCTTGAGACACTTGCTGACTGGCCCCTCCTGAGAAGGTTACCGACGTCAGAACATTTGGTTGTACTCTTCTCTATTTGATTAATAATAGATGACTGCTATTATTGTTCCATTCTCATTTGTTTATGCAATGGCTAAATGTGAATTACATCTTTTCTGACTGATGTATAGTTGCTTTTATTAGATTTCACGCTTGTGTTTGTTTCCTCTTCGTGTGTGCAGGTGTCTATTCGCGGAGATCGCGAAGGATCGTGACCAGCTAGAGCAAGGGAGCGGAAGCAGCATTTCTTCGTCAAACGACAGCGCTGGAATCCAAGTAGGTGTTCTTGACCTCTTGCTTAATTTCAATTAGGAGCATGCATGGCAGCATTGATTGATTGTTGCTAGACCCTTGCTGGGCTAGTAGGGATCGCCTCTATCCGTAGAGGGGATTTACCTCTCCAACAATTTGGCGACTCCGCTGGGGATCAGCCTTTTTGTCTCTTGTGTCCATTCTTTGTGTTTGAATTTGATTTTTCTCTCTTTTTCGAGTTGTGGGGATTGTTTTTCGATTTGTAGCCTTCCTGGGTCCATCTGGGAAGTGTCTTGACTGTTAAAAAGACTTTCTATCTTTGGTTTGGGAATTTTCTGCCTTGATTCTACTCGTTTTACTTTCATCGCGGTTTAATTCAGAACAGACGTGTTGACGTCGCGTCCCTGTTCCTTTGATACCCTTATCATCGTGCCTGTACGATTAATAGTCGCGCTGACCTCGTTTTTAGAGACAGCGCGCTTTATCCGTGTGCTTCCGCGCTGATGTCGCACACCTGCTTCTTTGTGATCTGTGTCATCGCGTCTGTGTGATTAATAGTCGCGCTGACCTCGTTTTTAGAGACAGCGCGCTTTATCCGTGTGCTTCCGCGCTGACGTCGCACACCTGCTTCTTTGTGATCTGTGTCATCGCGTCTGTGTGATTAATAGTCGCGCTGACCTCATTTTTGTGAGACAGCGCGCTTTATCCGTGTTCTTCCGCGCTGACGTCGCAAAGTTGCTACAGGCCTCCTCCTGTCAGCGCCGAGTTGCTGAAGGCTACCCGCGCTGATCCTGTAGAATTCATTTTTGACCAGATTAACCTCCTGGACCTGTTGCTTTGGCTTTCCCCTCTTCTCTCCACTTGGTTTGTGACTTGCTTTTCACTGTCTGAACTCTGAGCTGCTTGTTTGCGAAGTCTTGTCCCACAGGGTTTCGTTTTTGCTCGTTCTTCGGTTTTGCAAATACCTTCCTTTTCCTTTCGCTGCTTGGTTTGTATTTCAGCCGTGACTTTTACAATTGCTGCAATGTGTTGAAACTCTAATTGACTGGTTGTAACTCTGATCCTTCGGGTGTTTGCCCTTTTTCCATTGATTTTGCACTCTAGCCCTAGGGCATCTAGTGGCTATGTGTGTGTGTCAAGCCTTCCGTAGGGATCTTGCTTTCTTGTTTGACCAGCCAACTTCAGATTTGTTGATTGCACTTGTTCAGTGATTGTTGAAGTGTTTTGGTTATGTTTCCGAGCGGTTTCTCGCTTCCCCCTTGCTTCAATCCTTGCTTGTCTTGCCGAGCTTAGATCACATAGCTCGTGCGGAACTTGGTTTTCCTTTTGATTTGGAAATCTGTGTTGGATGTTTTGGGAACTTTGTGTGCTTTCATTAAGTGATTTGCTTGGTGTTCCGGTTCCTCCAAATTAGTTTAGATGCTTTGCGCCATTGAAAGAAATCAAACTAGTGACTTTACTTTTGAGAATTGAAAAGGAAAAGAACGTTTCGTTGATTTGTATTTTCAAAAGAAAAAGTTTCTTTTCCTCGCTTTAGTTGCATTAGGTTGTTTGATTGCTTGTGTTCGTTTTGTTTGATTGAAATCTCTTTACCCTTTCATAGTTAGAACTCATCGAACAAAATGATTTTCTTTGGCATGTAGTTTGCATCTAGGTAATTGTGAGAGAACATACAATAGGACCTGAAATCGAAACTTAATTTCAAGATCAACTATAAAATGAACCGAATGAATCTAAAAACGCATTGGAACTAAACGCAAACATCTAGAGGTCTAGGTTAGAGACGTGTTCCGGCGTCTTTAAACATAGTCACTGTTGTTTCACATTATGGTTGGGTGATTCCTCCTTCTGTGACTCGATAGTGGTCTAACACGGACCGCACTCCCACGTACCGTCGCGTATATAGGGAGACCCCACTAGGATTTTATCCTTGATCCATAGGAAGCCGAGTCTGCCGCCTTACGATTCGCAATGCAGTGAACACAGCATTCATGAAGATTGACCACCCGTACCCTAAAAAGTATTCTGTGGTTTTGCGAAAAGTTTGGCACACCTTTTGCCTAGAATCTCTAGAGCAGTCACTTTTGATCCTTTTCAGACTCCCTAAATGAAAAGGTGTAAGTGAGCGTCTTGTCACTTCATGCTCATTAAACATTCGAAGGAGACTGGAGTCATCTTTTCGTCCTTTTCTCGACTCTTGAAACATGAAAAGGTCAAGTTTAATTCCAATGTCTTAAAAATTTATTCGGCCCCGATAACACTTCCTGGTTAGATCTTGTGTGCGCTAGCTTGAGTAGGGTTTTCTATCGCTAGTTTTCCTTAGGTTTTTGTGTGGGGTTTGTCATCCTGGCTGACCCGTCCACCCCCGAACCAAGTGATCAAGGCTCTCCATCTTCTGTTGCTCCCGAGGTACCAGTTGTAAGCGATACTCTTCCTGTCATCCCGAGTATCCAGCCCATCAACGTACGTGCCCCAGGCGACGAAGATTACGTAGAAGATTGGAGCCCTTCTTGGGAAGGCGACGGCGACTTGTTTCATACCCCTCCCGGTATGTCATCTCCGATGTCTACCTCGGGGGAGACGTCTCCCAGTGTCAGTGAAACACCTGTGGTTACGAGCGTTTCAACTCCCATTTCAGCTTCTTCTTCGCTCCCTCCTCGATATTGAGCCATGAGGGATAAAATGGCTGCTAAAATGCCTGCATCGACTATGTGGGATCCCAATGTCACTCCTACCACTGGGCCTTTTGTTTCACAACCTCATACCACACCTGTCACCTCAGTTCCCACAAATCCAACTGTTTGTGTGGCCTATTCCACTCCAGTCGTTAGTGCTGTCACAGCATCTTCATCTACAAACCCAGGAGCTGGTTCCTCTCACGCTCAAGTGAGTAGTGGCCAACCAGAGGTCTTGTCTAGAGTCATCGACCATGCCCAAAGTGCTCAACCCTCTTCTGGTGGTGTTCTAGGATCAGGGCCGTATGATGCCTTTGGGCAGCCCATTACGGATCCAGATTACGAAGGTCCGTTCTTTTATTATGATGCGAATGGTCAGTACCTCAAGAACGTTTCGGTCCTTCCTCATCGTGCTTACGAAGAGAACGAGGAACCGTTGAACGTTACATATGATCCGGTCACTCATGTCTTTAGGGGGCACCGGAATCCTCCCGGACAGCCCCAAGGACCGCCCAATCAAGGCCAGCCGCCTTATGTGCAAACCCCTCAAGGGCAACCACATTATGGCCCGCCTTACCCAGGACAATCTGGGGGCCCACAGGGACAACCCTACCAGGGGCAACCCTCGGCCGTTGGAGGACCGTCATATCCGTATCAAGGTCAACCTACTGGATATCCAGGGCAACCTAGTATCCAGCAAGGTTACCCAACTGGCCAACCCGGGCAACCTTACATGCAACAAGGCCAACCCGGTTTCCAGCAAGGGTACCCGTCTAGACAAACTGGGTCAATTTATAATCCTCAAAATCAACCAGCAGTCCAGCAGGGATATCCCCTTGGGCAGGGGGGGCAACCCTACTTTCAGCAGGGCCAACCCACTGCTCAATCCATGAATCCTTCTGGGCAAGGGGGGCATCCTGCTATGCAGCAAGGCCAACCCACTGCTCAGCCTATGCACCAAGGGGGGCAGCCCGCTATACAGCAAGCCCAGCCCTGCGCTCAGTCTGTTCACCCTGGGGGGCAAACGGGCCAACCTTCTATGCAGCAAGGTCAACCCGCTGTCCGCCCTTATCGTCTATCTGGCCAGACTGGTCAACCGCAAGGTCAACCAGCTGTCCAGCCTGTTCGACCTTCTGTTCCGCAAGGACAACCCTCGGTTGTTCAAGGGCAACCTGGCACCCAGCAAGTACATCCTTCTGGGCAACCAGGTCCATCCCAAGTTCAACCAGGCCAACCTTCCGGCCAGATCGTCTCAGCTCAACCGGTTCAAGGACAATATGCTGGGCCCCAGACTCAAACAGGTTATCAAATGCAAGGCAGGCCTCAGCCCCAACCTTCCTACCAAGCGCAGCCTCCTTATCAAGCTCAGTATGGAGCCCAACAAACGTATGGCTACCAGCAACCCCAGGGGCAAAGTCAATTTTCCCTTATCAAAATTATCAACAACCGCAGGTCACGCCTTATCAAAATTATCAATATGGTGCACCTGTGGGGCAAGTTGCTAACACGTGGGGTGCTGGGGGGCAGTATCAGGGTCAATCGTCTGCATATGGACAAAATCCGTATGGGCAGAACCCCTCTGGACAAGGTCCCTACGCGCCAGGCCCTTTTGGGCCAGGCCCGTCGGGACAAGGTCCCTATGCACCCGGCCCTTTTGGGCCAGGTCCATCGGGACAAAGTTCTTATGCACCAAGCCCTTTTGGGCCAGGTCCGTCTAGACAGAGTCCGTGGGGACAACCGTCATCTGGTTGGAACCCTAATATTGCCTCGAACCCTCAGCCACGGATGTCCTTTAACCCTCAACTGCCGTTTTTAGCAACATTGGAACTTCCGGATGTGTCCAAGTTGACAAATGATCCCATTTTGCATAATCCATATTGGCCACCGGTTCCAACTAAAATACCCGGCGATTGTCCAAAATTTGATGGCAAGGCAGGAGAGGATCCTCAAGCACATGTTATGACTTATCACCTTTGGTGTTCATCGAACTCATGGCTTGATGACTCTATCCGACTTCGCCTCTTTCAGAGAACTCTCACCAGCGCAGCTGCCAAATGGTATATTGAGCTGAATCGTGGCATGTTTCAAGACTTCAACTCGTTGGCTATGGCATTTTTAACCCATTTTCAGTTGCCCATTCGGTACGAGACTGGGACTAATCTCCTCACGTATTTAAAACAGGACACGGCTACACACATCTCTGATCATATACATGAATGGAGAAGGCGTCGTCGCTTGATCAAATTCTAGATTCCTGATCAACTCCTGACCGATTGGTTTACAACCTCCTTTGTTCCTAAAATCGCAAAAGATATTGCCATGGGAGCTTGTGTAACTGAAGAGCAAGCGATCGCGCGAGCTCAGTACCTAGACTTAGTATACTCTCAGTCGGGTACTCTATATGAGTATTTTCCAGATGCCTCGAGGCCTGGACAGACCAAGGCTCCGCCGAAACCATCTGTAGACGGAGTCATTGGCTCTGTAAACTCGTCGTCAAAGAAATCCTCCGCGAACCCTGGAAAGCAAAAGCAAAATGCTTCTAATGAAAATGCTTCTCAGGGCCAATCAAATTCTGGTAGTACCTCAGAGGTTAACGCCGTTCAGTCCACCGCGGCGGACAAATCCTCGAAAGGGAAAGGGAAGGGGAAAGGAAAAGCAAAAAATGAGAATAAACAACCCAAGCAGGAACCTCCTAAAAATTCATCTGAAGATGGAGCTAAGTGAAAACCTAAGTATCCTTGCCTCATCTGTGAGGACGATCACTACACCAAAGACTGCCCTAGGCGGTCCGAGGTTAGTCGGTTATTGAAAGGCGCTCCTGGTCCTCCTGCCGTGTTGAAAGAGCCTTTCCCTTCCCAACAGACTCAAATGGTGGCCGACCCATCTCAATCTTCTTCCTCGTTCAGTTCTCAAGTCTTTATGGCTGGTACGATCCCCATCCATATTTCCACTCGAGCGAAAGATTACCCTTCTCATGCCGGGAAAGAGCCAGAGGTTCCCTCCAGTGCTCCTTCGTCCAGTTCAGGTCCTTTGCACATCGAACGACCCAGCAGTGAGACGATTCCCCGACCCCCTCCTAAAGGTGTACTCAGGAAGTCATCGTATAACCCCAATGCTCGTGCTGCCCAGCACTATAGCATTGTCGAGGACTTAGCTCAAGCTCCGTCTGCTATGTCTACGTTAGAAGTCCTCCAGAGCTGCCCCTCCCAGAGGAAGTCCCTGCTATCAGCCATTGGTGGCATCGACCCGGCAGATTCGGATTTGATCACTTTCGATCTCGAGGGTTTCTCCCAGAGACTGCCTCACCAAGTAGCATTCCTTATCCAGGTCATCATTAATAGCAAAATGATTCATCGTACTGTTATTGATGAAGGTGCCTCAACCTGCATCATGTCCATTGCTTGCTGGAAGGCTATTGGTTCTCCTACCCTGAGCCAGTCTCCTACGACCCTAGAAGCTTTCGATGGAAGAGAATCTCGCCCTTACGGTATTCTCCAACGTTTACCCATTTCCTTAGAAGGTAAGACAGTCGAAGTAGAAGTGGAGGTCGTGGACGCAAGTCTCACTTACAACCTCCTCCTCGGCCGCAGCTGGACATATGCCATGCAGGCCGTAGCATCCTCCTTATTCCGTGTCATTCGTTTCCCTCACCAAGGAAAGATTGTCACGGTGGACCAGCTCTCTTTCTTTGCCTCTTCCTCCGAAGGTAATGTGCCATTTGTGGAGCATACCTCCAAGTCCTTAGAAAGTGTGGGAGCCGGACTTTTCAAAGATCCTGCTTTGATGGGAGTTTTTCCCCTCCCACCTCCCCATTTCGCCTCCGTCAATATGATCTCTATACGTTCAGATCCATGGGTTCTTCCCCCTCCGAATCAGGAAGACTCTTGGGGCGATATGATGCCGTTGAGTCCTGCCGAGCTCAATTACATCGAGATTGTCGCTGCATCGGCTCCACTCCCTGAACCTGCTCTTCTAAGCAGTGTTCCCGATTCATATGATCATTTCCCTTGGTTAGGAGATGAGCCTACTTCGGACCCTTTGAAAGAGATATTCTCGTCCGACGAGGCCATTATAGAGACTATGTCTCTAGAAGAGCCCCCTTGGTCAGATCACCACCATCGCTCTTCGTTTCTCCCCCCCCATCCGGAAATGACCGCATGTCTCGAGCGGTTTGCTTCATGCGTCCCATCTCCGCCTCTCCAAACACCTATTCAGCTATATCAAGTGTCTTCGGAGGGCAATTTGGGAAATATAACGCAAACCCAGCCAATCGACATCTCTGTCAAACCAGGGATCGTGGAGCATATTCATATTGGAGTCACTTGCACTCCAGAGGAAGTTCGACTTTATACCGCTTTATTTCGTGAATTTCGGGATGTCTTCGCATGGTCTTACGAGGAAATGCCTGGCATTGACCCTAGTATTGTGGTGCACGAGATACCTACTTATCCAGGCGCTAAGCCTGTTCGTCAGCGCTTACGTCCTGTGCACCCTCGAAAGGCAGCAGCCATCAAGGCCGAAGTTGAAAAGCTTCTTCGAGCTGGTTTCATTTATGCCATTCCCCTCACGGAGTGGGTATCCAATATAGTCCCTGTGAATAAAAAGCAGGGTACTATCCGGGTCTGTGTTGACTACCGTGATATTAATCGTGCCTACCCAAAAGATAACTTCCCTACACCTTTTATTGATCAGCTTATCGATGACTGCGCAGGAAGTGAGATTTATTCGTTTATGGACAGTTTTTCTGGTTACAACTAGATCAACATAGCCCCCGCAGACCAGCATAAGACAGCTTTCATTTGTCCTTGGGGCACCTTCACTTATAAGAAGCTCCCTTTCGGTCTCAAAAATGCCGGTGCCACTTTCTAGCGTGCGATGTCGTATGCTTTTCATGATATCCGATACATCGTACAACCTTACCTGGATGACCTCCCAGCTCATTCAGCTAAACGTCAAGACCATCCATCCCATCTACGCGAAATCTTTCTCCGCTGTTGACACTACCGTATTCGACTCAATCCGCATAAGTGTGTCTTCTGCGTAGAAGCTGGCCGACTACTCGGGTTTATCGTCTCCCGGGAAGGCATCCGTCTGGATCCCCTCAAAGTCGAGGCCATTTTGAACCTTCCTCCCCCTGCCTCTTTGCAGCAATTGCAGAGCTTGCAGGGAAAAGCTAATTTTCTCAGACGATTCATTCCGAATTATGCCGAGGTGGCTAAGGGCTTCACATGGTTATTGAAGCGAGACACACCCTTTCGTTGGGATGCCATCGCCCAGGAATCTTTCGAGCGTCTTAAAGACCTTCTTGTCTCAGCTCCGCTCTTAAGACCTCCGAACTATCACCGCGATTACACTCTCTATTTAGCTGCCGCTGACACCACCATCGGCATGGTTCTAGTGCAGGATGATGATGCCGGCACCGAGCACGTTATTTATTATCTTAGCCGCAACCTTCTGGATATGGAAACTCGATACGCACATGTCGAGAAGTTGGCATTGGCAGCTGTCTGCGCCGTCCAACGATTCCGACATTATATCCTGTTGCGCACAACGACCGTGATCTCTGATTGCAACCCCATGACCTACATTTTGTCACGTCAGCTGCTGGGGGGCAAATACTCGAAGTGGATTGTAATCCTCCAAGAGTTCGACTTGGAATTCACTGCGGCAAAGTCGAATAAATCTCTAGTCTTTGCTGAACTGCTCTGTTCCTTACCATCCCACTCTACACCATCTCGCTTAGAGGAGCATATCCCGGATGAAACGTTGTTTCTCATCAGCACTCTCGATCCATGGTACGGGGACATTATCGTCTATTTACAGACGTCCTCCTTCCGTCCTAATGTGTCGAAAGACGCTCGATGAAGGATTCGTCACCAAGCTCAACCATATCGCATTTCGGGCGATACCCTGTACCGCCTCGGCGTTGATTCTGTTCTTCGTCGCTGTTTAACTCACGAGGAGGCTGAGCGAGTGTTAAATGACTGCCACTCTGGCGCTTGTGGTGGCCATATGTCTGGATATGCTACCGCCCAGAAGATCCTCCGTGCTGGTTATTTCTGGCCTTCCATCTTCAAGGATTGTATCCTTGCTGTACGTGCATGTCATGAGTGCCAGGTTTACCACCGGAAGATGCATGCACCTGTTGCACCACTACACCCTGTCGTAACCGTAGGTCCATTTGCCAAATGGGGCATCCATTATACACCCTGTAACCCTCGTTCGGCCGGGGGTCACGGGTACATCATCGTTGCTGTGGATTATTTCACCAAGTGGGCCGAAGCGATGCCTACATTGAACAAAGACGGTTACACAGCAGCGCAGTTTTTATTCAATCATGTCATTACTCGTTTCGGAGTCCCTCAGGCCATCGTCACGGATCACGGAAAGCACTTCCGAAATCACATGATGACGGAACTAACGACCCAACTAGGCTTGCGTCAAGATAGTTCGACACCGTACTATCCACAATCTAACGGTCAAGTCGAAGCCGTGAACAAAGTTTTGATCACTATGCTTCAACGCACCGTCAATACGCACAAGTCTAATTGGCATCTGATGCTGTTCCCAGCCTTGTGGGCCTACCGGACTTCTGTGAAGGATGCCACCGGTTTCACTCCGTTTCAGTTGGTTTACGGACTGGAGGCTACCCTTCCCATCGAATGCGAGATTCCTTCATTGAAATTAGCTGTCGAGTTGCTTCCCAACACCACTCCGGTGGAGGAACGGCTTCTTTACCTAGAACGGTTAGACGAGACTCGTCGTTTGGCTTCTCTGGCTATTGAAGCACAAAAGAAGAGAGTCAAGTCTCACTTCGACCAGAACATTCATCCTCGTTCCTTTGTTGAGGGAGATCTAGTACTGCTCTACGATCAAGCTAAAGATAAGCTGGGGGCAGGAAAACTCGAGCCTATGTGGCTAGGTCCCTATATCGTGAAAAGAGTTTTACAAAAGGGCGCATATGAGTTGATTGATTATGAAGGAAATCCTCTTGACAAGCCCCGCAACGGGCTGTATTTGAAGAAATATTATGCATGATTTCGTGCACTCACTTTGTACATACGAGTGTTTTGTGTGTTTTGTGCATGATTTCATGTTTTGCTTTGGTGTGAAGGCGTGTTTGCCTCTTATTATGTTTTCTATTTTTCTTGTGCAGATGTCTAGTGCACCTTATGTTGGTTTCGCTGATGGTGCCTGCCGTAGCACTTGCAACTTGTCTTCTGCGGCGTGGGTGATCTACGATCCTCACGGAGAATTGATAGACCTTCAAGGTGTCTGCCTAGGTCGTACCACTAACAACGTTGCCGAATACAGCGCTGTAATTGAATTACTTGCCGAAGCAGTTGACCTCGGCATCCGAGAATTGGTGGTAAACCTGGACTCCCAGCTGGTCGTCCATCAACTTAACGGGCGATATTCCGTCAGAGACCAGCGCATACTAAGATTGTACCTACGTGTAAGATTGTTGGAACAGAATTTTGATTACATTACTTATCAACACATTCCAAGACGATTAAATACGTTGACTGATGCATTGGCAAATCATGTGTTAGATAGACATTTGCGTAACAGATAAACATTATACAGGAAAACATAGATAGCATAATAAGACCATGAGCATATGTAAATAAATCATTCAAGCATAGTTTGCATGTGTGTGCTTTTAAGCTTGTAAAAACATAAAAATACATGGATCACGTGTTGTGCAACTAATACATCAGATCACATTTGTACTAGGCATTTGCATAACATATTAAAAACATCATCATATGTAGGTCCATCAAAAAACCGGTATGTATATATATATATATATCGTGTGGCGCACTAAGGCGCTCAAAAATAAGTGTATATGTCAAAAACATCAGTACATCTGAGTCGCGTGTCTCAAAATAACAGTGGAAATAAAACCTAGGCGACTATTGAGCTGGGTTATGCTCTCTGTAGCATATAGCTGCCCGCGCCACCCGCCTCAGAAGGCGGTGCATCCTGGGTTCCACCCCCACTGTATGAATCTAGTGCTCTATGGGGATCTCCTCGACCCCCTGGTAGTCAGGCACTCCCTCCAGCAACCCTTCGAGGTTGCGAGCCACAGTCTCCGACGTGTCAACCCCGGGAGGGACTAGGGCTAGGGCTCTGGCTCCCTCCCCCTCTCTCCGTGCCTTTGGAGATAGGCCGATCGGTCTAGCAGGTCCCACATCTACACACCACGACATTTATTAGGACATGTACACGAAAAAATTCAAAAACATTACAAAACTTAAAAAAATCAAGTGTCATACCTCCATCGTCCCACTGTTCCCCTGGGGGCAGCACCATATCGGGATCGTTGCGGAAATCCATGCCAGCGTATGGCCAGTCCTCCACGAAAATGATCTGCTAGTCTAACCAATCTCGGAAAAATGCTCCCCAAGCATGTGGCCGGCTACCACCTCCGCGTGGCATGATGCGAGCCCATCGTGTGGCCCTCGTCTCTCGAGGACCCCTAGGAGCATCCACGGCCATAGCCTGCAGCCGCATGACCGGCACCCACTCTAGAATGAGTGGTACTAGGATAGACCCATAGCCGAACTGTTTCGTCTCTCCGCAACGACAGTTGCTGAGCTGCCTCTTCATGTTGTTGGTCACCGCTGTGGCCCAATCAAGCACAGTAGGCTCTAGGCAATCAAGAGCTAGCATGAGGTGGGTCTTCGAGGCCTCGTGGTTGGCCATGCTTCCCGCTGCCCGGGTTACTATGAACAGGATGGTGCGAAGGACTATATTTCCCACCGTGGGGATTGCCACTTTCCCACTTTGCGTTTTCTCGGATTCTGGACATACTCGAGCCATAAGCTGGTCTAGTGGATCACCGCTAGGTCGTTGTCCCTCTATGATGGGCCTCGCACCCCGGCGTGACAATCCAGTCAGAAAGAAGATGTCCATATGATCGAACTCGATGTCTTCGCCCCGGATGGTAAATTTTCCATCTACCGGGTTCCATGCCCTGATTAGAAGCTCCAGTAGATCATGCTGGGCTCTCAGGCGTGGCGTGAGGTAGAATTTCATGAACCCACATGCCCGCATGGCATTGCAGCAATCCACATTTGCAAAGGCAGCTATATCCTCAGCCTCGTGCACTCTCTCTTGCCATTGGAAGGCCATTGCATCCTGCATAAGCCATGACAAAAATTAGAAGTGCTGGCAAATAAAATTTTACGTTCAAAATTGAAAAAACGAATTTTTCAGCACCAGCGCGGCTGTTTTTAAAACAGCCGCGCTGGCCATGGCCGCCCTTTGTTATTTTTCCAAGTCAGCGCGGAAGAACACGGGTTTTCTGCGCTGACCCGAAGTTTGGTGCGTTGTGTTCTAATTCGGCCAGCGCGGACCCGCGCGGGAAATCCGCGCTGACCGAGAGCGCACCAACACTCAAGAAATCGGCCCAAATGGCCAATTCCGACCATCTAAATCTACAAAAAATGGCTTAAAATGGAGCGCATGGCAAGAGGAACCTACCTGGATCAAGCCGTTCGCCGAATGGTGTCCGCACAAGGAAGAATTGGCTCCGTCAACTTTTCAGCTTCACAACGTTCTCAGAGGCTCAATTTGGTAACAATGGTAAAAATGACTATTTACCTTTCTATTTATGGTAAAAATGGCTTAAATTGGCTATGAATTTACAAATGTGGGTTTTTTGTCATGATTTTACCATGAATTTGACGTCTCTATCGATGGATTATGTTGCTATACATGCCTTTATATGTTTTTTAAACGTGTCGAATGGATTTTATGCGGGTATTTTCTACTGTGCAGGTTTTCAAGGATGGTCCTAAATGCACTTGATCTCAAAAATGTCGTCTTTGAGCTCTTTTCCGACATGAAACAAGAAAAGATGGCCGAGCTCCCTCTCAGCTCGTTAAAGGGAATGAAAGGCGGTCGTTTTAAGCTCTTTTTCCGACCGTGTAACTTTAAAAGATCGCCGGGTGTTTGTCGTTTCGCACTCGATACTGGCTCTAAAACGACGTGTTTCCGACCGCTTTTTTACTTTTTCGGGTCGAAGGCACTATCTACGAAAAGTACTCCTCGATCGTAATGGTCGGGCGGTTCTTTCAAGCATAGTTTTATACTTTTTCAGGCTCGAGAGACACAACTGTACGAAAAAGGACCCCCCTGGAGTCTTCTTTTCCGCAATCTTTTCAGACTCTCTAAACAAGAAAAGACGCCGAGTTTTTCCTTTGTCAGGCTTGTTAAACACTTGATGACATCGGGCATTGTTGAAATGACACTCTTCAAGCATATGCTATCCCCGTCAAGCTTGTCATCCAAAAATAATCGGGGTACCTGCCAGAAATGGTGGGGAAAATGGAACTATGATCACAGTCGTGTCGGCAGTATGTCACTCTTGAACATGGCACTCCGCTGCTTCGTGTCCAGGTGGGACCATCTCATCTTGTTTTTCACTGGCCTTCGAGGGTTTGGGTTATCCTATTTGGCCTCTCATTTGCTCATTGCCATCATCACCATACCCTCTGCTCATCTGATGTCAAATATTGCCAAACCCGCTTTAGTGCCGCCGATATGTTCAAGAGAAGTTGACCTCTGCAATAATACAACCTCCTCTGCTATCTCACACAAATCATTTTTCCTCTGTCTCGCGTCGATGATGTGGGAAACATTATGGCCCACCTTCGATCAAGGTCACTTCCTATCGACTCCAACTCATTATCCGGGAAGGCGACTTAGAGACTCCCTTCAGGTGCCTTAGAGCCTGCATGCCTCAATGGCAGGATCTTCGTGTTCGACGTGAGGTTTTCATCATTGGCCTCCGATCGAATGATTCCGTGGGTGTTCGACACCAGCTCATTGATTCACACGCCACGGATTGTACCTATAGTACCTTGAGGACCATTGTCATTATTGGTGGTACCTCTCGCGTCTGTTAACAGTTTTCGTCATTGGCTGGTAATCAGACGATGTCCATGCATGTTCGACTTCAGCTCCCATATTCACATGCTTGGACTTGTACTCTGTTCGGGTCGGGACGGAGCGCAAGACCCTGGATCCCTGTCTGTTATGGTCCAGGTTGCGATTTGCAGATGATCATTACGTGACTCATTGATGGATGGCTGCGCCCATACCTGAGTCTTCATGGATGGCTGCGACCATACCCTGTCATTACTCTGGTCTCTTCAGCTGGATGGTTGCGCCCATGCCTAGACTGCATGTACTTGATTATCAGAGATTTTCGGTCCTTCCTGGTGGTGTTCCAGTTCGGCGTGTGTTGTAAAGCATTTCACCCCTCCCACTCTCTCGGTCTTCATGCTTTAGGGGGCATCTGTTACACAGTAATTTTTCACTGTTTCCCTGTCAGTCACCCTACTGTGTCAAGAATTCACAATAATCAAGTTCATGCCTTCTGAACTAGCCCAAAACCCATTTTTCTAAAGTCTTCCTCATCAGCGCGTCTGTTCCCAAAATAACCGCGATGACTGGCGACTCATAGTGTATTCCGTGCGCTGCCAGCGCGGAAGAACATCACTTTTCTGCGCTGGTCGCATTTCATGAGCCAGCGCGCCTTTCCTATGTATTGAGCCGCGCTGACATGACTGTCCCATTTATTGAGACGTGGCGACAGCGCGCCAGTTACCCCATAATCCGCGCTGATCCTGTTTGGGCGAATTTGTTCAATAGTCAGCCTTCCAGATAACTCCAGGCTTGGTTGTTGGCTTTGTGAATATCGACTCCCTTCTATGGCATATCTGTTCGACCCTTTGCAACCACTTCCCTTGAAGATAAGCTTATCCTTCCACCCTTTTAGGAGGCTCCTTCTCCTATATAAACTTCCACCATTACCATGAGCAGCTAGTTGGATATAGTTTGGAATAGCTTGGATTGTATAGAGCTTATAGTGCTCAGGTTGCTGCTACTATAGGTATTTGGTGTGTTAGGTGTGGAAGTGATTTGATTGCTTAGGGAAGGTTGTTTTGTGTTGCTAGTGTGAGAGAGAGAGTTGCTTGTTTTGGGAGAATCATTTCTAAAAGTGAATGCTTGAGACACTTGCTGACTGGCCCCTCCTGAGAAGGTTACCGATGTCAGAACATTTGGTTGTACTCTTCTCTATTTGATTAATAATAGATTACTCCTATTATTGTTCCATTCTCATTTGTTTATGCAATGGCTAAATGTGAATTACATCATTTCTGACCGATGTATAGTTGCTTTTATTAGATTTCACGCTTGTGTTTGTTTCCTCTTCGCGTGTGCAGGTGTCTATTCGCGGAGATCGCGAAGGATCGTGACCAGCTAGAGCAAGGGAGTGGAAGCAGCATTTCTTCGTCAAACGACAGTGCTGGAATCCAAGTAGGTGTTCTTGACCTCTTGCTTAATTGCAATTAGGAGCATGCATGGCAGCATTGATTGATTGTTGCTAGACCCTTGCTGGGCTAGTAGGGATCGCCTCTATCCGTAGAGGGGATTTACCTCTCCAACACTAAGCATAGTAACGTTTAAGGTACAACCCATTTCAGGGTTGTGACAATGGAATCCCATCATAGTCCACTAACTCGCAAGAACCTTTCATCAAAACATGCTTAACAATATAAGGGGCCATCCAAAGTGGTTGAAATTTTCCTGCACCAATTTTATCAGACTCCTGATCATAAAGCAAGACCAGGTCACCTTCTGAGAAGACATGAGGCTTGACATTTTTATCATATTGTGCCTTAATACATTTCTTGTGTGCTTTGTTAGCCAATGTGGCATCACGATCGGGTTCCTCCAGATGGATTAACTCTAAGAAACATGCTTCTTCTTCAGAAGCATCAGGTAGCAGGTCAATCACGAGTTTGAGAGGCGAGATTTCACATTGAATTGGTAAAACTGCTTCCAAACCATACACCAACTGAAATGGTGTCAATCCAGTCGCATTTCTTACCAAGGTTTGATATGCCCATAGAGCCAAGTACAGGATTAAATGCCAATTTCTTCTATGAACTCCAATCATTCTTTGCAACATGCGCTTAAGGACTTTGTTGATATTCTCAACTTGTCCATTAGCTTGCGGGTAGTATGGAGTAGAACTATCACGTGAGAGTCCTAACTTGGCGGTCTACTCAACCATCATGTGATTGGGAAAATGTGATCCATGATCTGTAACTATGGCTTGTGGTACACCAAACCTAGCATCCACATGGTTGAAGAAGAATAAGCAGTCGTTTTGCCATTGTTGTTCACTGTTGGCATCGCCTCGGCCCAATTTGGTAAAATAGTCACCTGTGACTATAATATACCCATGCATATGTCAAACTTTTCGAAACCATTTGTTGGTTATGCCAATGGGGCTATTCGTAGTATGCAGAATCTATCCTCTATAACATGGGCCATTTTCACTCCAAGCAGCGAGTTAGTGAGTTTTATAGGGATTTGCATTGGTCGATCGACGAACAATATCGCTGAGTATAGTGCGTTGATTGAACTTCTCTCTGATGCCATTTCACTTGGCATATGCCGAATCATCATTAGGCTAGACTCACAACTCACTATACTACAAATTACTGGCATTTATACTGTCCAAAACCCAGAAATTCATCACATGTTCCTTAGAGTTTGTATTTTGGAAAGATATTCTGAGTTTATTCAATATAAACATATTTCCAGAAATATAAACACATTAACTGATTCTCTAGCGAATTATTTGTTAAATAGACATTTGTGACATATGTAAAGTAAATATTTTCAATTCACATCATCAGTTGAATAGGATTGCATCACATAAACATAATAAAACTCTAAAAGTTAAATAGATAGTTGTTTTAAAAGTTTTTACAAACAGTTTTTGTCCAAGATAAAAATTGGTCATCTGACCCAAAAACTCCAAATGTATGTAGAAAACATCTAAGTAAACTAGTGTTGCTCATGATAATAGGTCACAACCTATGTTATCATGCATAAAAGTCTCATCCAATGACTTTGCACACCAATGGTGTGGTGTTGCAATCGCATAGGCAACTCCTCAATCCGGACATCCGGAATGCCTAGGGTCAAACCCTCTATGTGGTCTTGTAACTCAGCCAATGTCTTGGCTAAATCTAAGTCTCAGAGAACCGCCCTCCCAATAGGTCTCTGTGTTTACCCACCCTCCTCTCATTGGTGTCCCACAGGTCGAATAGGTCCAACATTTGAATACATAAAAAATAATTTTGTTTAGTCTTGGATTTAATCAAAAAATACAAAAAAAGGTAGAAAATTTAAAATCAAAAACAATTTGGTCAAACAATTTTCCTATAGCACCCCATTGTGCTCCAACTGGTAACATCAAGTCTAGATCTCCACGAAAATCCATCCCTGAATATGGATACCTTGCGATGGCCATATCCTGTCGATCCAACCACTCAAAGAATGCAGGGTTAAATGAGATCAATGACTTGACCAGCATGCCTAGCCATAAGATCTACCCATCTCTGCATCCATGGATCCCTAGGTCTAAATACACCCAATGAAACAAGTTGTGGCTGCATAAGTCGAATTCTCTCGAAGGTGAAAGAATTCAGGATTAACCCATAGCCAAAGTTCTTTGTCTTTCCGCTTTTGACCTTCATCAGTTTCTCTTTCATAGATGAAAGTATTGCCTCACACCAGTTGAACACTTTTCGCTCTAAACACTATAAAGTGTACTACATGTATGATCTATTTTCCAAATGTACTGTCACGCTGCCAGCGAATTTGGAAATGGTAAAGAGGATTGTCCTCAATGGTAAATCACTATCATCCCTGATGTTAATCTTTCCATCTCTGCTAGGTTGTGCACCTTCCCGACAGAACTGACGTATGTAGTCTCTCACTGATTCACCTCCTTTGGTAAATCGAGATAGTGAGATGGGGGAACCCCGCCTCGATAGTCCAGTAAGAAAGTAGATGTCATCAATGGTAAATGGGATCACTTTGTCCCTAGTGTGAAAGGTCTGATCAATAGGATCCCATGAATGAACAAGGAACTGTAAAAGCTCAATCTGGTGCTGCATGCTAGATAGTCTGAAATACTTGAGTAACCCACAATTCATTAAGGCCTCAACTATACCCTGATTATTTAAGGCAATCATATCTTGTTCTTCGTTCTCTCGTTCTCTCCATATAATCACCATTTTGATCCGATGAATGTCTGCAATACAACTATTAGACAAATTAGGATCCATTTCTTGCAAAAAAGAAGCAAAATTTGGGAGAAAATAGCTATGTGAATTTGGGTTTTGCGCCCAGTGCATCCCTACCATAGAGACAGTGTGTTGCAATGCATCCAGCCTTCTATGTTTGTGCAATGCAGTGCACCTTTCGATGTTGAAAGGGTGCGCTAATCCCAGAGTTCAAAATTGAAACCCTAGGGGCCTCAAAAACTCAAACCTTTTTGCTTGAAACTGAAAATGAATGGAATGAAATGAAAGATAACAAAGATATCTCCTACCTGGTCCGAACGACAAGAGGAATGGTCCACTGAATCCTCCATAATAAGCTGGTGAACTTCGAGGTAAAAACTACTCCAAAGCACCAAAATCAAAGGGTAAATGTGAAATGGTAAAAATGAATGGTAAAACTTGTTTTTATCTTTATTTCTTGCACATTAATCAAGTAAACGTTAATTTTTATTCATTTTATCCATGAAACAAGTATTTTTAATCTATTTTGATGGTGTTTTGAGCAGGTTTAACAACTAAAATGTAGAATTTGACGTGCTCAAATGTAAATTGAACGTCTTTGTCCACAAAGCAAATTTTTATCTCTTTTTCAAGCTTTGTTAAAAACGAAAAATTAACCCCCTTGGAGTCCTCTTTAAACTCTTTTTAGACTCTCTAAATATGAAAACATTGTCGAGTGCTTCTCTTTTCCAACTCATTAAGGGATTGGAAATGATATCTCTCTTGTATTATTTTACACTTTTTCAGACTTGGGAGATTATTTTATGAAAAAAACCTGTGGAGTTTCCTTTTCGTCCCTTTTCAAACTCTCTAAACATGAAAAGGACCAATTTATCTTTGTCGTTAAACTCATTAAAAACATCAAATAGCGGCAAACTTGTCCATCTAGACAAGACCAAGTTTCACCTTCGCTAGACTCATTAAAGCATCAAATAGCGATGGATTCACCCGAAGGGTGAAATTATACAATAGGCATATTTTATCCTCCTCAAGCTTGATTAAAAATAAAGAGGTATTGGTCAGCAATGATTGGGGAAATTTTAAAAAGGGGAAAACACTTTATGGTAGCAAGTCGCTCTTGAACATGACACTTTCACCTCATCACCGTGATTATGTGGGTTGGGTCATTCAACTTGATGGTTATCACACCATTGGTCTATCATACCATCCATTACTTTGTTTTGGGTCAATGCTACCAATTCATCTTAGTGTCACCAACATGTTCAAGAGAAGTCATTCAGTTCAAACTTCATCCTTTGCAATACCGTAAACCTTCATTTTCATGACTGTCATTCCTGAACTTTCTATCGTTAGTCGATTTTTCGTCTCCAAAATCATTTACCTCATTTCATGTCATTGATGTGGGATACATCAAGGCCTTCCTACGATGAGTTGATTCTTGTCGACATCAGCACATCATCCGAGAAGTTGACTTAGAAACACCCCTTCAGTACCTTGAGGCTTGCATACATCAATGGTAGGTTTCTCACTTCCGGTAATAGGTTGACATCACTAGCCTTCGACCGAAAGACTTTGTATGATGTTCGACATCAATAATTTATTCACACCATGCGAAATGTACTGTAATACCTTGAGGGTGATTATCATTATCGGTGATTCCTCTCGCGTCCGTTAATGTATTACATCATTGGCTAGTAATCAGACGATGTCTTCCCATGTTTGACTTCAGATAATCTATTCACATGGTTAGACTTGTACTTGAGTCAAAAATTGAACAAGATTGAAGACCCCGAATCTAGTTTCGTCCATCTAGGCTGTGATATTTTTAGGAGTACTAAATCAAATGTACAATGGCCTTACATTCATGGTCATCCATTCATTGGGTCTATATCTCTAGACGACTATATTTATACATGTAGTGAAGGTTTATAAGTTGAGCATGGGTATGCCTTCCCTCGACAACTTCATGAGAAATAATCATATTATCATGATATTTGTATTGTAATTGATGTAGGTCACCTTCCGCTTTGAAACCTCCTCTCGACATGATAAAGCATTTCACTCGACATACATATTTACGACTTTATGCTTTAGGGGGCAGCTATTAGATATCTTTTTGGTCACATCAACCCCAACCTACAGATTAGTACTATTAAGGCCCATCAAACCCTAATTCTATTGTTACATTCTCTAAATAAGTCAACCATCAGAATGCCCAGCTTCCCAATAAGTTCCATGACTGAAATCATCCAAAAACTGCCTCTAAGAAGATCAACACAGGCAGGCCTTCATTAGGTTGTGTTGCAGTGCAGTCCATACACTGATAGGGTGCTATGCAATGCACTTGAGCCCTCTTTGGCCCGCGCTAAGAAAATTTGAGCAAAATCTACATTGGGGTTTGGAATATTCTTATCCATAGGATGCCTCTAGAAGTTTCCTAAGGCTATCCACTCCTTTGGGCTCGAAATTGGATGAGGGATAGTGTTATGCTCTTAACCTGCGAAGCAATACCCAAACATAGAATTTGCGAAGAAAAGATACCGAGATCACAGAATATGCGAAGAAAATATACCCAGAACACAAAATAGCAATGATTTTATTATTCAGAGAGAAATGTTCACAGGCCTCTTCGAGGGGGCAACCTCCAATAGAGCAGAGCTCGATTACAAAACAAGACACAATGCTCCTCGCAGGGAGTCTCTATCCTTTATATATGACTCATACATGCAATACCACAAGCCAATATCATGGGTTTTATTAATACCATCTATCTAATACTACCGCCCATTTACCATCTATCTAATACTACCGCCCATTTGCAACTAACTGTGGTCCCGTCATTAATTGCGGGTTAACCACTTACAAATATTAATATGGGCTTTATTGACTCTTGACTATGACGTGATCCCATGACATAAATAAGGGGGTTAGGGTGGGACCCTAACATGCCCTCCCCCTTAAGACTAGCCTTGTCCTCAAGGCTGAAGCTGTGGAAACTGCTGAAGAATAGTGGCTGGTTCCCAAGTTGCATCTTCCGTCGAGGTGTCTTTCCATTTGACGAGGACCTCCTTAATCATGCGGCCGCGCAGGTGCTTGTCTCATGTGTCTAGAACCTGTTCAGGTTGAAGCCAGATTGACCCTTCTTCGTCCAATTCAGGTAGACTGGTTTGAACTCGGCAATTGTTCCCAATCACTTTCTTGAGGCACGATACATGGAAAACTGGGTGGATTTTTGCTGTAGGTGGAAAAGCCAACTTGTAAGCCACTTCTCCAATGCGCTGAAGTACTTGATATGGTCCGTACAATTTTGGAGAGAGCTTTTGACAGCCCTTGTCTTTGAGTGATGTTTGCTTATATGGTTGCAGCCTCAAAAAGACCTGATCCCCTTCTTGAAATTGGCGCTCTGAGCGATGTTGGTCAGCCTGCTGCTTCATACGGTTCCGAGCTTGATGAAGATTCTCGCGCAGGTGGGCAAGCATGGTTGCACGGTGTTGTAGGAGTTGATCCACGGCTTGTACTTTGGAGCACCCCGTGAGATAAGAAGTAGGGGAAGGCGGAAGTTGTCCATAGACTGCTTCATAGGGAGTCATTTTGGTGGTGGCATGATAGTTGGTGTTATACCACCATTCCGCCAGAGGTAACCACTATACCCACAGGTGTTGTTTTTCTGAAGTGAAACACCTAAGGTAGGTTTCTAGACATTTGTTGACGGCTTCGGTTTGACCATCTGTTTGCGGATGATATGAAGTACTGAGTTTGAGTTGAGTGCCTTGTATTCTGAAGAGCTCCTGCCAAAAATTACTGGTGAAGATTGGGTCGCGGTCGGACACAATAGAAGTGGGCATGCCATGCAATTTGAAGATATGATCCATGAAAGCTTGAGCAACCAAAGTGGGTGTGAATGGTTGGGGTAGGGTGCAGAAATGAGCATACTTTGACAGTCGGTCCACAACCACCATGATGACTGATTTGTTCCCAGATTTTGGAAGGCCTGTAATGAAATCCATGGAGACCTCCATCCAAATTGACGCCGGAATGGGCAATGGTTGTAATGTGCCTGGTGTGTTGACGGTTTCCCCTTTGTGGCGTTGACAGACGTCACATTCTGCTACGAAAGTAAGGATGTCCTGTTTCATGCCGGCCCAAAAAAATGATCTTCTGGTGTGAGAATATGTCTTCTGAAAGCCCGAATGTCCTGCAATGGGAGATGAGTGTAATTCTGCCAAAATGCGACTTTTGAGGGTGGATGTTGGTGATATTACAACTCTGTCCTTGTAGCAAAGAATATCATTCTACCACGAGTAGCCCTTGCTGGAATTAGGATCTGCCTGCAATTGAGAAATGAGTTGGGAGAGCCCGAGATGTGAAAACCATTCCCTGCGGGCCTCTTCAATCCAGTCTGGAATGGGGAGGGATATTGCGAGCAGAGTACTTTCCTCCTCAAATTGGCGTGACAATGCATCTGCTACCCTGATGTCTTTCCCTTTCTTGTAAATGATCTCATAATCATATCCCAGCATTTTGGCTAACCATTTATTTTGTTGTGGGGAAGATAGGCGTTGCTCCAAAAAATATTTAAGACTGTGATGATCTGTGCGGATTTGGAAACGTCGCCCCAACAAGTAGGGTCGCCAGGTCTCGACTGCATGTAAGATGGCCATCATTTCCTTCTCATAGGTAGATTGGCCCAAGTTCTTCCCACTGAGTTGTTGGCTGGTGAAGGCCAATGGTCACCCTTCCTGCATTAAGACTGCTCCAATACCTGTTCCCGAAGCATCAGATTCAATGACAAATGATTTGGTGAAGTCCGGTAATGCTAAGACCAGAGTGGAACACATGGCGGTTTTGAGAGTGGTAAATGCCTATTGTGCTTCTTCGTTCCAGAAGAAGGAATTTTTCTTTAGCAGTTGCGTTAGGGGCTTCGCTATGCGACCATAGTTTGCGGACAAATTTACGATAATAGCCTGTGAGACCCAAAAATCCTCTCAAGCTTTTCAAGGTCTTAGTTTGAGGCCATTCTTGCATTGCCTGGATCTTTTTTGGGTCCACCTTGACACCTTCACGCCCCACAATGTGGCCTAAATACTCAACTTCTTCCATGCCAAACGAACACTTAGACATCTTGACAAATAATTTATGCGTGCGGAGCAGTTGCAAGAGGAGATCTACATGCTGAAGATGTGCCGCCCAAGTGCCACTATAGATGAGGATGTCATCGAAGAAGACCAGGACAAATTTTCTGAGATATGGTTTGAGGAGGTGATTCATAAGGCTCTGAAAAGTGGAGGGGGCATTACAGAGACCAAATGGCATGACCAGGAACTCATAATGGCCTTCATGAGTTTTGAAAGCTGTCTTGGGAATGTCGACTTCCTTCATGCGAATTTGGTGGTAGCCTGAGCGAAGATCCAACTTAGTGAAGAATTGAGCCCCATTGAGTTCGTCCAGCAAATCGTCAACCACTGGGATGGGAAATTTATCTTTGACTGTTAACTTATTGAGGGCCCTGAAGTCTGGACACATCCGCCACTCCACATCTTTCTTGAGGACCATGACGACTGGAGATGAATAAGGACTAATGCTGGGACGAATGACACCTGCTTCCAACAATTCCTTGATGATTTTTTCTATTTCATTCTTTTGGGTGAACGGATGTCTGTATGGCCCCACATTTGGGGGTTGGGCCCCTGGAACGAATGTGATGCTATGATCATGTTCCCCTCGCGACGGTGGAAGTTCATGAGGTTTGTCAAAGACCGTCCGATGTTTATTTAAAATCTGTTGCATCTCAGGATGAATTGGCGGAGACATGGTGTCTACTGCTGGATGGCATTAAATTGAGCTACCACTCCATGATGGCCCTTTTTTAACAATTTTTCCATCCTATGCAAGCTTATGATAGAGGGGGCTCCCGCCTGTAGTCCATGGAGGGTATGTGTGGAGTTATTCTGCTTAAAACTCATATATAACTCCTGGAAATCCATTGTGATTGGCCCAAGAGTGCGGAGCCATTCCGCACCGAGGACAATGTCGCAACCCCCCATGTGTATTGCAAACATGTGGGTTTTCAATTGATAATCCCCCATTTGAATTTTGACATTTTCACAGCGACCTTCACATTTCATTGTGCCCCCATCTGCAATCTGGACTTGGAAGTTAGACACTGCGCGGACAAAACAATGTGCTGCTTCAGCGATCTTTTGGTGGATGAAATTATGGGTACTTCCACTGTCAATCAAGACTACTACTGGGCGATGTTTAAGAAAACCCCTGATTTTGAGAGTTTGAGGGGAAGAAATTCCTGCCAATGCATGTAGCGAAATAATTGGTTCATCAGATACCATCTCCTGTTGGTTATCTTCTTCGATCGCCTCTGGTTCCTCAAGTGGTGGATCTTCCTCGGTGGAGCTGTAGTCAGTGGCATCTATTTGAAAAAACTTGTGCTCTTTGCATTTATGACCCGGGGAATATTTTTCATCATAGTAGTAACATAGTCCTTGCTTCCTTCTTTCGGCCATTTCCGCAGGTGACACCTTTTGAATCTTAAGTGTCTGAGTCATATTGGGAGCCTGTGAGGGACGACCTTTAGCGGGGAAGTTGGGGCGGCTAGATTGGGTTGTTAATGCACGTTCCACCTTACAAGCTACCTGGCAAGCCTCGGTCCATGTGGGAGGGTGGTGGAGTAGAACCTGAGCTTTGATGGCTTCTTTAAGACCGCTGATAAAGCATTCCATGTAGAACTCATCTGTGAGACCCTTAGTGCGGAAGGCTAAAGCTTCAAAAGCAGTCATATATTCCTCCACTGTACCCGTTTGTCGAAGCTTAGTGAGACGCCCCAAAAAAGAGTCTTCCTGTTCAAAGCGACTGCGAAGAGTTTTGGCAAATTGGGCCCAATTCTGAAAATGTCCATTGCAACGCTGATGCCATTCCTTCCATTGCCATCTTTCATTGTCCCAGTACATGGTGCCCACCATAAGCTTAGTCCCCTCATCTGTGATATGATTCAATTGGAAATACTGCTCCATTTGTGCTAGCCATGCTGACGTGTGAGAACCGTCAAATTTCTGCATATCCAACTTGGGAGGACACTGACTGGGTGGTGGACGGGAGTGCCAAACATGAGGAGAGTGGCTAGACTCACCCTCATGGTAGTCATGGCCATTATAATCCTCCTCGTGGGCTGGTTCCTGCCTTTTGGGAGTGCCTGCTGTATTTGGTTACTCATTCCTTTAAGCTCAAGTTGTATGAAATTACTCATTCCTTTAAGGTCATGTTCGATCTTGTTCATCGCAGTTTCAAGGGACTGCATATGGGTTTCAATTTGGTCGATCCTTTCATTGGCCATCGCTTGAGCGTGAGTTTCTACCATACACCAACTTGATGAAAAATTGGGACCGCCTAAAAATTTTTTACTAAGAAATTGAATGGTACCACCTTGCTCAGCTCGTCGTTCTGATACTAATGGGCTAGGTCACCAATAAGCGTCCCGGAAGATCTCAGACTTTTTTTTTTTTTTTTTTTTGGAAAACTCCTAACGGAGTTTTACTCCTTCCTGATCAATACTGCAGTCGCCAAATCCTCAAAATGTCAATGCCGCCAAAAGTCCTGCGAAAATTATATCCAGGTACAGGAACCCTTCACAACTACTCCGATCTGGTGCTGCTGCTGATCCGATCTGGTGGATCTGAGAGATCTAAATGGTGGAACAACTGCTGCTGCTGATCTGGAATATCCGATCTGGTGGATCTGAGAGATCTAAATGGTGGAACAACTGCTGCTGCTGATCTAGAATAGGTGATGTGTGATCCCCCGATAGAAAGGGAACTATGGTCTTGGGGAGTGTCAGGTGCTACAGATCGCAATATACATAAGGGTCTCACAGTAGTACTCGGCCAATTGTTTCAGGGCTCTAACTAAGGAGGATCGACCGTACCCTTAGCCGTACAACCCGACTACCCTATCGTACGGGCGAGTAATCTCTCCGAGTGCTGTTCTCGGTGTACTGTAGCCACAAGACGGCCGAAGGTTTATCTATGGCGAGGTTTCAAGGGAGCTAGGAGGCTTCCTATATACCCAGAGGGTATGTGGAAGACAGTCCGTGCGCGGTTCTGTCTAATGCGCTACTACTCGAAGGGGTACCCACAGGGGTTACAAGGGAGTCCAACAGACGTGACCACCTCTTGTATTTCCTGCGTGCATGCCTCCCCAAATCCGCAGGTTTATGCGCTTAACGACAGATCCCGTGGTTTAAAGACGCCGGAACACGTCTCTAGCCTAAAAAAAATTTGCTAAAATTTGGAGATCCCACCGAGCCCTGGAAAGTGCTCTGATACCACTTGTTATGCTCTTAACCTGCGAAGCAATACCCAAACATAGAATTTGCGAAGAAAAGATACCGAGATCACAGAATATGCGAAGAAAATATACCCAGAACACAGAATAGCAATGATTTTATTATTCAGAGAGAAATGTTCACAGGCCTCTTCGAGGGGGCAACCTCCAATAGAGCAGAGCTCGATTACAAAACAAGACACAATGCTCCTCGCAGGGAGTCTCTATCCTTTATATATGACTCATACATGCAATACCACGAGCCAATATCGTGGGTTTTATTAATACCATCTATCTAATACTACCGCCCATTTGCAACTAACTGTGGTCCCGTCATTAATTGCGGGTTAACCACTTACAAATATTAATATGGGCTTTATTGACTCTTGACTATGACGTGATCCCATGACATAAATAAGGGGGTTAGGGTGGGACCCTAACAGATAGAGTTAAGGAACATCAATCCATTTATCCTTTCCTCCATGGAACTAAATTCTAAGTTTGGGACGACATTCATTATCACCATTTATGGCATAACTTCCTTCATTCTCCTATAAAAAGACCATTCATCTCTGTGATTAGGGGCTGGAAATCATTGAATTATAGGGAGATGTTGTTAGTATGAGACTTGAGTTGATTTCAAGTATTGTAATGATGTCAAAATGTCTTGCTTGTTATGAGGAGAGGATGGGATTGAACTGGAGGAGTGATGCTGAATTAAGCAAATTGGGTTGTAACTCTTCCTTTTACTAATAAAATGTTCAAAGCTTTTTCCATATGCTTGTGTTATTCATTAATTCTTTCATATGTGTACTATGTACTTGATTCCATGCTATGTTTAATCAACATATCATTATCATATGATTTTATCGGTTTTTGTCTTTTGTCTGTGTGCAAGTACTCTTCAAGTGGATTAAGTATGGAAAGAAGCGACAGAATTGGTCAAGGGAGATAAGGAGTAAGCGAAAGCTTCAAGTAGGCTTCTTTACCTCTTATTTAATCTATTGGTCATAGAAAAAGTAGAGAATGCTTTGCACTATTGTTCTAGACTTAGCTACTAGTCTAGGAGTTTAAGCGTTTATCCGTAGACACTAAAACTTCCCAAAACAATCCTCTCTTTCAAATCACAAAATAGTTTTAGCTAAAACGCGCTTTTCAAAATTTAATTTGGCCTTTGAAATAACCCATAAGGAAATTACAAAGATTATTTTTTCTAGATAATGCACCTTTCCAGTCCACCTCCTACAAAATGTACCCTTCTAATGTCCATCCTACTAATTTTCCTCTCCCATTCTATTAATTGTTTGACAAAATGAAATTTTATAGGTAAAATAACATTTTAACCTACTCAATTAAGCTTGAAACTGCAACATCCCATGGAATAACAAGGCACATTACCAATCACTTTTTTTTTTAACTCATTCATCCTTTAGAATAATTTTGCACGAGATAAAAAACTACAACAAATCAACCATATGGAGATAATTGTAAAAATATTATAGAAAATTTATAATGGGTCAAGAAATATTTTGGTTTTTATATCATTACATGCCACTATAGGTGATGTCACATAGGGTGAGGTACCATCATATAGTCACTGCAGTAATGAACATAGTATGAACAACCAAGTCAATCATTGAGAGGCACATCAAAGCTTTGTCTAGTCATACCATACTCATTGTAATGAGAACCATACTAGAGATACTATGAACATATAGGTCATGCATAGAGAGATATGTTAAAATATTTTCCAATTAGACCATAATCACTATGATGAGAACCATACCATAGATATTATGAATAACGAGGCCATTCATGTTGAGCCACTTTGAAAATATTTGGCGAATGAAGCAATTGAGATAAGATTCATACCAGCCAGTATGATGAGAACCATATTAAGAAAACTTTAAACATCCAATTAATGCATGAAGATACATGTCAAAAGAATTTTCCTAATAAAACTACTACAATGAGATTCATACTAGTCATTGTGACAGGAACCATACCAAACATACTACAAAAAACCATGCCACGCATAGATAACCATGTCAGAGATGTTTGGGCAATCAAACTATTGTAGCAAGAGTCATAATAGCCATTTTAATAATAACTACGAACAACTAGGTCATGTACATAGAGCCACTCAAAACATGATTCGAAATTAAACAGGAACCCAACAACTTACAGATATAATCATAAACATAGATATGCAATAGAAAAACACTTCATTTCATTAATAAAAAAATATTGAACTATGCTTACAAACATAATTGAAATAAGATAGCTCGGGCAATGGTAGATTATCTTTGAGAAGAGATGTGGTTGCTACATTCCTCTGAACTAAGTTAAAATTAGGCTCAAGGACCTTTTTATTATTGAACAATAAGAGAAAACCCTAAAAAACGAAAACCCTAACTCGAGGAGATGTAACACCAAGAGTTTATGGGCCCTGTTGGGATTAGTTGGGAAGCCAACTTCCCGGGGTCATAAATTGGTCATATTATCTCCATTTGATGCATACGATACCTTGTTGGAAATATCCCTCTAATGACTATAGCTACTAATGCAATTTCCTTTCGAGTTGTCGACGCAAGTTTGCAAAAAAAATGTCGTTTAGGGCCGCAAAACGGCTCCAGAAGTTTAGGACCCGAAAAAATGCCAAAAATAGTAAATTGTGCTACAATTAATGAAACCGATGAAACTAACTGGGGGGTCTAGGTAGAATAGCTAGATGCGAACCAATATCCACCTAGATGATTCCTCCCCCCTTAGGAAGCAATGGTCCTCATTGCGTCTAGAGCATCCATAAGGTGAGAAAATTTCTGTTGAACCTAGCCATTGGTGAGATATTTTGCAATCACTGATGTGTCCAGTAATGGTGGAAAGCATGGTCGAGGGTGGTCCACATTGAACACTCAGTGCAAGCCAAGGAATGGGGGAATATTGTGCTCCAAAGCATTGTTTCCCATAGCCTTGGTAATGGTGTAAGGACCATATCAGAGTCATTTGAGCTTCTGATGGGCTCTTGTAAGGCGTTCTTTCTGCAAATGCCACCAGACTTTGTCTCCCACCTAAAACTTGTGTGGCACCTGATGTTGATCATGTCACTTGTTGTACTTGGCATTTTCCACAATGGAGCAGAGATATATCAGCTCGTTGGATATAGGTGACCATGGAGTTAGATTGAATGAATGCTTGACTTGACAGTGGAACAATACCCCTGTGGGTGAGGAGAAGAAATCATTGTATTCTTTCATGATTGTATCCATATGCTTCTGCTACATGGAAGAAACCTTCCTGAGGGACATCAATGTGGCTACAATCTTCCCCTTACTTTGAGAGAGAACCAGAAAGAAAACGAATTTCCTAGTTTTGGAGATGATCATGTTGCATTTCTTAGTAGAGATCAAAGAGGTGGCAATAGGTGGGGCTACCTCCCGTATCATGTATAACGTATTACCCAAATAAATAATCACTTAATGAGGTCTACACTCATATACAACATGTCGCTTCGACAAGTATGGTTGTCCTAATAATACATCACAAATTTCGAGAGGAGCAACATCACACAATGCCTCATCTGTGAAGGTATTGATGTTGTAGGCAAGGCGACACTATTGGATGACTCAAATATCTCATCCTTGGTGAAGCCACCTGATGTTGTATGGTTGCGGGTGTGGTATGGTCAGTAGGCTGAGCCGCTTCATGACCACTACTGAAATGAGGTTCTTTTGGATGCCACTGTCAACAATGAATTGCAGTGGTGAACCCTTCACCCATAGTTGTGAGTGGAAAAGATGCTCCCCCTCTAGATCTTCAGGCTCATTCTTCTGGATCTTTGCAGTGGCAACAGTGATGCTTGGTTCTGCATCAATAATATTCTTCCCTTTTTCATTCCTCTTGTCGGATTATAACTCAGGGTTGAAACATGCAATTAATTTTGAAGTGTTCAACTCAGCCACCAACAACTGCTTGGCCTAAAACTCACTTGTGTTATGAGTGGGGCTCTTATGGAACTCACACCACTTTCTTGTTTCCTTCTTTGACATAGAAAATTTTAGGGGCGAATGTTCGCCCTTTGGCGAAATTAAGGGGTTTTAAATTTTTAGTGGGCGAATATTTTGTATCATAGTACATTTTTACAAATCACCTCAAATAGCCCACCTTATTTTAAGGGAGAGGGTAAAAAAGGTAAATTTAGCCCTTCAAATTAGGAGTTACAACCTTCCATTCGCCCATTTTCAAGAATAGGTTTTATTTAAGTGAATCCATTCGCCCATTTTCAAGAATAGGTTTTATTTAAGTGAATCCTATGGGCCAAAGGCCCAAATACCATATTTATAAAAGAAGTATGGTAAGTTAACAAAAATATAAATAAATGAGAGGTATGGTAAATAAATAAAACATTTTTTATATTTACTCCATAAGTCACCTTATATACATGCAAGGGTGTAAACAAATAAAAATATAAGTAAAGTGGAGGTATGGTAAATAAATAAAACGTCTTTTTATACTTACTCAAAAGGTATGATAAATAAATAAAAATATAAATAAACCAGACGCATGGTAAATAAATAAAACCTCTTTTTATATTTAGTCCATAACCCTCGTTCTATTTATGAAGGCTCAAGAAAGAGGTTTTATTTAAGTGAATCCTATGGGCCAAATACCATATTTGTAAAAGAGGTATGGTAAATTAATAAAAATATAAATAAACGAGAGGTATGGTAAACAAATAAAACATTTTTTTATATTTACTCCATAAGTCACTGGGACAAATACCATGGACTAGATTGTTATTAATACCATGCAAAAAAACATTATTAACCCTAATATTAGTATTAATAAAAATAAAAATGGCACATGGTATTGACCCATGGTATTCACCTGGAATGTAGCCTATTTAAATGGGGGAATTAAACCAGCATAGATCCATCTTTACTCTGGATCTACTAACCGAGGGAACAAATATCGTGATATGCAAACTAGCATAGAGTGAAAAAATATTTGATCTGATCAAGAGTAAAAATGGATGTTGTAATTTAATGTATGTTAAACATTTTAGCTTGGTTAAAATAAAAAATAAAATAAAAATCAACTATTAATTTTATCAATTTTTATAAATTACTAATAGTAATTTTTAAGCTCCAAGTTTATGATAACCCATGGTATTGACCCATGGTAATACCATGGTATTCATGTGAGCATGGACTATTTAAAGGGGAAATTCTATCATCTTAGATCCATCTTAATTTTGGGTCTACCAAGTGCTCAGAGGGATAAATAGGTTTCATCCCCGTAAGAGTGGTAGATGTGGAGTTAAGATGGATATAGGTTCATTTTTATGATAATGAAGATATTAAATAGACTTAGGAAATTATATTGTAAAAACATCTTAAGGTGAATGGTTAAAGCATAGACATTGGACAAGTATATTTGTATACTTCTATTTTAAACTGAAGCAAATCCAGGGCTAAAAGGAATGCATTGATTGGACTAGTCATCCTTCTATAACTTTCCAACATATGCTGGAGTAAACAGATTGTAATTTGGGTAAAAGGTCCCTAGAAGTGATGAATTTGAATTTTTGTTGGTTTTATATATAGTATTAGGTTTTTTCTCATGCTTTCTGTGAATGGCCGGGTGAATTTTATCCTACACCCACTAGGTTATAGATATGTAATTTTGGTAATTTTGATTTCAAAAGATATTTTAAAGAAATGCAATGATTTCATTTGTGTCTTCAATAAACACAAGATTTTATAATTGAGTAAAATATTCGCCATGCCTGGTGAGAGATTCGCCAAAAAATTATATATACATATGATATTATTGATATAATCGCCTTCCATTTTTCCTATATACCATGGAGATTCGCCCATTTATTATATATGTAAATTTAGGGAGGGTTCTTAAAATTTTCCCTGTTCTTTGACTTCGTGGTGGTGTTTTTTTCTTGTAACTTCAACAGGTTGTCTTCTGTCACCTCGCCTTGACTTTGTCCTTTGTTATTCAGATTCACAAATCCAAAGTCTCACTTCTTTTGTTTAAACTTATGCTCTATCTCGATAGTGTATTGGTACGTCGTGCCCAGCGAGGAGATTTCCAGGAACTCCATCTCATCCTGGATGTACCTATGTAGGTAGCCACATTATTTGAGCACCAAATGTTGCTCAGAATCCTTGATACTCAACTTTTTGCGAAGGGTATGAAAAACATTGGTAAACTCCAGCACATATTGGTCCCTTTCCTGCTGCAACATGGTCCACTTCATCTATTTATCCTCATAGCTTCTGACAGGGTAGTACTACTCCTTGATGGCATCCCGGAATGCATTATAACTGGGTGCGGCTGAAAACAGTGAGGTCATACTTTCATCCTTCTCATAGTAGGTTTCCCACTAGTCCTTGATGTGGGGGGAAACTTTGAGAAGTGAAAAAGTGATCTTTTCCCTGCTATAAAAATCATGAACAGAAAAAAAAAAAAAAAAAAAATAAATAAAAAAAATCCTTCTACTAGATTTAACCATTTATCTATGACATCTGCATCTATCTGACCCTCAAATATGGGAATGTCAAAGCTAACTTGTAACTTAAAGGGTGTGGTGCTTCTAGAGTAGATGCTGGAAGTAGATGTGTAGCTCCTAGGTAGCCACTGAAGGATTTGGGCAAAGTTTTCCACCATCGCGTTCCTTTGACGCTCGAGGGCTTCTTCAAGCAATATTTTGATATGATCTCCTACCCCCTCATCTCTCTTTTCATCCACCATAGGAGGCCATCGGGATTTGTGAGGCTACTCTTGCAAAGGTTTGACCATTTCAAGGCCTAACTCCATACTTGTTCACCTCGTTGGGGACATGCAAAGAAAAACATAGAAAGAGCAAACTGCTTTGATGCCACTAATAAGGAACACAACTACTTACTGATATAATCATAAACACAAAGATGAAGTATAAAAACACTTCACTTCATTAATAGAAAAATATCGAACTATGCTTACAAACAGAATGGAAATAACATAGCTCAAACGATGGTTGCTTATCTTTAAGAAGAGATGTGGCAGTGACATGCCTCTGAAGTAAGTTAAAATGAGGTTCAAGGGAATTTTTATTATTGAAAAATAAGAGAAAACCATAAACAACCATAACCCAAGGGGATGTAACACCAAGAGTTTATGGGCCCCTTTGGGGTTAGTTGGGAAACCAACTTCCCAGGGTTGTAACTTTGTCGTATTATCTATGTTTGACGCATATGATACCTCGTTGGAAATATCTCTCTAAGGAATACAACTACTGATGTGATTGCCATAGAAATACACAAAAGAAATTTTGCCAAAACATCATCATTTAAGGCCTCAAAATGGCTTCGAAAGTTCAGGACCCAAAAAACTACCAAAAATAGTAATATTTGCTACAATTAAGGAAACATATAAAACTAACTAGGGGGTCTATGTGGAATAGGTGGGTGGCCACCAATATCCACCTGGATCAAAACATTTGGTCATTCTAACCACAACCACTGTGATGAAGAAAATACCAATCAAGGTACAAATAGTTAGCTCATGAACGAAGTGCCACAACATAGATTTAAACCCGCAACATCAGTATTGTGCTACCTCATTCGAACCATGAGGAAAATCCTTTGCATGTTTCTCCACATTGATCCGGATTGTTATGTTCTCAACCCATGCAATCATGTATTTATACATTAGTAGGAGTCTATTTTTGGGTATATGGCTAACATCTAGAACTTTCATGGGACCACAATGTATGAATCGTACCCACGGTTTAATTTTCAACTTGATGCTAATGACGTCATGGCATCACAACCACCATGTGGAACTCTCTAACTGGTGTCAAGTGTTAATAAAATTTGTAGAAATTCTTTGTAGATTCAAAATGCTAATTTTAATTTACTAAAACAATAGACTTGAATCTACTCTACTCAACTACTGAAACAATTAAATGATCATGAAATCATGAAGCATAGAAGAGAAATAATTCAATCAATGAATTACACAATCATTTCCTAGGGAAAGCCAAAGCTAAAAACCCCTACTATCTGTATATTGCATTAGTCAGAAAATATGAGAATATTACAATGCTTTTCTCAAGCCCAAGAAACCTCTGCACTATCTCTATGTATCTCAGAGCTTCCTAAATAAGCCCAGGCCAATTCTTAACCAATTTTTTGCTTTCCCAAGTCCCTATTCCCTTGTGTTTTTTACTTGGTCTTTAGCCTATATTAATCAGGGAAATTCCTCAATATGAATTACACAATCCTCGTAGACCTTCCTCCAACTACATGCACCACTTGTACAATTTAGATGATTATACAATTGCTAGTACACTGAAATGAACTCAAATCTCAACTGGGTAGCTCACAAATCTAACATACATGAGTTATTTATGAGTGAATCATTAGTTAACTAGTTGAACATTATAGACAACACCACACTACTAGACCTCCCATTATTTCCTCCAACAGTTAGAACTAGTTTAACTATCTTTAACTCAGCTAAACTGAATTAATTAATTACAACTCAAAATAATCTCAACCAAGGCTCCTATAATGTAGGAGACACTATACATGACTCTAGTTAGTCCCTCAACTCCAATTAGCAAATCCAACTAAGTCAAATTAACTTAGTTAACAAAAATGTTTTCATGTGATGTGGAATTAGAATTTTTATTCCTATTTTAATTCAAGGTCAAAATTAAAATAGGATTTTCTTGTTGCATTTTCAACACTCCCTCTCAAAAAGAAAGTGATAATCCTACACCCCGATCCTGCATCTATGAAACTTGAATTTGGATCTAGATAATTCCTTTTGAAAATATCTGCATCATGTTCCTTTGTAGGAATACACTCCAGCAACATGATTCTCCTCTACACACAATCTCGTAGTTGATGATACTAGATGTCAATATACTTAGACCGATCATGAAAATTTGGATTCTCAAATAGTTTGATACAACTCTGATTGAAACATTAAATAACTATAGGATCCATCTGCTAACCAAATAACCCAACAAGGATCTTCCTCCTCTAGATAGATTCACAAGATGCTTGACTAGCAACCATTTACTCTTCTTCTGCCGAACTGAGTGCAATTGATGTTTTCTTCTCATTGTACCAAGAAATTGTTGTTGACTCAATACTAAAGATTCCCCCTAATGTTCTCTTCCTTTCAAGTGGACTCCCATCCCGATATGCATCTATGAAGCCTTAAAGCTTCACTCCCTCTATCTGTATGTGCCAAAGACCAAACTGAGTTGTGTCTCTGAGGTATCTCAACACATGTTTAGTTTCCTTCCAATAGAGTTTGGTTGGCTTAACTAGTGCTTGACTACAAAACATATTTTCAGTCGTGTGTTCACTAAATAAATAAGTGAACTCACAAGTTTCCTGTAAACAATAACCTCCACTACTTCACCTGAAGTAGCATCTTCCTTCCCCGAATTTCCTTCTAAAGGAGTCTCCATGGGTTTTCTACTCTCCATGTGGAACTTCTTCAATATATTTTTGGCATACTTGCACTGAGAGACAAATAGTTCCTTGTTTCCTTTTCATACTTCCATACCAAGGAAATAATGCATGAGCCCCAGGTCCTTCATCTCAAATTCTGTTGGAAGATCTTATTTTCAATATTTTACCAGCTTCTCAGCACCTTTAAGAATTAAATCATTGACATATACTATTATAAAAAATCTACCTTCAACCACAATATGGTAAAGGTTTACATTTACTTCACTTTTGGTGAAGCCCAACCTAGTGAAATAGTTTTCAATCCTAGTGTACCAAGCACGAGGTGCTTGTTTCAATCCATACAAGGCTCGCTTGAGTCTGCACACATGCGACTCTATGTTGAAGGTCTCAAATCATTTTGGTTGTTCAATGTACACCTCTTTCTTAATCACACCATTGAGGAATGTTTTCTTCACATCCATCTGATGTAGCTTCCATACCATCTGCAATGAAAGTGCTAGAATAGATTTGATTGAAGAGTACCTTGCTACTGGAACCAACATCTCCTTGTAATCAATTCCCTCCACCTAAGAGAACCCTCTAACCACAAATTTGGCCTTGTGTTTCTCCACACTCCCTTCTACTACTTGCTTTACCTTGTAAAGAAATATGGAACTCACCACTGACTTGTCTGCTAGTCTTGGGACTACTTCGCAAACACTATTTTTGATAATGGAGTGATACTCCTCAACCATGACATCAACCCAGACTATTTTTTGCACTACTTCCTTGTATGAGGATGGATATATCTCTACATTCTCTCTCATGAGAACCATATATCTAGTGTATCGATCTAGTGACCTCCTCTCCCTGCACTATGATGTGGGTGCTCCAACATTCTCTCTAGCATCATGCATCGATTTTCCAACCTCTCTAGTGTGCTTCCTTTTATCTCTAGAAGTCTCTACATCAGTGGGTTCTTCCACTCTCTGCTCCTCTGCATCTGGTTTTTCCACATCATCATGAGGTTCTTCCTTTGGAGCTAAAACATCCTCAACTCCATGGAATTGAAGCTCCCTCTCAAGGGAACATCACATGGCCTTCTCTGCATTGAACTTCACATCTTTACATACAACTGTCATCTGGTGAGATGGAAGGTACACTTGATAGTGTTGATGTGTATCAGTGTACCCCACAAATATGTTTAACTCAGCTATTAGATCTAGAATTTTCCTTTCATCCTTGGTAACATGACAATAAACTAATGAACCAAATATCTTGAAGTGTGCTACATCTGGTTTCTTACCTGAAAAAACTTCTTCTAGTGTACTCATCCTGAGAATCCAATGAGGACTCATGTTTTACACATATACAATTTTGTTGAATGCTTCAGCCCATAAGTGCAACCGTAGGCCCTGGTCACGTAACATCACCCATTCAGCTCACACAATGGTTATGTTCTTCCTTTCAACCACCCCATTCTATTGTGGATTATGGGCTATTATTAACTCTCATCAAAAGCCTTATGCTACACAAAATTTCTTGAATTCATTCAACATATATTCACCAACATTATCGCTCCTAAGAGCCTTCACATTCTTGGTAGTGTCTTTCTCAACAAGTGCTTTAAATTCACAAAATTTAGGGATCGTCTAATATTTCTTCTAAATGAATAAAATCCAACACTTATATGAGAAATCATCTACAAATATTACATAATATATTTTCTTGGTCATGGAAGTTGTCGAGAACGGTCCACACACATCTGAGTGAACTATTTCAAGGATCACTTTCACTCGACTGTCCTTATCATGAAATGTGGCTTTGGTGTATTTTCCCAATGTACACCCTTTTCATGTATCTCTTTTCTCAAGTGCACCCTTGGGAAGTCCTATAGAAATTTATTACATGATATTCAAATCTCGTTGTTGCCAGTGACCCAATCTTCTATACCACAACTCATTGATGTCTCGAATTTGCACCTTCTCTACCTTTGTGCTTAAAGCATCAAAGTCTCCTACATCCAATTTGTAGACGTTCTTCACCCGAACCCAAATCCACTTCACTTCTCTTGAGGCAATGTGATGAAGGAAATCCTTTCCTCTTCAAAATATCACATCATAGCGGTCCTCCAACATAACGACTGAAACCAAATTATTCTTCAACCCTAGAACATACATGACATATTTTAATGTGAGAAGAGAACTAGACTCCCTATGAAAAGTAACAATATCGATGTCGGTCGCACTATACCTTCCATCATCTCCCATTTTAATGTGCATCTAGAGGTCCTTCTCCTCCAAGTCACTAAAGAATTATTTGTTGTCAGTCATGGAATGAGGATCCACTATTCAAATACCAAAAACTACCCATCACTAATGTCAACATGCAAGCGATGTGGGTGAAATCCAGCTCAAATTGTGAAGTAACAGCTTCACCTTCTCCTCTTCCTAAGGGCTTCCTTCCAACCTTCTTGTGCATCTTAGGCAAGTCCGTCTTCTTACCACCCTGATTGAAATCTAAGTTGGAATGGGATGAATTCCCTTTACCTTTCTTTTCCTTTCCATATAAGGAATAGTTCTCCTCATCATCATGCTTGGATGAGGATCCATCTCTAGTGTTCTGCCAAATCATTTCTTGCACCAAGTCATACCAAAAGCTCTCCCACTCTGGTAGCTTCTCCCTCGTATTTACCCAATCTTGGTAGTTGTGCCAGCTCTTGGGAAGGCCTAGAAGTGCTAGGGTGACTAGATCATCTTCAGCCCCTATAACACCAACACTTCCAAGCTCATCCTTACATTGGGTGAAGTTGGTCAAGTACTTTGGTATTGTCTTTGCGCTTCTCCATCTTTATTTTCCTAAGCTTGTCCTTCAATGCCAACTTCACGTGGTCACCATTGTTTTGAAATAGGTATGTCAATACCTTCCACATTACATATTGAGTCTCCTTATCATGGAGGCTCAAGAAAATATGATCTCGAACTCCTTCTAGGATAATCCTTCTTGCATTTGAAAAAAAAAATCTCCATTGTGCTAGATCTTTAGCATCAGTTGTCTAAGGCTTAGGAATATCTTTTTCTATGAATTCCTTAAGCCTGGTGTCTTCCAACACTACCTCAATCATATCCTTTTAAGAAATATAGTTCAAACAACCCTCAAGGGCATATTCAAGTCTCAATCTGTATAATGACCTACTACTGGCTCTCAAGTATGATATTGCAAATTTGATTTCACCTGCAAAAGACAAAATCCTATCCTCCTCTTCTAGAGTTATTTATGCTTTCATACCATGTAGAAATTCCTTGTAGATTCAAACTTCTAATTGTAATTTGCTAAAATAATAGACTTGAATCTACTCTACTCATCAGCGAAAATAATTAAACGATTGTGAAATGACGAAGCATACAAGAGAAATAATTCAATCAACACACTACACAATGATTTTCTGGGGAAATCCACAACTAAAAACCCCTACTATCTGTATATGGCATTAGTCATATAATATGAGAAGACTACAATGGTTTTCTCACAAGTGAAATAATTCAATGAACACATTACACAATGACTTTCTTGGGAAAGCCACAACTAGAAACCCCTACTATCTATATATTTCATCAGTCATATAATATGAGAAGATTACAATGCTTTTCTCAAGCCAGAGCAACCTCTGCACTATCTTTATTTGTTTCACAGCTTCCTAGACAACCCTAGGACAATACTTAACAAATATTTTGGTTGACCAAGTCCCTACTTCCTTCCATTTTTTCCATGGTAATTAGCCCCTATGAATTAGGGAAATTCCTCAATATGAATTATGCAATCCTCATAGGCCTTCCTTTGACTTCATGCACCACCTGTACAATTTAGATGATTATACAATTGATAGTACACTATCCCTGAACTCCAATATCAACTAGGCAACTCTCATATCTGACATGCATGAGTTATTTATGAGTGAATCATTAGTTAAATGGTTGATCATTGTAGGCAACACCACACTACTAGACCTCCCACTAGTCCCTCCAACAATTGGAACTAGTTTAACTGACTTTAACTCAGTTAAACTGAATTAATTAGTTACAACTCAAATAAACTCAACCAGGGATCCTATAATGTAGGAGACAGTCTAAATGATTTTAATTAGACCCTAAACTCAAATTAACAGAGCCAACTAACTCAAATTACCTTAGTTAACTAATACAAGTTGTCATGTGATGTGGAATTACAATTTTTATTCCTAATTTAATTCAAGGAAAAAATTAAATTAGGATTTTTTTTTCATTTTCAACAAAATTCGCCCCTACTAGCAACCAAAAATTCCATTTTAGCATTCCACGTGGCACCATGTTGGCCAACCATGCCATGATTCCTACATCTTCATATTTTCTCTACCCTTGAGTCACCATGTGTCATTTCACTTCCATCAATCCAATTTAGATTTTCGATTTAAGTGACCACATCAGGGGTACCACATCATGATCACCTACATTGGAGGGTCCATGTGGCAAAAATTACGTGGTTCACTTGAGACTACCATGTGTTAGTATTATATTGGTTTGATGTAGGGGAGACATCTATTCAACTTCACACAACATAACACTACATCCACCATTTATAAATTTACAACTGCTAGATCCACCCTGAGATGCTCAAACCTTAACCTAGTTAAATAATGCACAAGTTCATGCACCATTTGTCATTTATTACCTTCAAAGTCATCAATCCAATCCAAAGATGCATGATATTTAAAAATTTGGTGTTTTTTCCTTTTTTCCATTGTGAACTTCAAACTGACATATCTTCTTATCTGGGAAGATTTTAACTAAGTATGATATACCATTGGAAAGGTATAAGTGAGGAATATCCAACCATACCATTAATATATTCATTTTAACATCATGAATTCAACAAAAAAAATAAAATAAACTTCAAGCCATTTTGACATAATTTGATGAGATCTTATAAATACAACGGACTATGTTTGACTTACCCTTCGACATCAATGACACTACTACTTGCTTTGACTTACCCTTTGACATCAATGGCATTGGTTGTGATCGATGAAAACACTATGTCCAACATACAAGAAACATGTAATTTATGTTTTTGTTTGATTTATCCCTTGCCTTTTATATTATTTTATTCTAGGCTTGAATGATGTCCACAATGATCATAATCCATTTACCAATTAGGTAGGAACAAAGAGGAAATGACTGATTGTAAACAATAAAACCCACGATTATAAAAATGGGACCTATCTTTGTTTACACTTCTTCTAGTTCTAAATCTAATAATGTCATTTGATCTTGTTTGTGTCTCGAAATTTTATAATCGAATATTAATAAAAAGAAACAATTTTCAACAATTAAAAAAGGAACCACATCCATGTCTCCCTTCACCAATCCTCTTAAGGTCACCCTGAGTGAAATATGACTTCACATTGTTCATGTTAAATATTTTCATGCATTGTTTTCGTAGTGAATTTTTAGTTCTAATTATACTTGAATAAGTTTTTCTTTGTTCAATGTTAAGAGTCTAACAAGGAGAAGAAAACATCCAATGAACTTTGGTATTAAGCCTTATGTAATGATATCACTACTTTCAACTGACTCCAAATTTTTATAGTCAACAACCCTAATGTTAGTACATGCAAGATTGAAAGCCAGTAGAAGAATCCTATCATATCTCAAAAATTATTTTCTCTAGCTCCATGATATCCCCAACACATATGGATATCATATCCTTTCTAACAATATGAATATGATGACCACAAGTATTTTTGCGAGCTCCTTCTTCTAGAAGAAAATTCAGCCTCTTAGATCAACATGTGCCTTCTATTACTCAATGAAATGGGATATTAGTGGGAGTTAGCTTTGAGAATTGGGATATTTATTTTGAATACTATAAGTATTAATATTTTCTAATGACAATGAGAAAGAAATCCATGTTGATATTTAATTAATATGAAACTTTATTCAGAGTTGATATTCATGTCCCATTCTGTTCCCAAAGTGGTAGATTTTGCTAGTATTTTGATTAGAAGCACGAGAATATTCCATATTATACATCCTATTTGTATTGCAGAAAAAATAGATATAAAGATATTAATGAAGCTTCCAAGTAATATGAATAAGAATAATAATGGTTTAGTTTATTCTGAACACAACTTAAACTCTTAGTACTTCATTGATTTATATATTTTGATCCATAAATTCAAGGTGGTACAATGAGAAAAACTCATTACTTCAAAAAATATGGTAACCACAACAATTCACTGTAATATAAAAAAATGGTGTATCAGAGTACACAAGAAATAAATACACATATACGCATTACATTATGAAAATAAAGGAAATATGAAATATGCCATTAAAGTGAGGTTTTACATTTGTTGGGGCTTTTATTTCACTTTTCTTATTTGGAATGGATTTTGTGATATTTCTAAAATCTATATGCGAGGATATTTTCTTACACATGTCCTATTAGTTTATAGGGGAAATATTTACTCTATTTTTTCAATAGAATTTCATTTATCTAAAGGTCTTCCTTACTCATGCATCAACCATTATCTATTGGAACATTAAGATATGATTCAAGTAGTATAAATTGACCATTATAAAGGAACAAATTTTTTATAGTCTTTTCTTTAAAACCCTCCCTTACCACTCCTCATTAAAATCCTCAACTTTGGTATATGAAGGAAGAGAAGTAGCAGTGAACATAACTAGTATCACATATATTTCTTACCACATATATTTCTTTAAATATAAAACCTTTTGTACAATCCCACTCTCTTCACCAAATTGCTACAAATTAATCCTCCAAATATGTTAATCAAAATGGTGGTGAATAAGACAGTTGAAAGCGTATATGTGTGGGAATTACGAGCAAACCCATTGGGCTTATGGACACTTGATAGTAGTCGAGACGTGTTTGTATGGTACAGAGAAAACTTCTTCACAACTATGGAGATTCATGGAAGCGAAGAAATGTTGGGAAAAACAGGTAATTTTATTCTCATTATATGCTTGATAATAATAAAAAACCTCCTAGCTATATTTTCCATCCAATAGTAAATAGGAAATAAAAATATAATAAATATTCCTTGCATCTAGATGTGTTGTTTTAGAATTAGGCATTAAATTACATTAATTTTTAATAGCTTATGTTACCTTGATTCATCTTATGTGGGAACTTTGAAAATGGTGCAACATTTGAGAATATTTTGGAAACTTTTATTTTGATATTTAATAAATTTAGCTCTATTAATCTAAATTATTTATAGCTACTTTGTCCCCATTTCTCTCCAATCATTGAGGCCTGAACCAACCTCCTTAATGTTTCGAAATTATGGGGCCCTCAGTATGAATTTTGTTAAATTTCATGCTTTGATATGATTTAACTTTGCTAATTTTGGTTGATATTCACTTTTCTTGACTCTCATTATTGACGCCTTCATTGCTTTCCTTTTACTATCATCTTTCCAATGGTTCAAGTTTCATTTCATTCTGACTTATATTTTTAACAATATGCTTGGCTAATGTTTGGTCATTTTTTACCGTCTAGGAATTAAGATATGTAAATATGTATTTGGTTACATTTTTATAAATTGTAAATAAAATTAATTTTAATATGTAAATGATTTTTTATTAAATTTGTTAATTTATTTTTAGTTAATTAAAGTTAATAAATTAATAATTTATTTTGAGATCATTCTTTTAGATTAGTTATATCATCAATTTTCTGGTCAACATTTTAAACCAAAAAAACATATTATTTATATATATATATATATATATATATATATATATATATATATATATATATATATAATGGAAATATTTTCCCAACTCCCCGACTATTTTACGAAGTGCACATTCTAAATTATGCAAGGATGAAATCCCGAGGTAACATAGATGTGCTTTAATATATTCCATAACAATGGAGCATATAATTTTGCAATTTCGGCTTTGGTTAGCAAATTCAACTGGTTTTGAATTATGTTTTTGGATGATTTTTTCCATCTTATTGGAGAAGATAAGGCCCATGAGTCTTAGAGGAATGGGAATGAAGAAATAAAAGAAAAAGAGGAGATTTTCTAGCAAGGCAAATATGATCTCAAATCCTCACACAACCATACTTCAATAACTCTCCTTTTGGAAATTTCATTTTGTAAATTATAAATGAGGGATTGGGGGAGGAGAAGGGATTCCAATTCTTTGCAAAAAAGGAGCCTTTTATGCTATTGTAGATATCAATTTTTCTGTAATATTGGTTATATTTGGACCAAATGAGGAAATATGTATTACAACTCCAAAACATTTCAAGCTATCGTGAATTTTTTCAAGAAATTATGTACTCAGAAAGATTTGATCAAATCTACAATTCTTGGACGCTATTTTCAGAGTTAAAGGTTGATTGCTAACCTCCATTTTGCTTCAATTTTGATTCAATTATTTATCTATATAAGTATTTGATTATTTGGTTTTGCACTATTGTAAATTCATTCGATTATATTCTCATTTAAATTATTGGAAAGCTATATTTTGATGATGGATCTTATTCATATCAAAGTTGAGTAGTGAATTTAAATAGATACATATGCTATCACTAATAGCTATTTATCATATTGATGACAATTTTATCTATGTTTTAATCATGATTGTATTTCGAGAACTATTTCCTTAATGTAGTTAGACTACTTATTTTGAATTCATTTTATTTTAATTTAGATATATGTGCAACAAATATCTCATAACTATTTATCATATAGTTGATTGTGCATATTTTCTTAAATTAGTAGCAAGTCATGCAACTGTTTCTTTGGCTTGTTAACTTCATTTTATTCTAAGTTCAATTTGGTGAGAATTTCAATATGTTTCTCTTGCTTCATAATAGATCTATATATTTTCATAATCGAGATAAATTAAATTTACTTTCTACTACCTACATATTACAGTATATACACATTTATATGAATTCATTGCATTTTTGTAAGTCTCCTTTCATAGGAGCGACCTCATTGGTGGCTTTGCTAAGCCATTTAGCTTTAGGAATACTTTCTTGAAAGTCCACTAGAGGAGGGTAGTTTTGATTCATTTTATTGTTGATAAAGCAACAAATAATATCACAAGTTAGCAAGGAGAGTGAGGGGTAATTAGACCCATTTGAATGATTCTAAATCACCAACAGAAATAGATAAGGGCCTATGAGGGTCCCTGACTGAGTGATCTCCCCATTGCTGATTATGGTCATTTTGGGCCATCAATATGTTCTTGAATTCTCCTAAAATATTCTCTAAAAAAGTAAGCTTGGCATTTTCACTATAATTTCTTTTAGGCTTGTTTTGGACTATTAAATATTAAGAATATGTAGGAGGTATTTCTAGTTACTTTATATATAAATATTAGGTCTTAGTTCACTATTATTTTAGATCTATGCTCTAAGGAAGTTAAGGTTTTATAATGCTCCTGAAGTATGCTTCAAATGGGTCATATTGGAATTTTTTCAATAAATATTTTCCAATATGTTTCAAACATTGAAATATAGGGGAGATTAAAAAAACATATCTATGATTTATTGGAGAAATTTCAAACATCAATTCATGATAATTTTGGAGATATCCCTATTAAAGTTGAGGTTATCGAATAGTCATGAAATCACCTTCAAACATGTTAGTTTGGAATTCTTTTTATAACACATGCTCTTGGATTTTTCATACTATGAAAATTGTAGAGATCTAAGAGCACATATAGGCATGCCTTAGTTTAAAATTTTATAATCAAATTTTACAAATTAGACATGTGGTGTGTTCTACAAGTTTGTTCTTAAAAAGAGAACAAAACAACAAATTTCATGAGAAATGGACCTGGTAAGCAGAAAGAAAACCTAGTGACAGTAGAAGTAGTAAGTGCAATCGTTAGAAGACAAACAAACTAATCGAACTGGGGAAGGAAGAAGTAGAAGGAAGATTCAGTGAAGTATGTTGGTTCACATGGATATGTTTTGGAAGAGGGTTTTAGTGTCTCATATAGATTGGTTCCTACAAATATTACAACAAAGTGGATCTGTGTTTCTTATATGTAAGTGCCAACAAATATTGTAACAAAGAGGATAAATTTTTCCTCTAACTTGGTTCCTACAAAAATTTAGTAGAGGGAATTTGTGTCTCCTATAGGTTGGTAACTAAAAAAATTATATAGTGGATAGAATTGGTGTCTCCTATAGGTTGGTCCTAAGAATCTTGAAGTAAGGGGAACTTTTGTCTTTTTTGGGTTGATTCCTACAAATACTATAGTAGGAGGGAATGGTGTCTCCTATATTGTTGGTAACAAAGTTGATAATAATAATCTGGTTTCTACAAAAAAAATTATTAGGTGGTTTGTGCCTACAAATATCTGCTATAAATAGGTTTTAATTTATATTTATTATTCATGAAGTTTTAAATAGGGAACATAGTTTTATATATCTAATCACACCCCCCACCTCTCACACTTTGGAAAGGGTTAATATCAATAAATTTTGAAAAAATTATGAGAATATTGGCTTGGAACATCAAATATTGGTTAGATCTATGAAATTTTAGAAAGGTCATATTTATGTACTATGAGCCAAAATTTCAAAGTTAGAAGGGGTTCATTTTCAAATATAGATAAGAGGAAATGTCAGCACAAAGGATAGACTCAAAATTAGGGTTTGAAAATGTATGTTTAATAAAATATATCATTTATTTACATAGAAATTTAATGGAAGACAAAGCGTGGAAGAAGAAATGTGCGTCTCTCAAGCGAGGCAGGCTCAAACTTGAGACTTCCTGAACATCTCTTAGGAGAGGCAAGCTCAAAATTGAGACTTCCTAAACTCACATCTTGATTCAATCAGCCAAAAACCACATACATATGTAGGATTACAAATCAGTTGAAGAGGTTTAACAACCTCCTATTAATTTTCTTAGAGTTATATTGTTCTTTTCACTTGATAATTACATTTATATACTTTTCATTATTTACATATGCATTCACCCCATAACACCATCACATCATTAGCAATTATGTAGAAAGAATAACATCATCAACAATGTAGTGGAATAATCAAAGGAACATAAAAGGAAAAGCGTGCACAAAATGGGACACTGGAATTTGGTCAAAGACCATGGAAAAACCCCGCAAGGGGGAAAACCCGAAATCAATTATTCTTCTTCTATTATATTTCATCAATTATTCAGTTGAGAAGTACAAGATACAAATATCGTTAAGTTTCTAAGAGCCTATACATATCTTATTCATAACTTTGTTTGTGAAAAAAAGTTATCACCAATGCTTCCATACAATGTTGTCATCAATAACTTGCAATAAGGTCCACAATATACAAATACCATCACTACTTCTAGATTGTAATAGTGCCATACATATATATAACCATACAACCATAGTGCCAAGTCCAACCATACTACTATGTTTCATATGTGTGTGTGTGTGTGTGTGTGTGTGTGTGTGTAATGTCACATCAATATGGTGAACCATACCAACATTGTCTCATCTCTACATATATAGAGATTAGGGTGTCTCTTGGATATGCTACTAATCTAAATTTAAACAGGAACACAATAAAGTACAGAAATAAACATAAGTACAGAGATGTAGCAGAAATAATACTTCATTTCATTAATGTAAAATACGGAAATATGCTTACAAACAGAACTGGAAATAGTCTAACTCGGGCGATGGTAGCTTATCTCTGAGGAGAGATGTGGTGGCTACCTGCCTCTGAACTGCATTAAAATGAGGCTCGAAGGCCAATTTATTATTGAGAAACAATGGAAAACCATAAACATCCAAAAACCTAACCCTAGGAGATGAAACATCAAACTATGGGACCCGTTTGGGTAAATTGGTACATCAACTTCCCGGGGTCATAACTTTGGCATACAATCTCTATTTGATGTGCAGAATACCTCGTTAGAAATATCTATCCAAGGACTACAACTTTTGAGCGATAAAGATCAATTTATAATCCATTTTTTTCCCTATTTTCCCAAAAAACATCGTTTAGGGCCTCAAAATAGCTCTCGAAGTTTAGGACTCGAAAAAGTGCCAAAAATAGTAAATTGTGCTACTATTAAGGAAACTGAAAAAATGAAAGAGATAGTTGTGGGGTTCCAAGTGGGATAGGTGGGTGGCCACCAACATCCACCTCGATCATTCCTCCCCCCTTAGGAAGAAACAGTACCCATTGCATTGAGTTCCACCATGAGATGAGGAAACTTCTGCTGAACTTTGTCCCTGGTGGGCTATTCTACAACCTCTGTTGTGTCCAGTAATGGTGGGAAGCATGGTCAACGGTGGTCCATATTTAACACTCAGTACAAGCGAAGGAATGGGGGAATCTTGTGCTCCAAAGAATTGTTTCCCAAAGCCTTAGTAATGATGTAAGGACCATATCAGAGTGCTCTGAGCTTCTGATGGGCTCTTGTAAGGATTTCTTTCTACAGATGCAACTGGACTTTGTCACCCACTTAAAACTTGTGTGGTACCTAATGCTGATCATGTCGCTGCTTGTACTTGGCATTTTCCAGAATGGAGCAAAGATCTATTGACCCATTGGGTAGAGGTGCTCTAGAAGTCAGATTGAATGAATGCTTGAATTGATAGTGCAATGGTACCCGTGTGGGTCAGGAGAAGATGTTCCTATATTCTTTCATGACAATATCCATCTGTTGTTGCTGCTGCATGGAGGAACCCTTCGTGGGGGTCATGGGTGTGGCAACGATCTTCCCCTTACTTTGGGAGTGAACTGGACAGAAAATGAATTTCCTAGTCCGGGAGATGATCCTGTTACATTTCTTAGCAGAGATTAAAGAGTTGGTGGTAGGTGGGGCTACATCTGGTATCCTGTATAATGAATTACCCAAAGAAATAATAACAGCGCGAGGCCTTGACTCATACATAGCATGTCGCCTCCACAAGTATGGTTGGTATAAGAATACGTCACAAACATCAAGAGGTGTAACATAACACAATACCTCATCTATGAAGGGCTTGATGCTGTAGGGAAGGCGTCATTATTGGTAGACTCAGAGATCTTGTCCTTCATTAAGCCACCTGATATTGTACGGCTGCGAGTGTGGTTTAGTTGGTAGGCTCAACCACTTCACGACCTCTACTGAAATGAGCTTCTTTTGGTTCCCACTGTCAACAATCAATTACAACGGCGAACCCTTCAACCACATCTATTAGTGTAAAAGATGCTCCCCCTACTCTAGATCTTCGTGCCCATTCTCTGGACCTTGGCAGTGGAAACAGTGGCGCTAGGCTCAACATCAATGATTTGCTTCCCTTTGTCATTCCCCTTGTCTAGTTCTGGCTCAGGGTTGGAACATGCATCCGATTCTGATGCCTTCAACTCAGCCATCAGCGACTGCTTGGTCCGACACTCACTTGTCTTATGAGTAGGGCTCTTATGGAACTCACACCACTTTCCTGTGCCCTTGTTTGACTTCGTGGTGTTGTTCTTTTCTTGCAGCTTCAACGGGTTATCTTGGGTCACCCTGCCTTAGCTTTGTCCTTTGGTCTTCAGATTCGCATATCCAAAGTCTCGCTTCTTCTATTTAAACTTCTACTCAATTTTGACAGCGTATCGCTATGTCGTTCCGAGCGAGGAGATGTTCAGGAACTCCGTCTCATCTTGGATGTATCTATGTAGGCAGCTACGATATTTGAGTACCAAATGCAACTCAAAATCCTTGATGCCCAACTTTGTGCGAAGGGTATGAAAAATATTTGCGAACTCGGCACATCCTGGTCCCTTCCCTGCCACAGCGTGGTCCACTTTATGTATTTATCCTCATAGCTTTTGACAGGGTAGTACTGCTACTTGATGGCATCTCGGAATGAATTCGAAGTGGTTGTAGCTAAAAATAGTGAGCCCTTACTTTCATCCTTCTGCTCGTAGTAGGTTTCCCACCAATCCTTGACGTGGGGGGTTTCTTTGAGAAGAGTGAAAGTAATCTTTTCTCGACTAGAAAAATCATGAACAGAAAAATACCCTTCTAGCAGATTTAACCATTTTTCTACAGCATCTGCATCTATGTAACCCTCGAATATGGGCATTTCAAAATAAACTTGTACCTTAAAGGGTGTGCCATTTCCAGAGTAACTGCTGGAAGTAGCTGTGTCACCCTTGGGTATCCGCTGAAGGATCTGGGCAAAGTTGTCCGTCATCGCATTCCTTTGTCGCTCGAGGGCCTCTTTGAGCAAGATTTTGATAGGATCTCCTACCCTCTCGTCTTTCTTCCCATCCATCATGGGAGGTTGTCGGGATTTTCGAGGCTGGTCTTGCAAAGGTTTGACCAGTTTAAGCCCTAACTCCTTATATCCCGACCTTGTTGACGACATGCAAAGAAAAATAGAGAAAGAGAAGACTGCTCTGATACCACTGATCCAAATTTAAACAGGAATGCAATAAAGTACATAAATAACCATAAATACAAAGATGCAGCATAAATAATACTTCATTTCATTAATGTAAAATACTGAAATATGCTTACAAACAGAACTAGAAATAAACTAGCTTGAGCGATGGTAGCTTATCTCTGAGGCAAGATGTGGCAGCTACCTACCTCTAAACTGCATTACAATGAGGCTCGAAGGCCTATTTATTTTCGAGAAACAATGGAGAACCCTAAACATCAAAAAACCTAACCCTAGGAGATGAAACGCCAAACCGTGGGCCTTGTTTTGGGTAAATTGGTACATCAACTTCTTAGGGTTGTAGCTCTGACATACGATCTCTATGTGACGTGCACAATACCTCATTATAAAGATCTATCAATGGACTACAACTTTTGAGTGAGGAACATCAAACTATAACAAATGTCGCTCCCTGTTTTCCAAAAAAACATTGTTTAGGGCCTTAAAATGGCTCTAGAAGTTCACGACCCGAAAAACTGCAAAAAATATTAAATTGTGCTACAATTAAGGAAACTGAAGAGCTGAAAGAGACAATTGTGGGGGTCCAAGTGGGATAGGGGGGTGGCCACCAACATCCACCTGGATCAGCTACTAATGCTCAAACATATATATTATATTGTTTTGAAATATGCCACTATGCAGAGACAACATATACCATTATGTTGTGGCAAGACCATACAAATTGTTAAGCAAAGAAAATTGCACCGAGAAAGCACATATATGTGTATGCCGAGAGTATATAAAGTCCAGATATCAACCACAAATTGTGCCAAAACCATTGTACACATACAATTCTAAGGCCATCCATACATTGTGTCAAGACCACACACCCATGTAAGAACATATTGCAATCATAGCGACCATACCAGGAGTAATCATGGGCCATTAAATTTAGAGTGAGACTAAGAGCGAGACCTTATGAATCCAATGTGAGTCAAAATGAGACCATCATAGTGATCTGAAGTTACTATCATTGCAAATATTGAAAGACAATACCATTACAAAGATTTGAAGTCAATTCCATTACAAAGATCTTATAGCATAAGTCCTTAGAGAGAGAGTAGAGGAACTATAGATGTGCTAGTCTTGTAGCCTCAAATATGTCAGAGAGAGAATAGATCATCATAGTAATGTGATATACTAATGTAGATATGTAATGTAAGTCCTTAGCCAATGTGAGAGAGGGAGAGAGATGAAAACCTCAAACCAATTTGTCCATCTGAATTACATTTTGTGATCAAGTTTATGGGGTTTGTATAAGTGTTGATCTTTGACAAATGGTCACGATCCTTGGAGGAATCCGACATGACCTATTCAAGGCCGACATTAAACTTATGAGTGAAATATAATAATTCAAATAATCATTTATTTTCAAAATTAATATTTCTTTTGTCCAGTCAATTGTATCTGACATAATGACGTTCTTCTATATTTGATCCAATGTATTAGGGAATTTTTCCATGGCTTCCATATTTGACACCTCCTCATAAATAGGATCTAAAATTTAAATAAAACCCACAATATTAACGTAACACACCAAATAGGTAATACTGATATAATCTAGAAACCTCTACATTTCTCCATTATTCTAAGCCTCCCCCTTAATGGAGAAATGTGTTTTGTAGCACACCTAACAAAATTATAAATTACTTATATTTTTCCTTCCCAAGAGGCTTTTTGAAGATGATAGCCACATTATGATTTGCATTACAATAAATTAAAGTAATTTCCTTAGACTACATCTTTTCCCTAAACAAAATGGTAATCAGCCTCAATATTTTTTTATCTTGCATGATATACAGGATTGTTGGCCAATTTCATGGAGCTTTGATTGTCATACTTAATAATTGTATACCTTTTATGTTCTTCTCCAACATTTTTGAGAATTCGTCACAACCAAATCACTTCACATGTAACACTATGAAAAGTCTTATATTTAGCTTTAGATGATTATAATGAAACAACTGGTTGTTTCTTGTAGCTCAATGCCATGATCCTAGATCCAATGCTAAATGCATCATGAATTTCATTTTATGTCATCATGGCTCTCGGCCCAAACTCAATCAAACCGAGTTTCCAACTTAACATAAAAAACATTAGTATATTTAATACCATAATTAATAGTCTCCTTAAGATACCAAAGAACACTCTTTGCTTCTTTCCAATGGTTTTCAAGAAGAATGGCCATAAACTAGCTCAACATGTTGATTGAATATGAAATATCTAGCCTACTTACAATGAGATAGTTCAAGCTTCCCACTAATTGTCGATACAATGTGCCATCCACCTCTCATGTTCCATCATCACTATATCGTTTGAAATTCTATTCTAAAGGTACTGACACTTCTTTACATTGATCCATTTTCAACCATTTTAGTTCTCTGGTTTATTTACTCTCTATAACAATAATATGTCCAAACTCTCTCCATACCTCAAGACATGAACAATAATCCAATTTATCAAGGTATTTCATTTCAAACACCTATGAAATATACCCTTTAGCTTCATCAATCAATTTTTAGGCATTTCCTATAATTATAATATCATTAACATAAAGAGAAATCAAAACAACTTGACCCTTTTGCTATGTTTTAACATAGATATTAGGATCAATTTTACTTTTAATAAAACCCTTCTTAAGAAAGAAGGTATCAATCTTTTCATACCATGATCTTGGTACTTGTTTCAACTCATATAAATCTTTCTTTAATTTACAAACAAGTTGTTCTTGTTCCCTTTTAACTAAGATATACTTCTTTTAGTTCCCCATTGAAAAATCCAGATTTAACATCCAGCTGATGAAGTTTCCATTTATGTTTTGATTCATCATACTTTCTTTTAAAACAATCTCTAGAATGATGTGCAGGCTTGCCATAATAATAACATTTCATTCTAACATCACCCTTCTAAGGTATCATACCTTGTTGAGGCTTTGTATAAGATGGTTTTCCAAATGATGACTTTCTTTGTGGTGGTTTTCCTCCTTTGATTCTTTCCCATGGTTTTTACTTGGAATTTTGTTTCCTCTTCACCATCAATGTGAGATCTGGATTTTGAGGCCACATATTTCTTCATCCTTCTTCCTCCTGCATTAATATACCTGCAATTCCTTAAAAGTGGCTGCAATTCCTTAAAAGTGGGAGGTTTATCCTTTGCTGCAAGGCCTGTAATGAACATCTTGTATTTGTCTAACATTCCATTTAAAGTTATAGTTACAAGATTAGTGCTAGATACAGATTCCCCTATGTGTCCTAGCTTATCTTTCAAATCTTTAATCCTTGAAATAAAATTACTAATAATTTCATTTTCTTCCATCATAATGGAGGGGAAATTACTTTTCAAGGAGAAGACCTGATTTGTATGTTTAAATTCATACAAATCCTCGAGTACAGTACACATATCATTAGAGGTCTTGTAATCTCGAATATGGGTAATGATACTATCCTTCACAAACATCCTTAATTGCACCTGCAACCACATTTGGTTTCCCTTCCACTTGCGATCTACCACACATTACAACCTTCCATTAAAGTTTACCGCCGCTTAAACATCAAATTTACATAATTGGGACCATTTAGCTTATTAACCACATTTAAATAGGTTTTCCCAAAAAAATTAACCATGATTAAAATAAAAAACCCGGAGCTTACACAACTCTCAAAAAAAAAAAAAACTTAGATTCTAACTAAAACATAAGCACATAAACTCAACACATCTTTCTTCGATTTCTTACACATCCCATGCTTCAATGCCCCACAATAGGCCGCTCCTCATGCTTCCTCGGATTCCACGCATACGATTGGGAAAATTGTGAAGGTTTCCTTGCTCTCTGCAAGTACAGCGTGGTGCTTTCTTAAACTGGATAGCATGTTGGCATTACACAATGTTTACCTCACCACACCACTAATCTCGATAGGTCCACATTCCCATGCAAAGAGAAGTAGAAATGAACGTCAGGAATATCGACATACAATATGGTGGTTGAATGACACAATTAGCAGGGGACATAAATCATTTTTTTTTTCCGTTTTTCATTAAAAAAAAAACCTCTTCATTAAAAATAAAGACGTTTATATTTACATAATTCAAACCAGACATAAAGCAACAAAATACCAAGAAACCCACCAAATATAAAGATAACAAAACAGAACCTCCTTAAAAACAAAATGTAAATAAAAAAAATTTTACATAAAAGATTCATACAGGACAACGCAAACATTCACCACACACAAATGATATCTCATATGACTATGGAAACCCCACACCAGTCCAAAATGAGAAATCATATGACTATGGAAACCCCACACCAGTCTAAAATGAGAAATCAGAAAAGAAGAGTTGCGCCATGGAAGCCCCGACGTCATCGCGACCATTGCCCTCCAATACATCAAGCACCTGGATGACTGTAATAGTGGTCGATCGTATCTATTTCCACTAACTCGAGCTTTCTCTACCATGAAAAAAAAGACTCAATATGCAAGCAACACCTGTCGAGCTCTCTGTCCAAGAAAGTCCTTCGACAATAATTCTCGGGCCAATGCATGATCATCCACACGTAGCAGGATCCTCTTAATGGTGTCCTCCCTGCGAATACATGCCTCTCCTCAACAACGCACAGTTCCAATTCTCAAAAACAAAAATGAAGACGATTAAACAAATCAAATCGGTCTCCTCAGCCACAACAGAGAATCGCTCCACCGAAAAGATAGATATACCATAGCATATAAGCAGCTGATAACACTCACAACGCTGGTTCTCCTCAATCACACAGCTGCCTCTCAAGCAACATCGATCTATCACACAAAAAACTCAGCCGCTTTCGATACTCCAACTTGATGCTCCGCTATTAACATAGAGGTGAGGCACAGATTAAATTTGGAGGTTGCTTACACCCGCAATTTGATTCAATCAGGAAAAAAAACACATACATATATAGGATCACAAATCAGTTAAGAGTTTGAACAATCTCCTCGTAAATAAAATCTAAGAAATAAACAAAACACATCCTAATACAACAAATAAAGGGCTAATAATTATATAATCTAGAAAACTCTAAATTTCGTCATTATTCTAAGTTATTTTGAAATGGATGTCTAATTTTAGTGATTTGAATATTATTGGAAAGTGAATACACGGAATATTGTATTATAAAATGGAAAAAAAATTGAAAACTAATAATAATTGAAAAGTGAATATTATTGTTAAAGTATTGAGGTTGTTAGTGAAGAATTTCTATTATAACTCACCTTAGAATTCATTAAAATAGAGATATTTCATAGAGATGAGGATAAATAAAAATTAGTACTATGGATTGGTTGAGTATGTTAAAATATATTTTAATGAGTTCTTTTGTGTTACTATCTTTATGAGTTTTTTTGTGTTATTTTCTTAGTTGTCTAGTCAAAAATCGAGGAGGAATAAAAGCTTTTATGAAGATACCAGATTATAGGTTAGATGGAAATAAATTGAATAACTATTTTTAAATAAATGTTTTAGACTTTCACAAATGGAGGAAATGTATAACATTAAGATGAGTTTAAGGTGTATTTTAAGAATAGGTTTGATTAATTATGTGAGTTCCAATCACTTAATGATTATGTCATTAAGGAGGTTAAGGACTCCAAGTAACAAAAAGAAGTATGGTAGGAAATTGATCAAGGGAAGATAAAAAAGGAAAGATAATAGGATATGTGGATTACAAAACTAAAATATAAAGCATCTCAATAAGGTTAAGATATTAATATTGTGATATTCTTGATTAATTTCGAATCTGCTTATAGTCCCTTTTTATATTGTGTTACCTGTGAGGGTATTCATTCATAAAGAAAGTAATCAACAAGTTTAACCATTCATGTTCATACAACTAATCACATGAGCAACACACACATTTGACACCTTTTTTTTCAAGTGGAAACCCCGAGGGAAAAAATGACCAATTTTTTTGTTTGTTTATGATGTAATTTAAGTACCTACTAAATTATATCAGTGTGTTTGTGAGCACGCACTCACAAGAGGCACCAAACCCCTTAGGTTAGCAAGAACCAAATTTCAAAGAGGCACCAACCTCTTCTGAATGCAGGCACCAACTTGCTCTTGCCACTTTTCTACTATTTCATACAATTTTCAAACTGAAAATAGCCACATATACAATTACGAGTAAAATACCAATTTGGTTGGTTACAAACTCAAATTCTTCTCTTAGTCCACTAATGTTCCTGAGAGTCCCTTTGGTCTCACGTAGCTTCTCTTTTCTCGTTGGTCAAGCAACATATCCTTAGCACTCTGCCTTCTCTCGCATTGGCTCTCTGCTTCGCCCTCCTCGGCTCTTCCCTCTCTATTCTTCTCATAGCACACTCTCATCTCACACAACACTCCACTTCGACAATACTCATTGCCCCCATATTGCTCGATGGAATCGATGGTTTTGATCCTCTAACGCACTCTGCACAATGGTGTCTGTGTCCATACTGCTTAAGTGTACTTCAACATGGATCCTCTTATTCTTGTTGTGTGTGTTGGTTGAAACCTGTCCATGGAATTAAACACAAAAATGGGATTTCGAGTTCTTTTACTGACTCCCTGCATAAGTCTTCATACTGGGAATTTGATCGCAGGTTTCCTGCACACTCTACAGTGACTCGCACACTTATTTATTGCCATGCAGAGCTTGATAGCACTCAGGAATGTCCACCCTATTCCTCATTTAACTCTACCCGACGTGCATGTGAATCAACTAGTTTCTTTCTGCATTCCTTCAGCTTTTCTTTGTTAAATGTTGTCCTTGTTTCCTTGTTTTAGCGCCTTTTGCAGATATAGTAACTGCATCAACCAACTCTATCACATTGCATTTAATTATTCAATTGTCGACTCATACATCCATTAAGCTCACTGTACTACTTCAACAGAGCTCCAACATTTTGTAACTTACTTAACCAAAATGTTACGATATTGCACAACTCTGATATCCTTAGGCACCTTGGACCTTAGCTCCTTAAGCATTTTATTTCTCATATGTCTGGGCCTATGAACGTCGACTTAGTGCTATATAATATCCCCTTTATATCATAACTACTGTGGAGTCCTGATCATGTCTTAGCTCCCTATGTTTAGCCCTTGGTTGCGTTTTGCTCCATATGACCATGTGCCAGATAATATCATGGCCCCCTTTATCATAACTTTCAAACATTATTTGCATTGGAGTTAAGATATCCTCATCCTCTGATATACTGACCTCTAATATGCTGACATCAATTTCCACATGAGCTTCTCGGAGCCAATGGCATCCCGCCATTTGTCCTACTATAGGAGAGAGAAAGAGTCTTGATTAACATTTGTTTTTGGAACAAAATCCTTTGTTATCATTGTTAATCTTCCCTCGGCACTTTAACAATATCGGTAACATTGGATATCATAAATTATTAAAATACAAATGTTAAGAAGTTTTGATATTTCGATAGGATCCGACCTCCCATATTCCAATGGACTTTGATATTCCAATGGACTCTGATATTTCGATATCACATTCTCCGATGTATTGATATTCTCTTATCTCTGATATCCCAATGCTTCCATGGCCCTATACTCTTAGGTTCTGATATCAGGTTTCGATGTGCTCCGACCGCTGATATTCATCCTTCCTCTTTGTTGACCTCCGATATAACCTTCTCTGATGTGTTGACCTCAGATATTTCAACCTTCTTAGGACTTCAAGTCCTTGAACTTCAGCAAACCATAACATTTGATATAGGAGTCCATTTTTAGGCTTCCACACAACGCCGGAAAACTCTTTTAGAGCACTTTCCAATGGATAAGTTTTGATGTAGGCTTTGAGCCCATTTGCTACCTATAAAATGGATTCAAATTATCTTTCATTCTTCTTTCTTCAACTCTTCTTCTTGTGCTTGGAATCCTGAACTTCCAACCATCATAGTCATCATTTTATGGCCTCTCCAATAAGCCTGCTACTATGATGATTCTCTACATGAAGCTTGCAACTATCATAGGGTTCCTCCTGAGCTTGGACTACCAATCACCATTATAGTCATCATTTTATGGCTTTTAAATAAGTCTTCTATTATGATTATTCTCTACCAGAAGCCTGCATATACCATGGGATTCCTCCTTGATTCCCAATGACCATGTTGATCCTGGCTGACATCAATGTCAACACTATCACAACCACTAGCCATCCAGACATTGCCAATTGTTCAATAGTTAACATACTCAAGAGACTCATACCTAATATAATATTTAAAAATAAAGGGGATCCTTAAAAATAAAAAAATAATGAATAATATCTTTTTTTTTTAGGAAGTAATCCATTTCAATCACATGAAAAGAGATGAAATTATGCTCATAAATATTGACATGGAAACCAACTTTGATAATGAAACAAATATTATTTTATCTTCCATGTCTTGCATAGTCTTAGATTCTACTTTGATTTTAATCATTTTATATCTTCATTCCTTAGAACTCCTTTGATATCTCCTTTTGTCAATGGGGATCCTCTTGTTTCTCTAGAGGAATAACATGATATAGGTCTTCCTTCTCTCTACATTTATACACATTACAATGTCAAAATCACTTAGAAGGATATTATAAGATGAACATGATGATACAAAAGTTATATGAGTTCAAACTATAAGAAAAACCAAACATATAGATCAGTTTAAATTTGCGGATGATAATGTTTTTATAGGATAAGCACTCTACCATATTGGTGAGAATGTCTAAAATAATTTGTATCTTTGTACTCATCTTTATGTGCTTTAAATGGTTATAACAAATATTATATCTATGCTTATAATATGACCAATGACTTCCTGCTATCACTTCTAATATTTTCCATTCTTGACATAAATATAGATGGTCATCTTTCAAATATATTAATTTGAACATATATTTGCATTCATACTCTAATACATAATAACACATTTTAAAAATAATCACTTATGAATCCGTTCAATAGGGAGCACATTAGTAAAATACTATAAGGGAAGGGGTCCCTGTCAAGTTAGTGTTATCAAAATTTAAATTCTTCCAAAATTTAGATATACTAACTGTTGTCAATATAAAATAATAAAAATTGAAAGAGACACTAATGTTTTTTTGGGTAGACAAGAAAGAAAGTAGTGATATATTTCATCTAGTTAATTGGACTATTGTTTGCTCTCATAAATCTCATAGATCACTTGGAATTAGGGACATTTCATTGATGAATATAATGATTGGAGAAGATATCATATAGTATTTGACTACAAGAAATTCTAAGCAGTGGGAGAGAGATATACCTAAAAGATGCTTCGTAGGATTAATGAAAAGATTCTTATATACAAGCCATGACATTCTTGGTAAGGGATGGTTCCCTTAATTGGAAACTCTTAAAATATTTATTTTAGTTTTTAAATCCAAATTATCATAGCCTTTTGAAAATGTAAGAGTGGTTGATACATGGACATAGTTAATTATGGGAAATCATTTGATTAAAATTCCAATTCATAAACTTCCTAAACGTATATCAATATTCCTAGTGAAAACTAACACTTTTTGACATATCTAAATGGTCCTAAAACTATTTATATAATTGTTGGAATATTGGAAACTTGCCTATTCATTTCTCTCCTATTCATTAGTTGATAAACAATATTATACAAAATATACAAAGAATGTAGTCCTCTTGTATTCAAAGAGCTTTAGCAACAATTGATTATGTTGCCAAGAAAGGTTATGAGCTTCAACTATTTGACTTATCCATCCCCGTAGGACTAAAATATGGAATCTATATGGAATCCCGAAAATAAACTTTTTTGTTGGATGTTTTTGCTACAAAAATTTTGACAATGGAAGATTTGTAAAAGAAAGGAATTCATTGCCCATCTAGATGCATTCTATGTTTGAGAAGTGTATAAATCAATTCTAACAATCTATAAATCAATTTTGACAATACATAATTAAAGGGTCTCAGAATAATTTTCATATGACAAATTCCTCAAAAACCTTATTTGAAAAATGTTGTTATTTTTACTATGGATCCCTCTATAATAAACATATTTTGAAATTCTTGTGGCCACCTTTACCTAAATATAAGTAATGAAAACTGTGACTAGCAAAGATACGATGATCTTCTAACATGATTTAAACAAGCTTGAACTTGTAGCTATAAGAGTCATGTCCATTTTGGTGGAGTACATCGATGTTAAAGGATTTCATCCTTTTGTATCATAAGCACTTAATCGCGAAAATAAGAAATGGATGGAATAACTTAGTATATCCTATCGTTCTAACTATCCCATAGGAGTAACTTCCCAATATCATGTTGTTATGTTCGCTTGAATAAGGAGGACTTTTAGGAACGGGAAGGTAAATAATACTCTTTCTCCCCATATTTTGGTTGCAGTTTCTGGAAGAATATTTGGGTGGAAGGTGCAATTTGTTGTATTATTAAACCCTAGAGAAACATTGTCATCATCATACTCTTGAGGCCTAGGAAATCACTTTAATAATCTAGTAGAAGCATATGGATGTTTTCAAGAATTGGAAATAACAAAGTTTCTCAATATCAATATCTTGATCATGGTTGCATAATGTATTATCATCATTGGATATATGTGACATAAAACTTCATGATGTGATGTTATTCTTGCTTCTATGCTAATAAGGATATATGATCTCAACTCTTCATTCAACAATCTTGGGGTTTTCCACGTCTTGAGAGACAATAATTTTGAAACGATTCCATATGAATATTTCATGACTACGAAAATGGAAGGGAAATTAGGCATCAATTATTTTGGTTTCATATGAATCTATCACTTAATAATTTATTTAATACATTTGACAATCCATTTAATTGAAACAATTTTATTGTTAGGATCATCACCTAATTTAATCTTGTTAGGTATGTGAAAAGATATCCTATTTATGGTCACATGCAATCATCGCACGAGAAACATTTCTTTTATTCACTAGTAGAATTGATTTATAACTATTTCTTCTTATTCAACCATACAACAATAAATCCCTAGAGTATAGTTTCAGTTTAGCAATCAAATGTGAAACTAGCTCCAACAAAATAAGAATGTACATAAGTATGAAGCTTGTTATTGTTTTTATATCTAATATTTGCTAGATATTTTCTTTAAACTAATTAGCTAAATACATTGTTATGAAACCAGAGAACAAAAATATAGAAAAGATAGATTAATGACTTCAAAATCAGCCTCTTCGATGGGGGAACCTCCTCTACATTACACAAATGAACAATTCTCAAATGATACAAATGACAAGACCTCCTTTCTATATATAGGAGTCTAAGGGGTCCCAATACAATCAAAGCCTACATAACAATAATATTGTAGGGGCCCAATAATAACAATAGTGGGCTTCTATGGGGCATAATAATAATAACATGGGGACTCTATGGGCATAATAATAAAATAAGGAGGTTGAACTAACAACAATAAGGGGTTACAGTAGTAGTATAGAGACCTAACATGACCCTCTCCTTCAAAAAGTGATGTCCTCAACGCTTGAGTAGTTTTGGATGCTTCTATATAAAATTTTCATCCTCCCATGTGGAATCGTCAGCAGGTAAGTTCTTCCACTTGATGAGATATTCTAAAATTGATCGATTTCGTAGCTATCGATTTCTTGTTTTTGTGACTGCTTCCAGTTCCAATATTTCCTTCCTCTTCAAATTCTGACAATATTGTTTGAACTGGAATCTTCTCACCTATAACCTTCTTTAATCATGAAATATGGAAAACTGGGTGCACTTGGGAAGATGCAGGAAGCTCCAATTTGTATGCCATAGTACCAATCTTTTGTAACACCTTGTACGAACCATAATACTTTGGTGATAATTTATTATCCTTATTAGCTTGCTTGAGGGACATTTTTTTGTATGGTTATATTCATAGAAATATCCAGTCACCTACATCAAAACTTCTTTTGCTGTGATGTTGATCTGCTTGTTGTTTCATTCTATTATGCGCCAAAGTGAGGTTATCATTTAAGAGTTTGAGAAATTGTTGTTGATGCTCGATGTGATCTTCCACTGCTTGAACCTTATAATTTTCTTTTAATGATGATGTGATGGACGGTGGATGATATCCATAAAGTACCATAAATGGGGTCATTTTTTCTACAATATGGAAAGAAGTGGTATACCACCATTCAACCAGAGGCAACCACTTGACCCATTATGTCTGTTTATCAGATACAAAGCGACAAATATATCCTTCCAAACATTTGTTCATGTCAGGCCAGGGAGTAACTCCACAAAACAAAAACTGATTCGTGTATTACTCCATTAGGTAGGTCTTTGTTATATACAATAGGGAGTGACTATTCAGTTCATCTCCCGATGACTTTTCACATTCCTAATTTAATTATTTACATAAATTCACCCAATCATGAAAATTAGGTGTCAACATCCCCCCCCTTAATCTGAAGGGATGTTGGTGAGTCCAAGCATCATTCTGAATCGTTCAAGCTTTTCCCTTCCAAGCGCTTTGGTGAAGATGTCTGCAATTTGCTCATTTGTGGAACAATGATGGAGATGGATTGTTTTGGCCTCAACATGATGTCGAATCAGACGATATTTAGTATTGATGTGCTTTGTTCGATCATGGAACTTTGGGTTCTTGGAAAACTTTATTACAGAGGTGTTGTCAATCATGAGTGGAGTTGATTGTACTTATTTTACCTTCAAATCTTCAAGAATTTTCCTGAGCCACACAATTTCTTTTGTTGCTTCAGCTGCTGCCACGTATTCTGCTTCTGTTGTGGAATCTACTAGAACTGATTGTTTGTGTGATCTCCAGGAGACAACTCCTGATCCAGGACTCATAGCATATCCTAAAGTATATACCCCAGTTTCTTTGTCTCCATCGAAGTTTGAATTAGAGTATCCGATCAAGCTGAAGTCATCCACCTGTGTGTACTTGATTCCAAAGTCTTGAGTTCCCTTCAAGTACTTCAGAACTCTTTTTGCAGCAGACCAATGTCCCTCACAAGGCTTTTGCATAAACCTGGAGAGGATTCCAACAACAAATGAAATGTCTGGTCTGGTGGTAGTTAGGTAGTTGAGACTTCCTACAAGCTGTCTATACTTTGTTGCATCCTCAAATTCCTTTCCTTCAATAGATGTGAGCTTCAAGTTTTGTTCCATTGTAGTAAGAGGATTGCACTTTGCCATGCCAAACCTATTCAAAAAATCTCCAATGTATTTCTTTTGAGAAATAAATATGGACTTTGGATGTTGGGTTACTTCAATGCCAAGATAGTAATGAACATAGCCCAAATCAGTCATTTCAAAACTTTTTCCCAATTCCTTCTTTATGGATGCAATGTAGCTTTCAGTGTTCCCTGTCATTAAAAGATCATCTATATATACCACAAGATATACAACTTTTTTTCCAACTTTCTTGACAAATAAAGTTGCATCATCAAGATCAAAATGATTGAAATTGGGTTTCAGAAGATGCTCAGTTAGTTTTTCATACCAGGCTCACGGTGCTTGTTTGAAGCCATACAAGGACTTCACAAGTTTGCATACTTTATGTTCATGTCATTTCACAGCAAATCCTTCAGGCTGGGACATAAAAACATTCTCTTTTAGATCTCCATTCAAGAAAGCAGTTTTTACATCCATTTGATGGACTTTCCAACCATTATGAGCTGCCAGTGCAAAGAGTGTTCGGATGGTGGCCCATTTTGTTGTGGGGGAAAAATTCTCCTCATAATCGACCCCTTCCTTCTGTGCAAAACCTTTTGCCACAAGCCTAGCTTTGTGCTTGTCAAGTGAGCCATCAGCTTTATACTTGTTCTTGTAGACCCACTTGCAACCAATTGGTTTGGTTCCAAATGGAGGATCAACCAGCTTCCAAGTGTCGTTCTTTATGTGGGCATCATACTCCTTTTTCATCGCCTCTTTCCATTCATCATGAGAAGCAGCTTCTTTGAAGGAAGTTGGTTCAAAATCTGTAGATAAGTTCAATTGAAAATCATAAGAAACATCCATATCAACAGGTGAATTAGAGTCATCTACATCACCTCCATTTTGTCGGTTTGAATTTCTGGTTCCTGTTTTTCCAATTTCATAAGGATGAACACTTTCAAGTGTCTTCGTCAGCCACTTTGGGGGACCTTTCTGAGATGGTCCACGCTGCTCTGTTGATTGAGTTGGGACTGAATCAATATTGAATCTCCCAATTCTATCAATTACATCACTTAAAGCATCATCCGTTGTTGGGGTTTCATGCGGGGGAGAGTGTTCTTCAGAAGAAGATTCCACATGTTGATATAGTATAGGAATCCCCCCTTCAAGATGTGGAATCTGATTATCAAATTCTTGAAATGATTTTGTTTTCGCGAATCTATCCAAGCGATCAAGTTGTCGCTCAACAACACTGTCAGTTTTGGATGATTCAAGAAAAATTACATCTCTAGATACAACAAACTTTTTATTTACTTCATCATAGAGGCGGTATGCTTTGGAGGTGTTTGAATACCCCAGGAAGATACACTTACAACTTCTAGCACCAAGTTTGTTTCTATGTACCTTTGGTATCAAAGCATAATAGGTGGAACCAAAGACCCTGAGATGTTTTACCGAAGGAACATGTCCATACCACAATTCATAAGGAGTCTTGTTTCTTATAGCATTAGATGGAAATCTATTCTTTATATATGCAACACATAGAACAGCATCAGCCCAAAACATTATCTTTACATTTTTGAAGAAAAGCATGGATCGTACCATATTCAAGATTGTTCTATTCATTCTTTTAACTACACCATTCTGTTGGGGATTATAAGGCACAGTTCTTTGATGTTTGATCCCATGTTGGCGAAGATAGTTTTCAAATTCATTTGATGTGTATTCTTTTCCATTATCAGTGCGAATAGACCCAATATGAGATTGTGCATCATTTTCAATCCATTTATGAAAATTCTTGAATGTTTGAAAAGCATCAGATTTGTTCTTCAATAAATATACCCAACAAATTCTGGTGTAGTCATCAATAAATGTCATGATATATTTATTTCCATTTGTAGAAGGAACAGGCATTAGACCACATAAATATGAATGAATGAGTTCAAGCTTCCTATGTGCTCTTGAATGTGAATGATGAAAAGACTGTTTGCTATGCTTTCCTAGAATGCAAGCATCACATTGCTTAAGTTTCCTAGGAATTGTAGGCAAACCAGCAACACCATTTTTCTTCAATAAGCGGAGACTTTCATAGTTCAAATGTCCAAATATAGCATGCCATAATAAACTTGATGGGAGTATATCTTCTTCATGATGACAATTGTATGAGAAATGTTGTGCATGAGCATATGTTCCTTGCAGTTTGAGAAGCCTTTCTTCTTCTATTCCCCTCATGACAAGTGAGTGGTTTGATGCTTTTCTTACCTCAAGCTTGCCATCAAACATATGAATGGAGTGACCTTGCTAGCGGATGTGGACCAAGGACAGAAAGTTTCTCTTGAGCTGTGGGAGATATAGAAGATGATCCAGAAGAAATTCTGAAAGACCAGGCAGTTTAAGCCTGATTGTGCCAAGCCCTGATGGCTTGATTGTTGATTGATCTGCAAAGTATACTGCTCCATCAACATTGTCAGTGAAATCTTCAAAAAAATATTTTCTATGAGTCATGTGACAGGTTGCTCCTGAATCAAGCAACCAATCATTTTTCCATGAAGCAAGTGAAGCATTAAACAAATATTCTTTTACTCCAATGTTACATTGTGCCTCAATATAGTGAGTAGATTCAGGTGCTTTACCTTTGTCTGTATCATCAGTTTTACCATTCTGTTGATTTCTTTTCTGCTCAACTTTGTCCCATGGTAGCTTGCATGTAGAGGCATCATGTGATCCATTTCTTTTGCAGCGAATGCAGTGCAAATCTTTCTTTTCTCCTTGAGAATGTCTTCCCCCCTGCCTCTGAAATATCTTCCTCTTCCTCTTCGTCCACCTCTTCCTCTTGTAGAATCTTGAGCAGGATGCTTTTCTTTATGAGCAAGGCACACAGTCTCTTCAGAAGATTCAGGGGCTGTCTTCTTTCCAAAAGCTTTCTCTCTTTCAACAAACTTTTTCACAAGAGAGTCAAAGGTTATATCTTTGAGATTTCCATTTGCTTGCAAAGACTCAAGATAATTGGAGTAAGTAGGATAAAGTGCCTTGAGAAAAGCAATAAGAGGGATATTCGGCTCAACCTTAGTGGAATTGATATCATGCATTATAGACTTTACCTCAGATGCAAGAGCAAGAGGATCATTATTTTACAGTTCAAGAGTGAAGAGTTTAATCATGAGTTGAACAACTTCAAGTGCAGAATGTGAGTCATAGAGTTGTTTCAACTTTTGTAAGGCTTCAAAGGCAGTTGAATATGACGAAATATGGTGACTCACCTCTTCATTTACAGATGCTGCGATTAATGCATAGGCTTTGTTGTTCTTGTTTTACCAAATGACTAGCTCTTTTTCTGAGGTAGGCTGTACTGGGTCATTGTCTCCTTCTCCAACACACACTCCTTTCCACAACTTATTAAAGATGATGGTGTGTTTTATCATCTGGGACCATTCAGGATAGTTCTCCTTTCCAATGAGAACTATTCCTACCATGGATATAATTGAATGCATTCTGTAAAAAAACTTTTGCTGATAGAAAAAAAAATACTTCTACCAATATACAGTAAAAATGTACTCAAAAGGGTATTCTCAAAGGGTATTATCGTCCACTAAAACTTCTAACATAAGGTTTTCATGTACCCATTAAATCACTTCCATCACAACTTCAATACATGGAGAGAAAATGACTTTCAAAATGTACACGGCTACCAAAAACATTCAATGCATACGTAGTATACAAAGCCAATTCTTCATACCATATGGCCTCTTTTAAAAGGGATCGATGCATCATGGACGTTCTACCTCCACCAAATATTCTGCTACAAATTTGTTGTCATCGTTCAAATGTATATACCATGACCAACATTCTTCAAATCAAGGCAGCAACATTTATATGGAGCAGAGAGCTTTCTTCAAAGCAGTAGCATTTAGATTCAAACAAGTGAAGAGACAAAACGCTTGTTGGGGAACATTTAAGCAAACTAAATTTGCTAGCTAGTGGCAAGAAACAGGTTATGAAACCCTGTATAATAAGATTGAATTTGGCAGTATCCCAGAGCCCCAAGGGTGGCAGCATTGGCAACCAAATAAACTGAAATCACAACGACCACAAAAACGAGGTATCTTGTGTTCACAAACTTCTTCACTGTTATACAGATGGTGGGATCGGCTTTTACATAAGATGCGAGGAGAATGATAGCATAACAGGTGGAACCAAAGACTATGAGCTAATTGATTAACAAAATATTCCACCTCTTATACTCCAACGAAACATTTGGAGCATTTTGCATATAATTGTTTCTCCTCCAATAGTTTGAGCACCCTGTCAACATGTTGAACATGATCCTTCCAAGAGTTGTTGTAGATTAGTATATCATCAAAAAAAACTAACACAAACTTTATAAGGAAGGGTTTGAAAATGGAATTCATCAAATATTGAAATGTAGAAGGTGCATTGGTAAGGCTAAAAGGCATGACCAAAAATTCATAATAACCCTCATGAGTTCTAAATGTTTTTTTCGGAATGTCTTCATTCTTCATTCTAATTTGATGATATCCTGAATGAAAATCCAACTTGGTGAACTAAATTGATCCATGTAATTCATCCAATAATTCATCAATGACAGGAATGGGAAATTTATCTTTAATAGTGAGCTTGTTGAGCTCCCTATAATCCAGACACATGCGCCATGATCCATCCTTCTTTCATACCAATACTACTAGAGCAGAGAAAGAAATTTGACTAGGTTGAATTATACCAACCTCTAGCATTTTTGCAACCATACATTCAATTTCACTCTTTTGGGCATAGGGATATTTGTAAGGCCTAATGTTTGGAGGAAAAATTCTTGGAATCAAATGAATATCATGATCATGATCACGAATAGGTGGGAACCCTTTGGGAGTCTCAAATACCTTCAATTGATTGTCCAAGACTTTTTGTAGATCTAGATAAATAGATGATTTTGATATGGGAACCTCTACCGAACATAATTATGCAATTACGCCTTGGTGTTCTTTATTTAGAAGCTTTTTCATTCCATTAGAGATGATTATCTTTCTTAGTTTCCCTGTGATACCCCTTAATTCAATTTCATTTCCTTCCGAAAAAAATTCATGAAAATTTATTGAAAATTAAAAGTTATTGTACCCAAGGATTGTAGTCATTAGACTCCTAGTACAACATCAGCAACACCCATTGGAATGGAAAGAATTTGGTTATTCAATAAATATTCTCCCATGGATAGCTTGATATTATGGCACTTTCCAGAGCAATTTATGGTTCCTCCAATTGCAACCATCACTTGACACTCTGGTGCTAGATATAGGAAGCAATTCAATTCCTTAGCTATCTTACAATGAATAAAATTATGGGTACTTCCCGAACCAATCAACGCTATTACCTTTTTCTTATTGATATGTCCTTCTATCTTGATATTTTGAGGAGTGATAATTATGTCCAATGCATTACAAGATATGGTTGGATTCATTTCCTCTTTCTCTAGGGTTTGTTCCTGGTGTACATCCTCTTCTTTTGACATTTCTTTTTCCTTTTATTCCACCTCTTCACAATCTATATAAAATAATTTCTTCTCAACACACTTATGACCTTTAGTGTATTTTCTATCACAAATGTAACAAAGCCCTTTTGCTCTTTTTTCTTCAAATTGTTGTGGTTTCAACCTTGTAGGTTGTGGAAGGCTAGGGGCAACAACACTTCCCTCTTTATAGTTGTGAGGGGTAGGCTTCCTTGTTGCCATAATTTGTCTTTCCATTTTTCCTACCAACCTGAATGCCTTCTCCAATGAATCAGGTTCCCAAAGACGAAACTCATGTTGGATGTTGTCCTTTAAAGTCCCTATGAACATATCAATCTTATGCTCCTTTGGAATATCTTTTACCTTTATATTTAATTTTTGGAATTCCACAATGTGCTCCATCAATGAACCCGTTTGTTTGAGATTTATCAATTGGCTAAAAAAGTTGTTGCTTTCTGTATCCTCATAATGTGCTATCATTTCTTCTGTAAAAATTTTCCAAGTGACAATTTGTTTACAAGAGCAAAGCCATCGATACCATACAAATTGATTTGGTTCCAAATATAAAGTTGTAATGCGTACCTTTTATGTGCCTTTCCAATTATGAGATCAAAATATTGCTCCATCTGTAGTATCCATGTTACGAGATCCTTGCCATAAAACTTCCTCATATCGATATTTGGAACATGGTCGGCCTTCAATCCAACATTAGAGTTTATGAAATCATGACTAACATTTATTTCGTTCTCATCATGAGTTTCCTTTACTACCCTTTCACCATTAGTAAGCATTTCTTGTAGCAACTTTGTCAAATCTATCCTCAAATCTTCCATGTTGCCTTTAATTTTTTCTTCTATACCATCCATATTAGCTTCCACATCATTCATCTTAGCTTCCACCTCTTTCCTTAAACCATCCATCTTAGCTTCCACGTCATCCATCTTAGCATCCATGCCTTTCTTTAAACCATCCATATTATCTTCTATTACATTTTGTGAGAGTGAATTTTGTTGCACTTCATTTGTTAATTTTGATATATCATGTTGCATTTATTCCTCTTCTTCATGATTCATGCTAGAGCTTTCAGGTTTCTTATTAGGTGTTTCCATTTTCTTTCTTTTTTCACTTTCTAGGAGCTCGAGATTGAATCTGTTGTATCTCCATAATTCAGATCTCCAAAGTCTGAAATTTCTTCTTGTAGTATCCCTCTGAGTCCTCTTTCCAACGCCATAAGTCTGATCAAGATTGGATTCTCCAAGGAAGATTTATGCCACATCTCCCACGATGTCTTGATTATAGATAGGTTGAGTAGAGCAAACTTGTACGAAGTGTGACGTGTCAATATTTCAACCTTGGGACCCAAAACCAATACAAAAATACCTACAGGTCATCCTTGTTCTATAACTTTTTATGAAATTTCATTCTGAGGCTGCGAGAGAAAGTTATGGTGATTTTCCCAAGGTCGCCTATTTGGGATGTAATTTGAGAGCCTGTAAAAACCCTGACTTTCTCGGTCCATATCTCTGAAAATATAGCACAAAAATATTTGTAATTAGGGTCCAATCTTCAATATGATTTCGGCTCAAATGGGTTTTAATTTCAGTGTTTGAACCTTCGTAGAAAAACAATTAGAGCGAAAATGCCACAATGTCCTGTTTGAGGTGGAACTCTAGAGCTTGCAAAACCCCTAACTTCCTCAGATCATATCTCCTAAAATATAGTGATACAAGATCTGAAATTTTTGCCCAAAGTTAGGAACGATTTCGTCTCAAATGGTTTTTTTTATCTTTTGAAAATTCGTAGACAAAACGTTATAGCGAAAATTCCATGATTGCCCATTTGGAGCAGTGAAACCCTAGAATCCAAATGCTCTAATACCAAATGTTACGAAACTAACTCACAAAAAGATAGAAAATATAGATTAACGACTTCAAAATCAGCCTCTTCGAGGGGGAAACCTTATTTACATTACATAAATGAACAACTCTTGGATGATACAAATGACAAGACCTTCTTTCTATATATAGGAGTCTAAGGGGTCCCAATACAATCAGAGCCTACATAACAATAATATTGTAGAGACACAATAATAACAATAATGGGCTTTTATGGGGCATAATAATAACAACATGGGGATTATATGAGCACAATAATAGAATAAGGGTGTTGCACTAATAACAATGAGGGGCTAAACTAGTACTATAGGGACCTAACTTATATTCTATAGATTGTACACTCATCAATTTATCACCATGAAACATAGTTATTTGAATGTTAAAGTATATGAAGATTCATATGCTCTACCGTCTCAAAATGTCAACCTACAACCTCCTATTAGTAAATACATGGCCTTGACCATTAAAACAATTTAAATTACACACACACACACACACACATATAAAAAAGAAACATTATTACATACAAGTTTCTAGATATTTTGTATACAATTATGGGGTAATCATTATTAAAAGTTACAATTATTGGTATATACATTAGTTCAATTAAGAATTGAAAAGTTATTCTCACATTCAAATTACAACTATCCATATACATTTAACGACAAATTTCATAAAGGTGTTTATTTATAGCTCAAATACTCTAGCTTATGTGTAATTTAAATAAATCTAGTATATATATATATATATATAGATATGAATGACAAGTTCTAATTCTATTTCATATATTATAGTAGAGAATACATAAAGATAATAACACCTCCTTATACAATTTAACTTGAAAACATATATGGTTGTCTCGAGAAGTATACCTTATAAAGTAGGAAATGTGTTAGGTTCATGCTACTAGGGAAACCCGACATGAAAATAAAAGTTTAATATAAAAATTAACCTTTAATTCCTTCGACATAGGAAACCAATCTAACCTTACTAGTACCAAAGGATTATAACTAAGATAGTATCTAAAATTAAAACATTGAAGGTGTGAGTAGGATAAAAAAGGGACCCCAAGAATTCATTAGATTAAAAAAGTGATGAACTAAGAGGAGGGAGCAATGCAAGCCTCTAATGTGTTTTCCATTAAAGTTTGAATAGTAGAAGAAATCAAAGCTTTAGCCAAAGGTTGTTCCTTTAAAGTTCTAATAGTATAAGAAACCAAAAGTGTAGCATATTTTTTGGCGAGCTAAGTGCAAATTGTAACCAATAGGGAAATTTTCTTTTATAAGTGATCAAGGCACTACATTTCATTGACTACGAGATCCCAAAACATGAAGGTATGCATATTATAGTAAATCTCAAGGATCCTCTAGCATTTTGTATCCCTTTTTCAACTTATGTTGGGATCACTAACCAGATGTTGAACCATTTCTTCCATCTCTCATTATATTAATAAGCACACTAGTATTTTACCTCGTCTCTTAGTAGACTCAAAAAATTCTTGCTATTCGACAAATTCTTACAATCTAGTGGAGAGCAGTGAGTTTTTACCCTTTCTATTTCACCAAGGAACCATGAAATTCTTCAATGAAATAATCAACTAGAAAAAGGAACTATATAATAAGTTAGACTAGAAGGATCTCTACACGTCAAAGAAACAACAAACTCACATTCATGAGAATGACGAAACACAAATATCAGCAAACAAACCAACCTCTATAGATATTGCAAGCCTACTAAATCTTGTACCATCAAAGTGTAACTCATTATAATCCGAGCGAAAATAACCCCTTAAAAATTATGTTTAACAATAAAACACCCTCACATCACCATTACATTATCAATTTTCTCCTTCTAAACAGCATCCCATAAACATATATTAATTTATAAATTTATTAATATTTAATTATTTTCTTTTATACCATCTCTAGTCGATCCATATTTATTATATATCTTATTTTTCTATTTACTTAGATCATTAAAAGTAAAGAACGCAGATCTTAATTTATTTATCTGTAAATGTAAGTGATTAGTTTTTATTTAATCTTCCTTCTTAATACCAATTTTTGACCTATAACATTTCTTCTATGATTTTATTTTTCCTTTTGATTTAAATTCCTACCCATATTAAAGTGCTCAAAAATCCATGATATATAGATTCTCAAGATGTAAATAAGATCATCTTTTTCTTTTTCATTTAAATGCCCGTCGATATGAAAGTGTTTAAATACCAACGATATTTACATTGTCATTGTATATATTCTTACCAAAAGGCGAAAGCATGAAAAAGTTTATGGTATTCAATGTTGAAGAATATATAACTTGTGGCTCATCTTACAACTGTTTGAAAATATCAGCCGTGTGAAAGAGTATGAGTCTGAATTCTAATGTTTTAGATATGATTATTGAGGAGACTGTCTTGCCGTCTTTATATCTAATAACAAATAAAATTCAATTCAAGCCTCCACTTTGCAACAAGTACTTTTCGAGCATGTTCTCGTTTGTCTTTTCAATCAGATCAGTCCTTACTCGAATTTGCTGAGCGTCTTTATTTATTTAAATAAGTCGTTGTCTAGGGAGTTCACCGTTTGGTTTGGATGATAAATTTTTTTTCAGAATTTAATTATAAAAATCTTAAAATATTAATTTTTTAATAATTTAAATGGATTTAGCACTTTTAAGAACTTTTACGTATTTAATATTTTAAATATTGATTCTTTTGAATTACTTTTTTAATAGTTTAAATAAATTTAACATTCCTAAAAAATTTTAAGTATTTAATATTTTAAAGTTACTAGACAACTGTAACCTAAATTTTTAAAAATTCTAAACATATTTTATTAGAATCTTGTCAAGTGATGATTTGGTTAGACTACTCTTTTAGATAAACATGGAACAACAAAAAGCAAATCCATGAGAATTGCAACTGTTTCTTAAATAAATTAGTTAATATATAATTTTTTTAAATAATGATAATTATATCTGAGATTATTTGTGAGATGTATAAAAGGAAATAAGTTAATATATTATAATGAGTTTATTTTAAAGAGTCCATAAATTAGCCCCTATAATAATTGAAATTCTTGCAAGTTTATGATAATATTTGGTAAATTTTTTTGAAAATTTAAATTGTAGTTGTTAAATTTCAAGATTTTGAATGTTAGAGTATTTTTTATTAAGCTAAAAAACCATTAAAAACAATTTAAACACTCCAACCTTCTGTTTTTTTTACTGGATTTCAACCAGAAATATGAGTGTGAAGTAAAACACTTATTATTATATGACTACTCCACAGTGACATGTATAAAATAATATTTAGATGGTACAAAACATTTCATAAAATAAATTCTACAATTTAATATGATCACACCAACCATCATAAGTCCAAAACTGGATGATCAACATAATTAATTCAACAATATCATCTCATCAGTTATATAACGGCATGTCGCAGCTCACTTGAATATCATACCATCCTCTTACCGCGGGGTGTTGTTGCTGCCTGAGAAGAGGACAATAGATGATTGGTGCTCAACATCATTAGCATGAGCACAAGCGGAAGCCAGCAACGAATATTTGCAACAATTATCATCATCGTCTCCCTCACAAGAAATTCAACTCCTCCGCTGCTTTTGAAGAAGTCGTTCGATGTCAGTGTCTTTCGGAAGCTATTTATTAAAGTGTTTGGATTAAAAGTTAGCATTCTGGAGATGATTTAGATGAAGCCACGTAAATTATTCCGTGGAGTTCATGAAATCCAGACGGTAGGCAACGGTATTAGTAATACCTGCAATTAATTGACATTATCGTTCACAATTCACTTCAATTTTCATGTGTTAAATGCGTTATCGACATTGTTTTAATCAATCGTTGACCATTCATTTTAGTCTTGCTGTATTCTATTCATTAGTCATTTGTCATGTCCACTCCGATGTTGTGAACGAGGAAAACAGGCAACATTTAATTTAACATTCTGGAAACCCCAAAAGTTTTTCCAAAAGTCGTAGTTTATTGAATAGTACCCTCCCTACGGAACATTTAATTTAAAATTCTCAAAAACCTAAAAGTTGTAGTTAATTTGAACAGTGACTTTCTAGACGCAACATTTCATTTAACACTGTCGAGAAAGTCAAAAGCTGTAGTTCTAGTATAACTTTGACGAGTCGTCTAACGAGGCCGAAAATTTGCCTGGACGGTCAAAAATGACTGGAATCCGGGTAAAAAATTTCAAAAAAAACAAAAGTTGTAGTTAATTTGAACAGTGACTATCTATACGCAACATTTAATTTAACACTATCGAGAAAGTCAAAAGCTGTAGTTCTAATATAACTTTGACGAGTCGTCTAACGAGGCGGAGGAATTGCGTGGATGGCCAAAAGTGACCGGAATCCGAGTAAAAAGATTTCAAAAAATCTTGTAGAGGCAGTGTTTGAATCGTGTTTTTGACAGTGGAAATGGATTCAACACCATCAAAAACTTCTAGGACACCTAAAATTTTGAAGTTTAACAACTATAACTTGGATTTACAAAAATCCTTGCTGGATTCCTTGCTGGATTTTCTCTAAATGTGACCAGAATTTCCATAACTTTCCGAGCAACTCCTCCGCCTCGTTAAACTACAGATAACTTTGATAAAGAAAAAAAAAAATAGTTGAAGTGTTTGAATAGTATTTTCATTGCGAAAATAGATTTAGCAGTATTAAAAATTTCTAGAATTTTTAAATTTTTAAAGATTTTTGGGTTACTCAAAATCTTGAAATTTTACGGTTATAATCTAGATTTTCAAAAAATTGTTGAGGATAATTTGCCATCATCAAAGGCCTGCCATACAGAAATTAAGGCCTGACATTCATGACAGCACTGTCCCTTAATTCTAGGAGTAAATTATGTAAATTTCTCTGCTAATTGATATGAAATTAGTATGTAATTATCTCTCTTTAATTACAAATAAAGATCCTCACCACAATTACAGTGTGGTGGTTTATTCAACCTTCTCATGGTATCAGATTTTAGGTTCTGTTTGTGTGCAGTCTGAAGGTTGATCGGTGGTCAATTTTTAAAATCCTGAACTCATCTGCACGCTTGTCTTTCTGGCTTTTTTCCGTCGGATTTCTAAGTCTGCATCGAGTTCTGGACAATTTCCCCCCTCTGTTCTCCAAATTTGTATGAAGATTGTTCATAATTGAGCATTGAATCGGGTGAATCGACATAGATGGACAGACCGGAACTCTGTCGTGGTATCCAGGCCGTTGCTACTCCGAAGAGCCTGTAACAGCTGTCTTGAAAGCATCTGCACCTATTGGGAATCGCCCCATATAATAAAATTAGGTTCCTGTTTCTCTAACAAACCCATATGCTTTGCAGGCCTGGCATTGATTACATGCCCACGAATCAATGAGAAAAGGATAAGGGGCACTGGATTTTCCAGATGGCACTCACGCCTCTTCCCAGCTTTGTCGACCTAGTTTCCAAAGCTGAGAGCTTTGAGATTTTCCAAAAGTCACTCGAGCCCACTGCTCCTCCTGCTGCCGCGTTCACAGCTGCCAGTCGTGGTCCTGAATGGTCAACCCAGCGCAGCTCCTTCCGCAACTTCCGTGGCCAAACCCCTGCAAATCGTGGTCGTGGTAACTCTGCAAATCATGGTCGTCATTCCTCTGGTCCAGGACGTCGCCCTCCCCGCTGCCAAATCTGCCGCCTTGATGTCCATTATGCTGATCGCTGCAATCAGAGGTATGTTTGCAATGAGTCAACTACTCATCTTGCCGAAGCCTTCACCAGTTCCTGTTCTCTCAATGATGCAGTAGTCTCTAATTGGTTCTTGGACACTGGAGCTTCAGCCCATATGTCTAATGACCCATCTCACTTGGACCAGTCCACTCAGTACATTGGTAATGATTCTGTAATTGTGGGAAACAGTGCCTCCTTACCCATCACACATACTGGTACCCTCTCTCCTGCTCCAAATATTCATTTATTAGATGTCTTGGTTGTTCCCCATCTCACCAAAAATCTCCTCTCAATTAGTAAAATAACCTCTGATTTTCCCTTATCTGTTACTTTTACTAATAATCGTTTCTCTATTCAGAATCTTCAAACGGGAAAGGTGGTAGCAACCGGTAAGAGAGATGGCGGCCTATATGTGCTGGAGCATAGCAACTCTGCTTTCTTTTCTGTCCTTAAAAATAAATCTTTACATGCTTCCTATGATTTATGGCATGCTCGCCTTGGACATGTAAATCACTCTGTTATTTCGCATTTAAATAAACAAGGACATCTTTATCTTACGTCTTCATCGCCCTCTCCCACATTGTGCAGTACCTGTCAACTTGCGAAAAATCATCGCTTGCCTTATTCACGTAATGAACATAGGTCGTCTCATGTATTAGATCTTATTCATTGCGACTTATGGGGCCCTTCCCCTGTCAAATCCAATTTGGGGTTTGTCTATTATGTTATTTTCATTGATGATTATTCACGATTCACTTGGCTTTATCCTTTAAAATTCAAATCTGACTTTTATAATGTTTTCACTCAATTTCAAAAATTTGTGGAAACTCAATATTCTGCTCGCATTAAAATTTTTCAAAGTGATGGCGGAGGTGAATTCACTAGCACTAGCTTTCAAACTCATCTTCGTACAGCCGACATTCACCATCAGCTTTCCTGTCCCTATACACCCGCCCAAAATGGTCGTGCTGAACGCAAACACTGCCACGTAATCGAGACTGGCCTAGCCCTTCTTTTTCACTCTCACCTTTCTCCTCGCTTCTGGGTTGACGCTTTTAGCACTGCAGCTTACATCATCAATCGGTTGCCAACACCACTTCTTGGAGGTAAGTCACCGTTTGAATTTTTATCTGGTTCTTCTCCAAATTATGAAAATTTCCATCCCTTTGGTTGTCGTGTTTATCCTTTTTTACGTGCTTATATGCCTAACAAATTTTCCCCACGCAGCATTCCCTGCATTTTTTTGGGTTACAGTCCCTCTTATAAAGGGTTTCGTTGCCTTGACCCCGTCACCTCTCGGCTCTATATCACCCGACACGCTCAATTTGATGAAATTCATTTCCCTTTCATCGATACCTCTCATGCTCAGCCCCTTTCTTCTCTACAATTTTCCCACTTTCTGGAACCTCGTATTTTACATACTGACCCTCCTCCGTCATCCCCTGCACCACATTCTCCGCATATTACTCAATCTGGATTTAACCCATGTGCTATCTGTACTGATCCAGTGGAAGAACCTTTGCAGGCTACTGATTCCTTTGCAGGTCCCTCTTCATCAGCACCAGCTTCTAGTCCACCTCCCACTGAGGCACGGACCGCTCCTCATGTTCCTGCGCCAACAATTTCGCTAGGCTCTCACCCTATGATCACACGAGCTAAAGCTGGTATTTTCAAAACTCGTCATCCAGCAAACCTTGGTGTCTTGGGCTCATCTGGACTTCTTTCTGCTCTTCTTGCCTCCACTGAACCTAAAGGATTCAAATCTGCTGCTAAGAATCCTGCCTGGCTTGCTGCCATGGATGAAGAAGTTCACGCTCTGCACAATAATCGCACCTGGATTTTGGTTCCTCGACCTGCAAACACCAATATTGTGGGCTCCAAATGGGTGTTCCGGACCAAATACCTTCCTGATGGATCCATTGAGCGATTCAAAGCTCGCCTTGTTGCCAAAGGATATACCCAGGTACCTGGTCTTGATTACACCGACACCTTTAGTCCTGTTATCAAGGCCACTACTGTCTGTGTTGTGCTTTCTCTTGCTATTACCAACAAGTGGCCTATTCGTCAACTTGACATCAAGAATGCGTTCCTCAATGGCACTCTCACTGAAAATGTTTATATGGAACAGCCGCCTGGGTACATTGATCCTCGCTTTCCTAATCATGTATGTCTGTTAAAGAAAGCTCTCTATGGTCTCAAGCAAGCTCCTCGTGCCTGGTTCTAGCGCTTCAGCTCTTTTCTTATTCAACTTGGTTTCTATTGCAGCCGCGCTGACCTTTCTCTATTTGTCTTTCATAAGCAATCTGACATTATCTATTTGCTTCTTTATGTTGATGACATTATTGTTACTGGCAACAACACCTGATTTTATCATAATCTTGCAAGAATTTCTATTATTTTCCCAACTAAAAACTATGATGATTCAAAAAAGTTGATTCCGAAAAAGTTCTCTTATCGTTCATAGCAATGTGCGGATATGGTCTTTCAAAATCCTTCCGCAAGCCGGTGATAAGCCCATCATATTTGTGAAATACAAAGGGGAAGAGATGGTTGTTGCAGCCGAGGAGATCTCTTGCATGGTTTTAACAAAGATGAAGGCGACTGTTAAAGCTCATCTTAGGACAACGGTGAGGAAGGTTGTCATAAGTCTTCCTTCATCATTCAACGATTCTCAGAGGCTGGCGGCCAAAGATGCTGATGTCATTGTGGGATTGAATGTTATCGGAACTATCAACGAGCCCATTGCTGTTGTTGCTGCTGCTTATGTCCTGGACCGGAAAGCTAAAGCGTTGGTGAGATCAATTTTCAAAGTTTTGACTTGGGTGTTTCTGTTTTGACAATTGAAGGTCGTGCTTTTGATGAAGTCCACAGCTGGGAATAACAATTTGGGAGGCGAAGATTTTTGATAACATATTAGTTAACTACTTTATACGAGAAATTAAGAGGAAGTATAGAAAGGACATCAACGTTAATGCCACAGCCCCGGTGAGGCTGAGGAAATCATGTGTAAGGGAGAATATAATTCTTTCAACCACTGACCAGACCACCTAAAGGACATCAGAGCAATGGCAAAGCCCCAGTGAGGCTGAGAAAATCATACGTAAGGGAGAAGATAATTCTGTAACAACTGACCAGACCACCATTGAGATCGATTCTCTGTTTGATGTTATCGACTTTTATGACATTTATTCCACCATTACTTGGGCCATGTTCAAATATGTTAACATAGATTTCTTCAAAAAGTGCATGGAGACTGTTAAAAAATGCTCGCGGGACACCCAGATGGACAAGAGCTCGCTCAATGATGTGATTCGTGTTGGTGGGTTTACTAGGATTCGGATCGATGTGATTCGTGTCGATGGGTTTACTAGGATTGTCACATAGTGCAGTGCTTATTGCAGGACTTCTTTAATGCCAAGGAACTCTGCAAGAATATTAACCCCGATGAGGCTGTTGCATAGGGAGCTTCGGTACAGGCTGCCATTTTTAGTACACATGGGCATAAGAAAATTGGAGATATGCTTCTTCTCTATGTAAGTCCTCGTTCACTAGGGATTGAATGTGTAAATGGTTGTATGACGGTCCCCACCCCAAGGAACAGTGTCATCTCCACATACAAGAGGTGAGTATATCTTACTGAACCATCATGACTTTAAAAAATGGAAAAAATAAACACATTAAATAATTTTTTAATCAGATTGTTATAAATCAAACAAAATAAATTACATGTACAAAATCCATCCTTACAAAAAAATAAGGTCATAACTCTTATTTTAATAAATTTAATAATATAAACTATATATAATTGTTTTTATTTTTAAATTAAAATATATTAAATTATTATAATTTACTTTTTAACCTGAAATGAGGATAATCTAAAATAATAACAACAACAAAAAACCATTGTGATGCATAGTGTCATAACTCTGGTTTTAATAGATTTAATAATAACTTGTTTGTGATTAATATAAACTGTATATAATTGTTTTTATTTTTTAATTCAAATATAATAAATTATTGTTAATCTAAAACAATAACAACAACCAAAAACCATTACGATTCCAGAGATTTTATTGAGGGGCCATCAAAATGTTGATTTTCAATCCTACGAGCACCGGTAATTCATAAGAAGGTGAGCTTTCACCTTCCGAAATATCTCTGAGCCTTTTTGTTACTTCTTCTCAAAGGGAGAAAATTTGAATTTTTAACTATTTACAAATTATTTTAATTAAAAACAATTAAAACCCATAAAAATTATAATTATAAAATTTTCAATAACATAATTATGCTAATTGAAATAACCATTAATATAATATTTTATTTTGAGGATGGTTTCTTGATTTGTCATATGAAATTATTTTTTTCAAGGATAGTTTAATGATTTTTGTTATTTTTTTACATCATAAATTTACATAGCGACTATATCTCATATAATCACTAGCTCAATTTAAATTGTAAATTTTACTAACCAATAAATTAATAATAATTAATTTGCTTGGTATTAAATTGGTTTACGAGATCTCTTGTTTGTGGGGTAGTAATTTGACTTAAATCTTAAACCTAATTTCTTTTAGGAAGAAACACATGCTCTTAACCATTAGGCCCACTCAAGTTGTATAAAGAATACATGTATATAGACATAAATATACATGACAATAACGGTGAGAAACTATTCAGAAGTAGGAGTCATCTTCGATGATGTAAATGAAAATTGATATGTTATAAGAATGTTTTATGTTTTAAAATTTAAATTGGAATTTAATATGAGACTAGAGAGATCAAATTTTTCAAGTACAAATATTTTTTAGATTACAAAATACAATATATAATTTTTGATAGTTTAAATTGTATTTTTAAATGCTATATAGAATATATATAAAAAATCAACTAAAATGTGATATTTTTTCATGATATATGTATAATTGACATTACAATATTTTACTTAATATGTACACTGAGATATTTAATAGCACAAATTAAAATGATTTTTTATTATTAATAGATTTTTAAGTATATGTTAATATTAATTGGTACTAAAATATTTTATTGCTAGTTCACATTGAATATTTTTATATACAACATTAAAATATTTTATTTTAACTTGTCATGACGATGAGCCACACTGGTTGGTTCTCTTTATGTGATTTACCCCGAAGTTCATCTTATAGATATATATGAAGTTGATATCTACATAAATTACTTAACATATATCTTTAAATAGCTTATTTGAATCTCCTCTTAAAATATTATTGAAAAGTATAAGATTTAAACTTTCTACTCACAATTTTTTTTACTTCTAATTATTTTATAGCATATTCATTTTTTTATTATAATTAATATTATTTTCTATTTAGAGCATAATTTTTAATTTTTATTTTAAAGAGGTATGTGACGAAAGGATGAGTTTATGGATAATTTTACACATCTAGTCATACTGATAGGTAGAATAAGCCTCTAGAATCAAAAATAGTAAATAAAAATGATTTATTTGATTTGTTTTTTAATTTTTTCTTAAAAATTAAAGAATATAATGATTAAAAAAGATTTTTTTCCATATTGAATTTTTTTTAGAGCCAAGGTTTCGAACCCTGTAGTGTGGTTCATCGTCAAAACAAAAATTATAGAAGTCTAAACTCATTACTAAAATTATTATTTTTTATTATTTAAAATATAATTAAATTTTAAATTTTTAAAATAAAAAAATAAAAAAATTATTATTTCAAATTTTTTTAACTAAATTTAAAATAAAACTTAAATAAAATAAAATGTGTCCAATAAATGCTATAAAATTGAATTAAAATACAACTGTTCAGCTAATTTTATAAAAGAGTATGCGAGAATAAGGTATAAACTTAATTATGTAAAATTAAATAAATAAATAAAGGTTTGGAAAACATAGTTTTGAATTAGACTTAAATAATGTAAAATTAAATAAATAAATAGGGATTTTTACAAAATAGCTTTGAATTTTTTTTATTATTAATTAAATTTAGTAGGGGGTTTTAAAATTTGTGTAAGTTAGTTAATATATCGAATTTGTAACTAATAAAATAAAATGGCTCAAATAAATGTTATAAAATTGAATTAAAATAAAGGTTTTCTACCCAATTTTATAAAAAAATACATGAAAATAAGGAATAGAGAATCTGAGAATAAAGTATAGATTTAAATATGTAAAATTAAATAAATGTTATAAAATTGAATTAAAATAAAGTTTTTTTGCTTAATTTTATAAAAAAAAGTACATGAGATTAAGGTATAGAGAATCTGAGAATAAAGTATAGATTTAAATATGTAAAATTAAATAAATAAATAAAGATTTAGACAAAATAATTTTGAATTTATTATTTTTTATTATTAACAAAAATTGGTAGTTATTTTTAAAAATTTATGTTAGTTATTTAATATATAAAATTTGTAATTATTTATACATAATTTTAACTTAAATCATAATTATTTATATAAATTATAATCTTACTCGAAATTATATACTATACTAAATTAGAGTAAAAAAAACTATTTAATCAACTCGAAGTCCCTTAAAAAGAGCTACTTCGTCTCTAAATTAGACTGCTAGATACATAAATGCTACAAAACTGAAAATCTCTGCTGTGAGATACATAAATGCTACAAAACTGAAAATCTCTGTATTCGTATCTCTAAAAAGGTTCTTTGTGATATCACGTCACACTTCAGATGAGAAATAGTTTATATATTAAGCCATTGGAATAAACTAAGAAAAGGAAACACATATAAAAGATAATGGCGACCGCAACTGTGAAGAGCCTTCGAACCTCGTTGAACAGCATCAAGACCTTACCTAGCAGGACGTCCGAGATTGAATTCCGATCCATGAAAGAAGAACAAATCCTGATTTATAGGGGCAAGTCATATTATTACCCTTCTACCAGGTATACTTCATCTGAGGTCCGGCATGAGAAGCACAGCAAGATATGTAGCCAAGGATAACTTGCCAACTCCCTCCTGCATATCAGGACGACGTAAGCATGTTCTCTATTTGCAGATTATGTGTAGGTGTCGGCAAGTCATTCTTGGCTCCATTACCCGCCATGGCTTTTCATGCAAGATCCCACATGATTCCTCCTTTGCACAAACCGGGAGTTGCGCGTGTCCTCTCATATCTGCAGGAGCTCGGGAGAGAAATTCATGGAGATACAGACACGCGGAAATAACTTGAAAAACCGAAGACGCAAGCGCATGTCACAGAAAGAAAATGAAACTTTGACACGCAACCTTTCCAATGGAATTGGTAGAATAAATAGAGTGAAACGTTCTAGATAAGGGTACTCCACTCCGCTGGTTTTTTATTGGAAGCCCACTATTTTCTTTCGGCAAACTTTACAGCTCCGCATTCCAAATTCTAACGTCTCCACCACAACATGTTCGTCCATCTCCTCTCAATGTGCGGGCCACTCACAGGGCACACGCTTCTACGCATGGTATCTATGGTGGATGTTTTGCACACATTAAAGGCACTTTTCATGTTTGTTTTTTTCTCCAAATAAAAACCAATGATTTTTTTTCTAATTACAGGATCAAGATCAAGAAACTAGTTAAGTAGTACAAAGAGTGTGTTTAATAAAAGATCTTTAGTTTACAAAATTATAGAAAAATTGTCAAATAACTTTGATTTTGATTATTTAATATCATGTAAGGTGATATGTGAAGGGCCATCTTTGCCAAATCTCTACTCAATTCAGAGTCGGCTTCGATCCTTAGGATTTTCAAATTAAATCAAAATTCTAGATCATGAAAATTTTGACTTCCTATACTCTCGTAATAATAACCAGAGGGAAATTTACTCTAAAATTAAAATCTTCCACCATTTCAACCATTATCATGAAGGTTTGAATATTTGTAAGATCACTCAGTCGACGTCTCCCAGCACGACAGACATAAGGTACGACGCATTAAAATACACCTTTGCTTTATGGACCTTGCTGTGTATTAAATTGTCCTTAATGTTTTAAAGTTTACGTAGAGAAAAAGTTTGCTATTTAGAGGATGATGATAATAATAATAGTGGGAAATGCCATATTTTTCTAAAATCGCGTAATCCTGCGTGATGTCGACTGATGTAATGGAAGGGCTTGTGTCAATTGTTTAAAGTATTTCTCACTTGCCTTTTCCAAATTTGAATATTTCATTACCTGCCTATTATATATTGTCATGCCTACCAGTGCTCGCTGCTGTTTAGCTTTGCGCTATGAAATGTTTTGAGCGACCGCAACCGGACACCTGACAATTTTATCCGTCATACATGATTCAAGGTGATATGGTATTTTTTTTTATATCGGGTCATGTCTATCTATATATTTAATTGTTTATTGTGCGCAGAGGCTTTATAGAAGAGATGTTGAAGAGATTTTTGTTGGAAAGGTAGAGGAGACAAAACATGAATTCACACATAAAACACGAGTTGTTGCTCTTCTATTGATCACACAAAACATGATGCTTACAATGAACCCGGTGAAGGGTATTTATCCTTTTCGACTAGCGACTCGCCTTGACATGCATCCACATGCAACCACACGTCTATCACTTAACTCGACTTGAATAACACTCAAATACTCAATCACTCAGTTACTGACTCTCCATGTTTAGCGAACTCCTCATGCAGGAGCAATTACCTTATTTTAACATTCCCCCTTAATTACGACTGCTATACTAAAACATGATTCATGACAACTCAAACATGTCTGTTGGTCTATGTCTCACTAAGCTTACAACACCCAAGTTTCTTCTATGACACTCAAACACATCTTGTGCTAATGACTTAGTAATATATCAACCAATTTATCACTAGATTTACAAGGTTTCAAGTGAACTTCTCCATTGCTCACAAGTTCTCTAATAAAGTGATATCTAGTATCAATATGTTTTATCTTCTGATGAAACATGCTATTCTTGGATAGTGCAATTGCTGAGGTGTTGTCTCAATATATTGTTGTTGATACTTGTTGCTTCTGCTTGATTCCATCAAGTACTCTTCTTAACCATAGTGCTTGAAATGTTGCTGATGTTGCTGCTAATCTATTGATCACAAAAAACATGATGCTTACAATGAACCCGGTGAAGGGTATTTATCATTTTTGACTAGCGACTCGCCTTGACATGCATCCACATGCAACCACACGTCTATCACTTAACTCGACTTATCTAACACTCAAATACTCAATCACTCAATCACTCACTTAACTCACTTTTTATGTTTAGCTAACTCCTCATGCAGGAGTAATTATCTTATTTTAACAATTTTGGCTTATCAAATAAAAATAGAAAATAACACTCTTTCATTAAAGAAGAAATGTTTTACATAAGCCTAAATCCTTATTGCAATTGACTACTGTCCAATGCCGACACAAAAAATTTAATGCCATTGCTGGCCAAAGAAACCCCTGTAGCTACAGATAATACAACACTAAAAAACAGGGGCAAGAAAAAACCTATGAAGTTGTGACACACAAGAGACTAAATGGATCCTAGGACATGATAGGACAAGACAAGAGACCAAAAATACCAATGATGCACCAAAGAAGAACTAGGAAGACTTAGAAGATCTCAAAGGAACCATAACTTCTAATCGCTCCCTCCACAACCTGCTCAAAATAGATATGCCCGTTAGAAGAGACATAGCACTTTTAGAGAGAGCATCGGCTTCATAGTTTTATTCTTTGTAGACATGTTGGAAATTTATCTCAAAGAAGAGAGGCTTTAAATCCTGAATCCTCTTCATCTAGTTGCAAAGAGAGGGTACCTCCAAAGTAATCCTATCTTGAATCCAGAGAATCATGGTAAGTAAGTCCCCAACAATCAGTGTTCTGTCAATGTTGAGCCACAGGGAAACTTCTAAGACACCCCATAAAGCCAAAATTTTGGCCCTACAGTTGTCCCCATTACCTCCAAACCACCGAAAACAAAATATTGTCACAGGGTCAATATGGAGAGAGGCACCACAACCACAATGCCCATTAGTTGAATCCCCATCGAAATAGCAGATTGAGAATGTGTTTGCCAAATCGACAAATGTAATAGACCCGATAGAGTCCTTGGAATCCCAGGGACCAATATCCTAGAAATGTGCAACAATGCGAAATGAGGACAAATTGGAATAAGGGGAAATATCTTCAAAGATATATTCATTCCAAGTACACTAGATGCCCAGAAAACATATAGAGGAACCACCCTATATGCCTTTGCTTGACGTTCCGAGTAGCAAATCCAAGCAAGAATAGAAGATTTATCACCATCAATCTGGATCCCCAAGAGAGACTGCAACTCTACCATTAAATAAATGGTCTCCCCAAACCAGTCTGTCTGGATGTTGTAACAACAAGATGTCAGCCTAACAAATATGACTTCGATATCTTTCCCATTCTCCCTCCAAGTATTCTAGGATCCCAATAGGCCAAGCATGAGGCCAAGTAGGAGCAGAAAGTGGCAATCGACAACCCCTCCAAATGTTGGCCAGATTGTGAAGACCTTGCTAGTTCAAAATGTTGATAATGGGCACTGAGAGAAAATGACTATCGAGCATACCTTTGATAGCATCCTTCCCTACTTGGACCTTTTGGTCATCACCAACTGACCAATGAAGATTACGACATATACATAGAATTTCTAGGCTAAGATTCTGCCACATGATCGATACGCAGGATTTCGATGGGGCCTTTCAAGGATCCACTCCTCCAATCCATGTTGGTGGATGTATTTGGAAAACATTATGTTTTTTCAAAGCCCTTTTTCACCAAAGATCCACCACAGATTCGAAGTCGGAAGTGCTAGATAAAAATTGTAAAGTCTAGTATGCCCCAATCTCCCTCCTTGACAGATCTAGAGATCATAGTTAATCCAACGAGGTGGATCCTTACTTTTCTACCGAACACAAACCACAAGACATTGGTCACAATTGATTCGATTTTTTAGATGATTTATTGGGGAATATGAAATATGTGCATCTAGTCAATTGGAATGGCTTGTAAAACCAATTGAGTCATAATGAACCTACTGTAGGAATTTATAGGGTGAGTTCATCAGACAGAACACCAAAGGACACCGCTCAGAAACAAATCACAGATCAATACACTAGTATTCTTGACATGGTTAAAACCCTCAAAGAGGGAAACAATGCACGACCTGAGCCAACGCGGCCACTTCAGGAAATTTATTAATAAAAGAATGAAAAATTACATAAGCTTCTCCCATGAATGGTTACCCTACAAATGACCCTCCATGCTCTTTAAATAGAGATCATGGACCAATTGGGTGTTAAGCCATGGATCAAGTCTTGATAATACCGAGGAGAGAATCAACTGTCAGATCACTTCATGTCTAGAACATATCTTAACCATCGGATTGTAAGTTACAAAAGTACATAGTAAAGAAACACACTTTCCCTAACTCTACACTAGACCAAGTTATACTTAACTATTTCTTATGTGTCGGAATATCCTAGCATCCCCCCTTAAGAACAACTTGGGATAGGATTGAAGGAAGTACAAATATGACACAATAGGAGAAGGAAGGAGGCATTAGAGCCTATCCCCCCTTAGTGACAACTTCCTGAACTCCAACCATAAATCAAAGTTTAGTAAACTTCACCTCTGTGAGAGCCTCTGTAAAGATGTCTGCAACTTGATCATCTGTTGAACAATATTGCACTTCAAGAACATGGTCATGATTGAGATTTCTGATGAAGTGCTTGTGTAGTTCAATGTGTTTGTTGTGTTGATGTTGGACTGGACCTTTGTATATTTGAATGGCACTTTGATTATCACACCAAAGTGTAGTCGGATGCTATTGCTGAAAGCCAAACTCTCACAGGATCTGACGAAGCCACAGGGCTTCCTTACTAGCTTCTACGACACCATGATACTCTGCTTCTACTGAAGAAAGAGAAATGGCACTTTGTTTCTTGCAAGCCCATGTAATATGTCTTGAACCAAGAGTGAACACATAACCTGTAGTAGATTACTGATCATCAGGGCCACCAACCCAATCAGAATCAATGAAACCACCCAATAGAGGAGATGCTTCTGCACTATAATGAATCCCAAACTGAACTATACCTCGAACATAACGAATTATTCTTTTAGCTACTTTCCAATGAATTTCATGTGGGTTTTGCATAAACTGAGCAATAAGGCAAACAACAAAGGAAAGTTCAGGATGAGTATGGGTCAAATACCAAAGTTTTCCTACAAGTTGATGGTATAAGGTAGCATCAACTTCAGGGGAAGTAGAAGTGATTGAAAGTTTGGATCTAGACTGAAGGGAGAAGCAGCTAGCTTACATTATTCCATGTGAAAATGGCATAGAAGATCATAGGCATACTTGGACTGGGAAAGGGAAATACCTTCCTTGGATTGCAAGACTTGAAGACGAAGAAAAAAAATGCAAGTGTCCTAAGTCTATCATTTCAAACTTCTTTTTAAGGCTAGACTTCACTTCGTTTATAAGGTTAGGATCACTACCAGTAAGGATAAGATCATCAACATAAAGAACATGAATGATAAGAGACTTTCCCACTTTCTTGGGGTAGACAGTATTGTCAGAATGACACCTAGAAAAGCCAGTTTCTGAAAGAAAGCTATCCATTTTGGCATACCAAGCCTAAGGTGATTGCTTAAGACCATAAAGGGATTTCTTAAGCTGACATACAAGGCTGGAGTTTGTTTGTATAAAGCCAGTAGGTTGTTACATATAGATTTCTTCATGCAAGTCCCCATGCAAGAAGGCAGATTTAACATCCATCTGATGGACTTCCCATTTGAAAGAGGCAGCAAGGGAAAAAACAAGGTGGATAATATTCATTTTGGCAACAGGGGAGAAGGTTGCAGTATAGTCAATGCCTTCAACTTGTGAAAAACCCTTAGGAACAAGACAAGCTTTACGTTTATCAACTTTTCCATCTCGTCAAAAATTGGTTCTGTAAACCCATTTTCATCTAACAAGTTTTCGTCCCTTTGGAAGAGGAACAAGATCCCATGTATCATTTTCCAATAATGAACGATATTCTTCATTCATAGCTGCGTCCCAATCGGGATAGCCTGAGGCTTCTGCAAAGGTGTCAAGATCATAATTCGTTGAAGCTTGAGCAGGTAAAGAAGAGGCTCTATCGAATTGAGAACGAGTGTGTCGCTAGTCTGTAGGATCATCTGCAAGAGCACCTGCTGTGTCCCGAGTAGCACGGACCCATTTTGGAAGTTGAGGAGCTGAAAGAGGATCCTGAGAAGGTGGGGGAGGATTGTCATCCTCGCTATCATCATCTGAAGAAGAAATATTTTTAGAAGTAGAAGGGATAGAGAGAGGTGGCACATCTGTCGAACTAGGCTCATAGGCCGATATATTTTCAACAAACTTTACATCATTTCTAATGATAACATTTTTGGACTTAAGTGGAATAAATCTATATCCTTTGAAATCTTCAGAATATCCAACAAAAATACATTTTTCACTCTTAGGTTCTAAAGCTTTATGTTTCTCATCTGGAATATGAGCTCATGCTTCTTCTGGAGTGATATTGTTTAAAACCTTAGTAGGAGTGCGATTTACTATGTAATTTGCACAGTTAATTGCTTCTGCCCAAAAATTAAGACTAAGTCCTTTAGATGGAAGCATATAATTAACCATTTCCTTTAAGGTGCGATTCTTCCTTTCAACTACACCATTTTTTTGTGCAGTATATGGAACAATATGTTGCATTTGAATTCCATTCTCAGTGCAAAAGTTGATGAATTTGTTGTTAACATATTCTGCACCATTATCAGATCTTAGCTTAAGAATTTGATGTCCATATTATTTTTCAACAAAGGCCTTAAAGGCCAAGAACATGTGAAATACTTCACTCTTGAGTTTTAAGAAGTATACCCAAGTGTGTCTGGAGAAATCATCAATGAAAGTTATGAAATACTTCTAGCCAGAGAATGGAACAACTCGAAGTAGACCACATAAATCACTATGCATAAGCTGTAAAGTGGCTAAGGTGTGCCAAGAGGCACATTTTTCAAAACTATCCCGATGATTTTTTCTGAGTACACATCCAGAACAAACATCATCTATGCAAGATACCATTGGAAGACCTGTCACCATATTTTATTTACATAGATTATGAAGGGAGCGATAGTTTAAGTGACCAAATTGCTCATGCCAAAGTTTGCTCACTTCATCATTATGAGAAACAAATATCGAGGGAATATTTGATGACCCAAAGTTGTTAAGCTTATACAAACTTGTAGAATCATCAGCAATGCTAGTAGCTAAAATCTGTCTAGGATCTCTTAGATCCTTAATTACAACGTTGTGAGGTGAAAATTCAACGATTTTACCTTCACCAAAATGAGTTATCTGATATACAGATAAAAGGTTGCAGGATAAGGTTGGAACACATAATACATCATTAAATTTACCATTTTATAGATGAACAGTTCCAGTCCCTAGAAGGTTGCAGGATAAGGTTGGAACACACAATACATCATTAAATTGACCATTCTCTAAATGAACAGTTCCAGTCCCTACAACACTAAGAGATCTATCATCACTAACATATATATTTTTGGTGTTACAATCATTTAAAGAAGAAAAGATGGCTTTGTTTTTGGCCATGTGATAAGAAGCTCCAGAATCAATGAGCCACTCATAAGAATGAGAAGAAGAAGATACATTTAGTGCATAACTAGACTAAGATGCTTGACAACCACATGCAGAAAGTGTTATTCCTGAAGATGAAGTTGAAGTTGAAGAGTGCTCCAAATGGATGTTATGCTTCTTCATTACTGCTTCCAAGGCTTCCATCTTCTTAAAGCATTTGGATTTTAAGTGGCCATCTCGATTACAAAAGTGGCAATGTCTATCAGTATTATTCCCTTTGTTTTAATTTGCCTTATCATTTTGTTGAAATGATTTTTCATTTTGAGACTAAAATTGCTTAGGACCCTTATTTGGTTTAGGAACATTCTTTTTATGATATTGCTTCTTAGGATTCTTTGAATTTGGTTGCTGCTCAGTGGCTAAGGCTTTCTTAGAATAGTTTCCATGATTACGAAGACCACGATATAAGAGCTTTTCTTGTTCTTTTATTAAAGAATCATAAAAGGCATCAAAAGAGGGGGACTTGTAGCCTTGTTCTTGAGAAATAAAGGCTTCTCTAGTCGAATGGAAGGTGGAAACAAACGCAGAGTAGGTTGGTCCCAACTTAGTAAGAATGGAATAGATAAGGCTACCATCATCTTTCTTAATCTTAACACCTTCCAAGAGAAGTATAAGGGTCTTGAACTTGGACAAAAGATGTTCAATAGAAGAAAATTTTTTGGGGTCCAATGTAAGCAACTCATTTTTGAGTTGATGGGCTCCTATTTTATTTTTAATTCCAAAAACTTTAGTGAGCCGTTTCATTGCTTCATTAGGAGTATCAAGTTCTACGATATGGAATCTAAGTTCTGGAGAAATAAACATCCTTACCAACCCACGTGCTTGATATTGCCTATTTTCCCATTTGGCTGCCTTATCTTACTCTTGAGGTTTGGTTTCTTGGCTTGAGGCTATTCTGTAAAGACCTTTACTTCTAAGTAAATCCACAATGTAGGACCACCATTGGAAGTAGTTGGTGCTGTCAAGAATAACTTGGCATGGACTTTCCATTTTAACATAAACTGAAGCTATAGATGTTGAAACTAAGTGCTCCAATGGAAAGATCTCGAAAAATTAGGCTGATTAAAAAAAATGGCTCTGAAAATGGCTTTCGAATAAAGAAGTTATGGCTTTTTGAATAAAAATTGTTGAAGATGCCGACGAAGTGCGTGAATGTGTGGAAATGAATGATAATGTTATATTTAAAAAAATCCCCCCCCCCCCTCCAAACTTAATCTAATTAGCTCACTTGATATATATATATATATATATATATATATATATATATATATATATATATATATATATATGTGACTCACTTTTATAAATAAGTGAAAGTCACTTTTACAATGGTACTTTATGAGCTACCCACTAAATTGTAACTTAAATTAAAGATAAAGAGACTTTAGAACTATAAGTGACTCATTTTTTATAATGGGTGAGAACACTTTTACATAAAGTAACTTTAAAATATAAGTTACATGTTCTTTTTGAAAATGTAACTTAACAAAAAGAAAGATTTGAACTCAAAACCTCTATTTTCATAAAGTAACTTTGGACCAACTAAGCTAGTTTAAAATGTTAGTAATTTTTGGAAAAGAGGAAGGGGTTTTTTTTTAGTCACTGAAGCTTTGGGTGTGTGCTTACTTGAAAAAACTATTTTTTTCCTACAAAAAAAAACCACAAAACCCAAGACAGACATACAAAAAAAAACAAACCTTACGACTTGAAGTTAGCTTTAGCTGAAAACTAATTATTTTCCTCAATGTTTCTAAATTTCTGAGATCACACTAAGGTGTGATGGAAAAGAGCATACGCATGAGAAAAATCCTTCCTTTTTGTTTTTTATTTGCCCAGATCACACAAAGTCGTGGGTCAAATAGCATACATAGAAATGAAAGGTATAGGTCCAGTAAAAAATAGAGAGCTAAATAAATTGAAATAAATAGAGAGATGAATAGCTAGAACTGCAAATAGAGATTGTATACCTCCAGATCTTAAAAATGACATAGCTAGGGCTACAGGAAACCTTTTCACATGAAAAAAAAGGGGTTCCTCACTGGAACAGATGCTCCTAACACAATAGAGCATTCCTCTCGGCCTGAAAGCAATCAGAAAAAATAGATCTAGGAAACGACAATCAGATGCAGTTATACCGACTTCAGATTTGGATCACCAAAGGATGCAGCCCTCAAATAGCTCTGATACCATGTAGGAATTTATAGGGTAAGTTCCTCAGACAAAACACCAAAGGACACCACTCACAAACAGATCACAGATCAATACACTAGTATTCTTGACATGGTTAAAACCCTCAAAGAGGGAAACAATCCATGGCCTGAGCCAATGTGGCCACTTTAGACAATTTATTAATAAAAGAATGAAAATTTACATAAGCTTCTCTCATGAACAGTTACCCTACAAATGACCCTCCATCATGGACCAATCGGGTGTTAATCCACAAGTCAAGTGTCGGTAATACCGAGGAGAGAATGAATCGTCGGATCACTTTATTTCTAGAACATACTGTGATCGTTGGATTGTCAGTTACAAAAGTACATATTAAAGAAACACACTTTACCTAACTCTACACTATACCAAGTTATACTTAACTATTACCTATGTGTTAGAATATCCTAACACCTACCACCCATTTTTAGCCATTCCTGGTCCCAATAGTACAACATCTTCTCAAATTTGAAGAAAATCCAATCCTACCATGTAATGTTGTATTTACAGGGATTTAAATAATAGCCCAAATATCTAAAGCCCTTCGACGAGGAGCAGATCTTCACCCCAAATATTGTGGCAATTTCAATTATCTCCACTGAGTTCCCTTAATAAAATTTTATTTCAGTCTTGTCTTTGTTGATTCTATGCTAGGAAGCTTTGTCGATTTTCTCAAATATCTTATAGAAGGGTTTCCATTCATAGATTTTTGTTTCCCCTTCACATAGGATGTCGTCCACGAACATTAGATGTGATATATGGCTATTTTTGGATATCCCACAACCTTTAATAGCTTCAGCCTCCTTCGTGGCATTGATCCCTTTGGTAAATGCGTCCATTACAAGAAGAAATAACAATGGAGACATTGCAGATCCTTGTCTTAGCCCCCTGTGGATTATGAAAAATTGAGTGGGCTACACAATAATGAGAACTGCCATAGAATTCCCAATCTATAGAATTCTATGCCCAATTGAGGTCGATTTTCATTAAGCAAGATTTAAGTTTCCTTGTTTTGGCGAAGTGGATACATTATTGAGAAATAGAAACATCTTGAATCCTATTGTTGGACAAAAAACCAAACTCCTCGAATTAAATATGAAGGGAAGTAATCTTTTTAACACGATTAGCAATGAGCTTGGACATCATTTTATAGACTAAATTACATACTGAAATTGGCCTATATTCTTAGAGAGACAAATAATTAGATTCCTTGGGAATTAGTGTAAGGAAGGTAGAATTTATTTCACTTGGGATATGAACAAAACATCTTACCACTTCCACCACCTTTACCAATTCATGTCCCATGAGATTGAAAAAGTGTAGAAAGAAGTTGATATGCCAACCATTAGGCGTAGGTATTTTGTCCTTGGCCATCTCCTTGAGGGTTTGAAGAAGCTCCTCTTCAAAGATATGTTTCTCCATCACTGTTGATTCCTCTTCATTGACCATCGTTGGAAATAGGTTGACCATTTCGATTTTTTTGACCATGAAATCTTCCTCCCTTTCCATGTATTGATTTTTGAAAAAATGAAATGCCAACTCTTTAAGATCCTTGATTGAGGTGTGAATGTGCCTTATCTCATATTTAATTTCTCATATTGATTTTAATTGTTTCCTTTTAGATGCATCCCTGTGGAAAAGTTGAGTGTTTTGATCATGTCCCTTGATCCATGGTAATCAAATTTTCTTACGCCATTCTTCTTCTTGCAGTTTAAGAATTATATCCTTCCTGATCACCAGATCCAAGATGGCTCGATGTTGATGTTCAGAGAAATAACTAGGGGCAATCAGATCCATCATGAGTGCAATTTCATTTCAATTATTAAAAGCTCCTTTCTGAGTTCTTTCCTTTAGCTTTTAATCCATGTTATAACCTCATATTTGAGTCGCTTGAGCTTTTACAGAATGACATTGTGGGATCAACATTGTCTGAGTTGATTGAGTTGGTACATGAATGGAGAACTAATTCCTGAAAGTCTAGCTCGTTGACCCACATCTGGTTGAATTTAAAAGGTATATTTATTTCATCCATATCATCCTACCATTCCATAACGATGGCATCATGGTCAAAGATATCATAAAAGAAAGTACATGATTTGATTTGTTTCATTCTCTAGAACAAAAAGGATTCTACCAAGAATCTATTGATTCTTTTTTTATGCCACCCTCACCCAATCTACCATTACTCCATGTCGAGCACAGAGGAACAAGAGTTATGTCTCTAAGAGCCTTGCGGCTAAGGAGGTCAATGAAAAATGTCAATAACGGGTCCCATTTTATCCTATGACCCCAACACACTCCCCCATCTAATGTAAAGTCTAAATCCCTAGTGATAATTAGTGGATGGATATCCAAGATTCCAAATGAGTCTACCAATTCCCAAAAAGAATTTTGGTTATTATACGGGGCATATATATTTAATATAAGTTATTTTCTTCTCCATCCACATCCGAGCCTGTCAATACTATACCAACATTGATTATGAATGCCTAAAAAGATAAATATCAAGGATCCTAGATTACATCAAGACTGCCCAAGTTTCCAAGAGAGTTTGTAGAAAAACCGTGCCACAAAGGAAAAATCCTGAGCAATATCATGAGGGCTTTCTCCTTGGACATCATTGTTTCTTGAAGCGGGATTATTGCCAAATTTTTAGATTGTATATGTTATTTTAGGAATCTTTTTGTATGAGAAGATCCCAATCCCCTCATATTTAATTACATTAGCCTCATTGAGAATAGGATGATATGGGATATGCTGCTTTAAGGTCCCGATAGAGTTTGTCCTCCCTTGTTTCATTCGACTCATTGGAAGGCCCTAGATCAAGTGACGTGAATAGGGTCTCCTCTAGGGCTTCAGAGGACTGAGAATTAGTTCAAATTCAATGTCCCCATAGAAGATGAGATTTTTATATTTAGTCTATTTTTTCCTCCTACGATTAGAATCCAATTTTTTGATCCCCCATCATTCTTAGAATTTGTATTTTGTTTATTGTTTTTTTTTTATAGATGTGCATTCAAGTCCAACTTTTCGTTTACCATCTAGTTCTTGTAGATCCACATCAACTAAGATTAGCGACATGTTTGAGTCAAGGTTATTTCTGTTGCAGAGTGGGGACAATAGTGATATTCGACTTATTTTATTGGCAGAGCTAATGATTTCTTTTCCTTTTCTTTTTGTGGGAATCCAAAGTGGGATACCCTTAAATTTTTCCCTGACTATATTTTCATTATTACTAGTCCCAACATCAATAGTATACTCAAGAGCCTTCCCAGAATACTATCCGAAGGGGATCATATCCTATTGTTCATATTGATTGTTTTCCATTGAGGCCTGCATCCTTCCTATAGTTTTCATGTCCAGAGAAAACCCATTTTCCATCCTTCCTCGATGCTTTTTTTTAGTGTGATCTCCTTTGACCTCATATTCCTCCCAACATTGTGATTAGGACAAATAGCCAATAGATGTCTTATTTTGTGACATTTAAGACATCTAAAAAAGATTCCCCAATAGTCAAATTCTTGTTAGATAGAGTAGGTAACCCAGTAAATTTATATTGTACCTGGTAGCTCTGCGAATAGACCCACTACCACAGAAACCAAGTTTCCTTCTTATTGAGCAATCCCATACAAACTTCATCCCCATAAAATAATTTTTCGATTTTGCTGGCGATTTCCTGAATTGCACCCTTTGTCCATAATTCTATGGGGAGACTAGGAAAATTTTCCCTTATTATTTTTTCTCTTAGGTGTCTCAACAAAAGGATCAAATGCAACTTTCCAGTGTTGGAGAACCAAGAATCCACAACCTTTAACCTGGGGTAAGCCAGCAATCTTCGATGCATCCTCCTCATTTAGAAAGTGGAAACCAAACCACTCATTGACCATCACACATAGCTTCCGTCAATAACAAATAATGGATGCCAAACTCTTCTGGATCCATTCCTTCATCTGAACACCATTCATTTTGATTATTTCCGATCTCCTAACCAACATACGTTTTCTAAGCCTAACCACATTCTCCCAATACAAATCAATTTTTGTATCTCTTCCTTGCGCTTAGGTGGTTTCTTACATTTTTCTTTGTTAATTTTCGTACTTAGAAAATTTTATTTCACTAGCCCTTCCAACCCGACCTCCTCTGATTCTCCAAATGAGTCCTTTGTTCCCCTTCTTGGTCTTGTACTGTGTTTGTAATAATTCACAGAAATGGTATCTTCATGATCCACTTCCCTCCCTGCATCTCCAAGGTTCCCTGTTTTTCCTACCTTTGTTTTCTTTTGTCTAATTCTTATGACAATATCATTTTCTATGGCCACTGTGACTTATGTGAGCCTCGTCATGTCTATATCTAGATCCAAAAACGGTGATTGTCCTTCCATACGGATGCTAGCAATTGTATCTCCATATTCTAGTTGAGTTATCATATATGTATGTAGATGGTCGGTAGTTGCTTACTTTCTTGTTCTAAAAGAGCTAAATGCACCATCCAGTGTAGTCAATAGTGGATGGCATCAATTATCCCTTGCACCAATTATCAAACTAGAATGTCTACAAATAAGATTTAACACAACAACACCTAACGAATGACACCGCTAAGGGGCATCAATGAAGTTTAAATGAGACAACCAATTGGAATTTTTTGAAATCCAACCTGAGAACACACCTAGCAGTACAGAATGAACAAGTCATATGGTCATTCAACTGCATTTTGAATGCAGAGATAGCTAATCAAAATATTGTGAGGTTCCTTATGAATGTGATTAGATGACATAGTATAGTCACGACGCCACCTTCTCAGAACAAATAATACTAATTGTCAAGGGTTAACTCTTATATAAGATCCAAAACATCATCATCTAACAATGAGAATCCATTCGAACTGATTGGATGGAAAGTACATGAGAATCATCAAATTAGATATTTGAGGCTATATTCTCTAGGGTTTATCTTCTTGATACATCAAGGTTGTTGGGTAAGATGTGACAAAAGCTTAATATTATTCAAATAAACCCATTAGTTGAACTACATCAATCATTTCAACCACTAGCACATGTCAAATGATGTTTCTAAAACCACTGATTGCACTAGATTTCTTCACTGTAAAAATTCAAAATCTCCTACCACCACCTACCTTCTTAATTACAGGTACGATCCATGGGACATACAACTAGATTGGCTCGAGTTCGATCCTTCTAAGCCTAATAATTCCATAGAATATCTAGGCCCAGTAGTAGTGACTTCACCATAATGAATTTTTGTTATTTCCTCTTTGAAATAGGTGAAAAAATCCTGAAAGCAACAACACCAAATTTGACACCATGAGAAAATACATTTAAGCCACTTATCTACCACTCTACATTTGAAGTTCCCAATCTAAACTTTTACAATATTTTTTCCCTCCTACGTTTCCTCCAAGATTTTTTTTATAGTTTTTTTTGTCTATATCCATCATAACTCTATAGCAGGTAGTCCTCAAATGAGGAAGTCTATTTATCCTTTTCCACTATAGTGCAAGCCTCCTCCTACATCCTTTGTTCAACATAATTCCCCCCAACAATTTTGTATACCTAGTATCCCAACACCACCTTATTTTGATCCAGAATCAAGTATATTTCATACTTATTTTTCTACATTCATCCACATAAGCTAAATGAAGGTGGCATAACCTTATATCCTATTGATCTAGTAATAGAATTCCAAATATTTCACTTCTGCAATTTATGCTTCTAGATTTCATTATGTAATAGAGCATTTGTCGAAGTATTGTCTTAGCTACAAATGTCAATATTATCAGGAGAAAACATTCTAGAATGTCACCTCTATCCATAAATTCGGTCTAGGATACATACCTCCCATGATAACACAACTTCACAATTCTACCAAAATGGTTATAATAGCTTACATAAAATTATGGTCATAGAGTTAATTCAATCTTTGACCATTAGTGTTGAATCGATGGTTTTTTCAATAGTGTATATATATATCTTAACTGTAGATCTATCAAGCACTGAGAGGGATAAATCCCTTGAGGTGCAAACATTTCCTCAAGTTTTGCACTTAAAAAAGATGTGTCCACCTTGTGAGATTTGATCCCTCTCAACACTTGATAAATCATGAGTTAAAATGGATCTAGGTTAGTTTTTGAAATCATAGTTAAGAGTACTTAAGTTTTTGGGAAAAATGGTGTCATCATATTTTCTGAAGTACGAAATTTCTATCTATAAATTATTGAAATTAAAAATAAATATATCTTCATATATTAATAATTTTCTCACTTTTAGCTATCGGGATACAACTTAATTGGAAAGCACCTTTAAAAATGAAGTGTTATGTACCAATATATTTTACTACATAGCTATACAAGTATGAAAATTCTAAACTAGCACAATTGCCTTTTCTTCTAGGAATTTAAAAAAAAAAAAATCCCATCTTTATAAGTTTTATATATATTAATCTATATTTATTAACATTCTTTTTTATAAATTTGTATATTAATAGCTTTTGGTTCATGTATTTATCTTCAAAAACTATAATTCAATAGAGTATTATTTTTAATCATTGAGATATATTTTAGTTTAATCACATGAGTATGATTTGGATATTTCTATGTATATAGACAATGAGAAAGTCTACCATAACTTCGTTGTCAAAATAGTAATGTGCATGGCCATCACTAGTTTCTACTTAAAAAATGATAGAGAAAAACATAGTTACACATCAAACAAAAATCTCACTATATTTTTATTGATTAAAGAATGGTTACATATATAGGAATAAATCATCAACTAGATCTGAGAGAGGAGGATCTCATTAATTAAAAATAACTAACCTAGAAACTAACAACAATTAATATATTGTAACACACTTGTAAGCATTAATTCTAATTCCCTCCTTTATTGCTTACATTAAGAATATTGAAATCATAAACTACAATATTGTAATAACAACATTCATCTTTGAAATATTTGGTTTTCATTTGTGCTTCTACCCAGTTTGAAGCCTCACGTATTATGTTGTTTCTTCGCCACAACTTTCAGCATCTCACTAGACTCATTTAAGCTACAAGATCTTATAACCATCATTGGCATACTTGTATAATTAACAATATTGAAATACTCAGATTATTGGGACTTCCACAAGAAAATAAGTCAAGTAACTGAATCACTCTATGGAAATACTTCTATTTGTTAAATACATTTCCTTCTGTTATATTCACCAGTTATCTAATAAGTATGTATATTGAGTTTATTCAAAAGTCAATCATACAATGTGGCCTCTTAAAAATAGAATCAAAATAACCTCTAAGTTGGTGTTCCTAGCTCCATAGGATGCCACTAGCTTATAACAGACTATAAACACAATAAAGTTAGTGATGTGTTCCTTTATCACCATATTCATCAACAACAACCAATTTGAGTTATGTTTCTTTTGTTCTATATTTTTTTCTTCATAATTCATTACAAATAAAATTAAAAAAATCACGATAACAATCATGAACTCTACACACCACTCAATAAAATTCAAACACAAACCACACAATAAATAGGAAACTTAAAGATAATTATAAAATTCTAGCACCAACAAAATTATCATGCATTATCCTCTATAGGAAGGCTAAAATTAATGTGTGGTTGCATGATCCTCCACAAAGGCTCTTCATCATCATGCCCTCGAATTACATATGATCTCCTAAGCTCTCGGTGTTAGAATGGTAGGCTTTACATCAAATCATTAGCCTATTTGGTGAGGCTTTTAGATTATATATGAACTCCTAAAAATCCTTGTTGCTTTCTCTAATATTGGACATGGAACCTTTTCTCATAATATTTGGTCTTTTTAATGAGTTTGTGCCATTGGATTAGGGTTTTAAGTATCTTGGTTTTTTCTTAAAATCAATGATTTCACAATTAAATACTGCACTCCCTTATGGATAAATTTGAACATAGGTTGGTATCTTGGTCACATAGATGGCTCATGTTAGGTAGTATACTAAACATTGTTTAGGTGGCTCTACGAATTATAGCAGTTTATTGGCTTCATCTATATATGGTTCCAAAATTCATTATCATTAGTATCGATTCTATGGAGAGGTTTAATAGATGTTGAGAAATACCATCTAGCCCATTTTGTGGTGTTATCGCTAACAAAATAAAAATGGGGTTGGGGTATCAAGTACATGGAAAAAATAGTGTGGGTCTTATTGATGAAAATTTTATTGAGGGATCTCACTAGAGAAGGCATCTGGAATCAAATCATTAAGGTGAAATAGACAAGGAATAAATTATTTAAAATATTTCACTTCTACATGCCATATATGCCAATAATTAATCGGCCCAGTGTCACTAATCATTAATAAGATATTAGTAATACTCATATGTATTCCATTTACTAAACATTCATTGAGGTATATGATCTATTACAAAATTGCAAGATGTGTGAAAAACCTATCACAAATCTCCCCTACTTGGAATGTGCCTTGCAAGTGTCTAAAAGAGAATTGCACCATATCTTACCTAAGTTGATAGTCTTTGTCAACACATTCGTAACATTTTCGAATGTGAAAATTTTCTCGAGTATCACCTTTATACCCTCTACTACTTTTGGAATGAAATAAGACTTGATACCAATATCTTTTTTCTTTTCTTAAAAGGATGGATTCTTAGCTAGAGAAATGACACCATTACTGTGAACTTAATTTTAGTATCTCTCTGACTTAACTCTACACATGAACATGCATTCATATGAAAAATGGCCTATTTAAAGGCCTAAAAAGTGGCCATATACTATATATGTATAGTGGATATACTCTGTATGTATAGTGGACAAGGCTCATCACTTTTTCATCCAACTTACTTCTCCACCAATTAATGGAATTAGATATCTAATAATTGATATTATTCAATGTGGATCCCTTTCTTAATTGGAATCCATGTAACCCTTTATAAGTGTTGGTCCTCTTAAGCATCATTATGAAATCAAATTCAATATTGGAAGGAACCTTTCAGATTCTTGAAGAACCTATCCAACACAATCTAACATTCACACGTAACATTAGCCTTGAATTGATTAAAGGTTCCCATTACATGGGAAACATCCAATCCAGTATATATCATAACATAGATCAAAATACCAAGTACACTAGGATGATCAATAGAATTTTTATGTTTTGGAGTATCTTTGAAGGATTTCAAATAAAGGGTGAAAATATTTTAAAGGATCAAACAAATGAGTTCATAGAAATATGCCCAACTTGAATATCAAGCCTAATTTGCAAAGGATCAAAATAATAAGTTGATGGAAAGGGAGGCACATTTTCAATGTTGGGAACTATACACATTTAGGTTCAGGGAAGAAGACATTGAATACACACTTAAGTTCATGGAAGGATCATTTATTTTGATGATCATCTCCAATAATGAAACTAAGTCAAGACTATGGAAATGTTGTTAAGGGAGGCTCCAAATAACAATTGGGATGATTCTGGAATTAGGATCAAAGTAAATATATAGGAGCTATCGAGTAACCTAAAATGTTTGAAATAAGAGAAATTTCTAAAGAAATAGATGAAGATATAAGATGAGTCAATTTAGAAATTAAACCTAATTATGAAATAAAGTAAGGTTTCAATGAAGGATGGATGGAAAAATGCCTAATCTTGAAATTGATCTTGATTTGAAACTTCTGGTTTAAGTTAGCAATCAATGAATTGAAGGGACTTGATTTCAAGATGGGAGGGTCTAATTTTAAAATAAAAGTATAAAAGGTGTCCAATTTGAAAATTGAAGTGAAAGAGGAATCAATCAATAAAAATGAAACAATGAGAAAATTAATTAATAAAATGGATAAAAACTCAATTAAAGAATTGAGTTCAAGAAGGGAAAGAAAACTAGTCAATAATTAAGCAAGTAAATCATTAAGTCTTGTTTGAAAAAAACATCTAAAATGAATTAGAAGGGCATCAAAGTTGTAACATCCCCTGGTTTATTTTCCATGTAAATAAAAGAGGACCAATGTCATCAGACATGTATTCCAAGTTGAATGTTGGGCAAAACATAGTGATGGGTATCACTAGTGACTAATTAATGGATATGGAAATTGGAAAAGGAATTGGCAAAGGAAAAGAGGCAATAATTGGAATTTTATTTATGAAATAAAGGGAAATAGGAGAAAAGGAAAGTGAAGAGACACATATTTGCATGGGAAGAAATTGAAGGAAAAATGAAGGAAAATGAATAAAATATAGGCCTCAATGATAAAAAGGCTTTTGAGGATCAGTTTCTAAGCTTTCGACAGTGTTGGGTTGAGCTCGCTTTCATTCTCTCATTCTCTCACACTCTTACACACTTAGAGAAGTGTTGGAGAATGCTTGGAGCACTCTAGTATTCACGTGGATTTGGAGAAAGGGGAAAAAGAAAGAGAGAAAGAACAAGGGAACAGTTGGATAAACAACTAAACTAGATTTCTTTGCACGTAACAAGTTACATGTGTGATTTTCATGTTGATTTCAGAATGCATTGTATATGCATGTGACTTTATTGTTATGTTTTATCATTTGCATGGAGATTTGCCTATATTAATAATGGTTTTACCCTTGCGTTTGCATTTCCTAGATAACCATGGTGTTGTGGGTTTTTTCATTTGATTGTTTTCTAATTGGTACTTATGTTCCTTATGGCTATGGGTTGGAACAAACATTATGGAAGCCCTGGAACAACTTGGGTTGAGCTAGTAGTCTTGGAGCCTAGTTTGGGACAAACACTCTCGAGCCCTTGGTGGGTTGAGTTACTATTCCTTAGATTCGGGTTAGACAAATGCTCTGGAGCACTAGAAGGTTTTGGGTTGAGTTACCAGTTCTCAGAGCCCTAGACAACTTGGGTAGAGACCAATCTATTTGATGTTAGTGATGTCCGACCGTGGATGTAGAATCACTGTGGTTGAGGGTTGAGGTGCTTTAACCTTTGGAATCCCTGGTTTGGTTTTTTCTTGGTTTATTCCATGAGATCCCACATTCATGCTTGGAATATGGCATAAGGGTGATTGGCTGAAGAGAGATTTGGTTAAGCCCAATATATGGTCGGGTGGAACATGGAAGTTCCTATCTTTATTGGAAATTTCATATGAAAATATGAGACATTTTACTATTGTTATCTATGAGAACTTGTAGTGATTATGTTGGTTATAGTATTACTCCGTTGCCATGGTTTTTATGCTAGTTATTTTATGGTTATATGTTGGCTATATTATGTGTACCATCTATGGATCTTGTCATGAACTATTTAGTTATTGATTCATTGATGAATATATGGACCAATAAGTGTTTTTGTAACTATGTGGAGAGGGAATAGATAATTCTTTGTGATTCTCAGATGAATCTTAGACTATTATGATCAGGTATGCATTCATGACCTGTAGCTTCTATGTTTCCCATGTGTTTGACGAAATGTCTCTTATTGATTAAGCAGTCTAGGTCAAGTTTTATATTCTAGATTGAATTTTTAGCTTTGTTTTCATGTTAATTATGATTCTAGAAAGTCTCAAGAAATTTTGGGAAGTGGTCTGGAGGTTGTCCTGAAAAGGTGGCATAGAGCCCGGGACCACATGCTTAGAACTAAATATTTTAGGTCATAACCGTTGACAGCTAAGCTTATGAGTCAGTTATAGCCTCATAACTGCATGCATACCTTGTTATGTGTGCATTTGTGGGACCAAGGTAGCCAAAAGGGGTTCCATCTCAAGGTTTGATCACCTGGGGTGGTTTCTCAGCCTCTGAGTGACATATAGTCCCTGTAGGATGTCAATATCTGGTTGGTTCTTAGGCCCCACTTTGTTAGCCAGAACTAGGAGGTTGGGTGAGGTCATAGTGACACTTTTCTCATGTTTAGGCTAACAGGTTTGTGAAATTGGGTAAATGTGGGAGGAGGCATCTATACAGTGGTATGAGAGATTCTAGGTTGAAAAACTTGGACTAGATGGGCTAGGTGTGATTTTTATGCATGCATGTTGGTTGTCGATGTGTTTGTTATACATGCATTATGATGGTCATTGTTGTGGTCTTTTCTCGTCATGATGTTCATATTGAGAAAAATGATATGATGATTTCATTATATATACATATGTTATGCCAATCTACATTGATTGTGCAGACAATATAACCTCCCATGAACTTCACTAAGGTATGTTTGAATGTGTTTATATTTGGTTTATTTAACATGGTATGTTTGTAGGACGAAGATCAGAGATGACAAGAAAAATGGTGGATTACAGTTCATGTGATTCTCCTTATAGATCAGAAAGGTAGCAAAGAGATGAGTATTATCCTGACATAGTAAAGACCTTGAAAATTTTAAAGGAAGAAATCAAGAGTTTCAAAGAAACTAATGATAAGATCATTCAATCACATGAAAGATTTTTCAGAGCATATGAAAATAAAGTGGTGGTTAATGCAATGATCCTTTAGAGTCTATCATATTTGCAGAGACAATGACAACCACAGATATATTATGTACAAGAGGGAATGACAAATGGGACATATGGTAGTAGGTCTCATGGACGACACAGGCCAGACAAGGTTGACACAGTCAGAGATGGTAGATGGATGGATACACCTAATAGGAGAGGTAGTGGTTGTGGGTTCTATTATAGTTCTAGATTAGACAGACAACATGGTCATCATCATTATCATCCTTATAGGAGTAATAATCACTACTTTTCAGATAGTTAAAGAAAGTGAAGCCTCCATACCTTTGATCAAGAGTTGAAGAAACCAAAAGATGTAGAAGCATGGATGCTTGGGATGAAGATGTTTTTCAAGCTGCATGATTATACATAGAATATGAAATCCATGATAACTATTTTCAGTCTCAAGGAAAAGGAGACATCTGGTGGGAAGATGTGAATACTGTAAGAGGCATCCGGATAAATCAGTTGAGTTGGCATGAGTTATCAATGTGGTTCTTATCCAAGGTGTGTGGTCACATTTTTATTTATCGTTCATCATCCACGCATTCATAAGATATGATTGTTCCTACGACTATGCATATGGGATAATTTCTATATCGATAGGCTTTAATTTTGGTTCTTTGTAGTTGGAAAGGTTATGATATATCTATACATGGAAAAATGGTATAGTTAAAGCCTTTCATACATATGCCACACACCATATGATTCAAATCCTTGAAAACTAGGTATCAACCTTTGTTGGAGACCCGAGACAAATTATTAGATTTTTTTTTTTTGGTAATGTCTTATGATCCAAGCCATACACCTACCGCTCGGAAAAATTGAAGGTCCTCTATATGCGACTTGTCATTAGGGTAACATCCCTAGGGGTCACTGAGGATCTTGTGCCAATTGCGCTTATACTGTAACCAACGCTCTGACTCTACTCTACCATGGTTTGACACATTGTTCCTTATCAGATATTTTCAGCTTCAGAAGGTTGCTACTTCATATTTTAGGAACTAAGGTAGAACATGTCCATCATGGCTTCAAATTTTTCTTTACTGTCTTACCCTAGATTCATACTAGCAACAAAATCACTAATTTTTTTCGTGCTTTGTTATTATTTCCCTACAAGGTGTTCATTATGCCTCTACTTCCAACTATTCTGTGGAGTGACATCTTGAAAAGGAGAAAGGATAATTAATACAAGGTAATGACTTTTGTCTCGCCGAGTATGCATTTTTTTATGCCTAAGATAAGTGTTCTAGATATATTTCTTTCCATCAAAATTTATGCCCTTTATCTTTGTTTCTAGATACAGGTCCAATAAATAGGAGGTTGTTAACGTGGAAGTATTTTCACAGATATTTTTTTTTATAGTATATACTTCTTTTTCTCTCATGGTGGAGATTGACCTGCCCGTTCTTCCACTTTTCCTTTATGCTTGTTGGATTTTCCATACCCTAGCTTACTGTGTTATGTTATTTTTCTTTCCTAGAGGAGTGCTAATGATTTCCTCTCTCTTTTCCATGTCATCACCCAACACAAGTCCCCCACTCTTCTATGGAGAGACTCTTACAAGTAAGTTTCTCTTCGGCTATGCCATCCATCTATGACCACTAGAGATTCCAATTTTTCTACATTTAAAGATTTGTAGTTGTATATTGTTTCTAGGTCTTTCTAGGCCCATTTTGGCTCTATCTCTATGGGAGAAATGTGTCTTGGTTTTGGGTGAGAAAAAATATTTTTTCTCAGGAGATGGGTTAAACCCTTCTCTAGCAGATACCTTAGGGTTTACTATGGGAAATGAATCTGTTGTAAAAGAATTTAGTTTAAAATAGAAAAGCCTTTGGTTGTGATAGCCACAATTCTCATTTTCCTTTATGTTCTACTCCATGAATCAAATTTTAGGGTTATATACATTATGACACATTGCACATCAAAATTTTATATGCTTTCCTTGGAGGAATCTACAATTCCTATAGCTAGTTCCTACAAAAAGTTATCATTTTCCTTTTCTATTTGAAGTATTGACAACATAAGTATATTGTAATCATTCTCTTTGGTGCTTAACAACCACTAAATATTCATATAGAAAATCATTTTTTTTTAATTTCGAATTCACGGTCATGGCTTTTCCTTGTCACGTAGTCCTATATTATATGCATATATTATCTTTCTTGGTGAGACAATTATTTCCCTAAGCAATAATCTCTCTTAACTATGAGAGGATTATTTATTCTTTTCTTCTTGTTATCATGGCAGCATAAATATTTTATTTTCATATATATATATATATATATATATATATATATATATATATATATATATATATGGATTATTTTCATGTAGTCTCTTTTATTGAAGGGTCATTGGTAAAGAAAAGAGTTATTTCTATTAAACAAGTACCAAATGAATTTTCTCTTTTGTACCTAAACCAAAAAGATAAAAAAACTTTCTTAGAACTTGTACTTCTCCTCCTCATTATAAATTTAATAGTTTACCACTCAGACTCAAGGATTGTTCTCAGTGGTTGACTACAGGTCGACGAGAAAGCACTAATTGTAGTACATTTGACTTGCAAATATATGAAATTAGAAATATGCCCAGAAATAACAAGATCTGAATATAAAAATTCTTCTCTTTACTAATCAAAACCCTTAAGGTAGGGTAACACCATACAATCACTCCTTAAGCAATGAAAACACTCCATAGGCCATATGCTTACCAATACAATAATCCTTCACATCTCTCCATGGGGAGTCTCTAGCCTCTATATAGGCTTCATACATACAACACCCTCGATCATTACCACGAGTCTTTCAGTACCATGTATCTAATACAACGGGATTATTACATTATTCCTAACTACTTGTGGTTTCTTACATGATGCGAGTTAACCACGTTATTTATTAACTATGACCCATCACATTATTACATTATCCCCTTGGGTACCTCCCTCTATACCCCATAATATCCCACCTAGGTATACTACATTCCACCCCCTTAAACATGGTTCCTCCCCGAAACCTAAGAAGAACACAAATAATAATGTCTACTCAAAAGAGTAGTCCACTGGTACCATGCATGTGCATCTAGCCATCCTAGAGACATGTCATTACTCGATCTAGTTGGTGCCTCGATCGCTTGAGATAGGAGTTGATCTTGGTAGTTCCTTTGTGCTGATGTGCCATGGGTAGATTGTCGCACCACTTTATCTATCATGCATGGTCTGTTTTCCTTGTTGTTGATTCGTTGCCATCTTGTTGGTTGTTTTCTTACTAGATGGTGTGGGTGGTGATATGCTGAAGTTTTAACCAATGGTGTATCTTTCTTTAATTCACCACCTAATGGATCCTGATTCATATTTGGTACATGTTATGGCACGTGCGGTTGTTTCTTCTTTCCAGTATTACTTCAACCAAGGATTCCTCATTTGATGTGCCAGTACCTGCAACATCTGCTGCTTCAGACTCCTTAGACTCTACCTTTTTGTTGATGGAAATATCCTGTAATGTAATTTTCTTCTTTTTATACAAGAGCTTCAGGAATTTCTTCTTCACATTAATATTGATATTACCAACAAATTCCATCCAAGGGTATCCCAAAACAACATCCACATTAGCCATATCTAAAGCATAAAAATCTGAATGTAATACATAATTATCCAGAGAAATATTCAAATCATTATAAAATTGAACCTGCTCATTATTAACATGTGTGTGCTCCATTTGTTTGGTTGGGATTTGAAATCTTTTAGCCAAATGGAAATTAATAAAATAATGCACGCTATTAGGATTGATAGACACAATTATATTCTCTTTCTAAATACATCCATGAACTTGTAATAAAGAGATATCATCAAAAAATAACCCTTTCTGTGTTTCATTCTCCCGTTGTGTAGCATGAGACCATTTGTCCAAAAGGAGTTTTCCAAATTCTTCATCCGAAAGTTTGTACAACTTCTTGGTGTCAAGTGAGCAACACCATATGGCAGCCTCATCTTTCAAACCAAGTCATACTAAACCTTTCCAAATTTTCCCAAATGTTGACTTTTCGCTTCTTATGAATTCTTCAATAGTAGGGCCATCATCTTTTCCTGTAAAAATCAGCTCAGCAGAAGCCATGAAGTAGAATGAGGGTTTTCAAAAAATTACCTACTTTATGTGGCAAATTTAAAATGGCCACAACTCTATCAATATTGCTCAGTATCCTTATTATAACCTATTTTTGGAAATGGAACAGCCATTCTGCATCTTCCCATGTGGTAGAAATCTCTATCTAGGCACTCTGGAATTTCAAATTTGCATTGCAATTGTCCCACCGTCACAAAAAATTATGAAAAAAGAGTTGATTTTAAATCAGTGATATCTCCCTCATCCGGACTCTGATTCAACCGATTTTTTTTAAATTTGGTAATTTTTCAGTATGATCCAATATATGCAATTTGTTTCTCAAAATTCTACACAAAAAATACAAAAATTGACTGGAGATATGGCATCCACGAATTTTCGTCAGAAACATCTCTGCAACATAGCTGATTTTTAAATCAATGATATCTCCCTCATCGAGACTCCAACCCGGCCAAAAAAAAAAAAAGAATTTAGGTATGTTTTCACAAAGAATCCAAATTTGCAATTTGTTTCTGCAAATTTTTTACTGAAAGTTTCTGATCTGATTTTCCAACTCACCGCCCAAAAAAATCCTGCAAAATAAAATCCTTGTTGAGTGTTCTCCTTAAGGAAGGAGAACACTCAACGAGCCATATGCTTGCTAATACAATAACTTGTCAATACAATAATCCTTCACATCTCTCCATGGGGAGTCTCTACACCCGTGCTACTCGTGCCCTAAGGATCTTTGATGAAAAATGCTTTGAGAGGGAACCATCACAATTCTTAGAAATAAGAATATCAAGGAAAGGGAAGCAACCATCTACTTCTTGTTCCTTTGTGAACTTAATGGCTGAGGATTGATTGTTGAGATGATCGAAGAAGAGATCTAACTCCTCTTGGTCGTGAGACCAGATGACATTTGTGTCATCTACATACCTTTTCCAAAGCTTGTGTAGGAGGCAGGCTGAGTTTAGAGCCTTGGATTCAGAATCTTCCATAAAAATATTTGCAACGAGAGGTGATAGGGGTGAGCCCATGGAAACCCCATAGGTTTGCTCAAAGAACTCTCCCTCAAAACTGAAAAAGGTGGAAGTGAGGCAGATCTCAACTAACTGAGCAGTGTCAAGATCTATTAGGTGGTTGATTACCTCCATTGCCTCATTTATAGGGATGCAAGTGTACATAGAAACTACATAAAAACTAACAATAATGTCCCCAGATTCAAGCTTAATGTCCTTGAGTTCCTCAATAAAGGAAGCAGATTCTTTGATAAAGGACTCTGTACAGCCAACTAAGGGCTTAAGCCTTAACGCAAGGAACTTTGTAAGAGGGTAGGTAGGACCTCCAATGGTGTTCAAAATGGGCCTTAGGGGAGCTCCTTCCTTGTGAATTTTAGGGAGCCCATAGATCCTAGGAGTGATGGGGTCGCTCTCAATGAGTTTATGGTGCAGGGAACTCACTGAGCTACTGGATTTAATGGCAAGAGCCACATTCCTAGAAATATTTTTTAACATGTTTTTGGGAAGCTTTTTATAGCTACCACTATTATGAAGATGATCCAACATCTTATTGTGGTAATATACCTTGTTAAGAATGACGTCAGCTCCACCTTTGTCGGCTTTTAGAACAACAATATCTTTGTTCTAGTTTAAAGATCTAAGAACTACAAATTCTTCCTTGCTAAGGTTTCTCTTAGGGGCTTTGCCTTTCTTAAGACAACAGCACAATCCTACCTAATAGTGTTCTTAATGCTATCAACTAAATTTCTGATCGCAAACTCTATGTCACAAATAATATCATCTACTGGGATCCTCTTAGGGGCTAAGCCAAAATTTAATCCTTTACCCAAATCCTTAAAAACCAAAGGGGGAAAGGAGAAACTAGATAAATTGATAACCTTGTTATTAATATGAGATGGAGGGGAAAGATTCCTAATGTTATTGATACTATGATTCTTGTTTAAATTATTATTAATAATATTCTTATTATCATTAATAAATATATTATTACTTTTTATGTTATTATTCCTAGAACTTTGTTTGTATTAATAAATAATGCATCCTCCTTTTTGTTATCATTATTATTAATATTATTAATATCAACCTTAATACTATTACCACTACTTCTATTATTATTATTATTATTATGATTATTATTATTATTATTCATACTACTCTTATTATTATTATTAAATGTTAAATTATTATTATTGAAAATATAGCGCAGAGGAAGGTTTGTGCCATCACTGTTTACGCAGATCCAGCCAGAAAAACCAGCGAACGGAATTGAGTCACTGTTGTTATAGACATTTTTGTGCCTTACAGCATTGAGCATGAAATGTCCATAATCTAAGGGATCCAAAGTCCCTAAACATGTTGTTCCTACCCCTAGAGGAACAAGGCTAACAAACCACAGCAATTCACAAAAGTTCTCCACTAGAAACTGCTCAAAAACAAGTCAATTCAGGGTCATTTCAGTGGCTACACTAGCCGTTTGCGCTGAATGTCAAAGCCAACACTGGCTACCTGCGCTGAATGTCAAAGGGAACACTGGCTACCTGCACTGAGTGAGAATGGACATGTGGCAAGTTCATTTCTCAAGGTGTCAAAACCCAGGAAGCTTCCAAAATGACACTTGCCTCAGGGAATTCGACTGGTGATGAGTAAGAGGTTCCAAATCTCCAAGTGGAAGCAAGAACCTCCAAGTGGAATCAAGAACTGACAGAGGGAGAGGACACTAGTCAGATCTCAAGCTGACTCATCCTCTCTCCAAACATCTATATATGGATCGCTCCTCCATGAGATCCGGGGACTGGAATTTTGTTATTGCAAAGAATTGCTGTTGGTTTGAGATCAGAATCATTGGGTGCTTAATGATTTGAAGGGAGGTGAAGATAGGAATTCCATTTTGCTGGGAAGGAGATGCTGGATTGGAGCCCTCTAGGTTGTATCTCTTCCTGAACCTTGTTATTCATCAATAAAGCTATCTTGGTTTCTCCTATATACTGGTGTATCTTTGATGTATGATTGCATTAGTATGTTTAGTTTACTTCTAATCCTGAACTAGTTATGAATATGAATCTATGTCTTGTGTAGTGTTCTTCTCTTGTGATCTTGCAGAAACCCGTTGAAGCTGGGCGAGCGAGAAGGCAAGTAGCTGGGAACTCTCCAAGAGAAGAGAAACTGGATCGAGGGACAAACGGAAAACACCGGTTAGTCCATCCATCTCTCTTCATTCTAATTCATAAAGGAAGAATACTAGAATAGCTGTCTCTGTTTGTTGCTAAGGCACTGTCACACCTTAGGTGGATAGGATCGTCCTGCATAGGCATTTTTCCCCACAACAAATTGGCGACTCCACTGGGGATCAATTGTTTAGTCATTTTATTTGTGTCTCTATCATTGTTTGTTTCATAGACTCAACAGCAACAATCGAACTGCATCTGCTCTTCTCAGATGCAAAGTAGACAGTTGCTGCTTTGATCCAATCACTGGATTTGTCTATGATCTGAACAATGGACTCACAAATGATTTGATGATCCTTTGTGATAGATCTTAGTACTCCCTCAAAGCATCTCTTTGATTGTACCTTGTTTGTTGCTTTTATTTGGCCTGAAACAGTAGATTGATTAGCAATCTGTGACCCAGAACCCAGTGAGAAACTCTCGTTTCTCCTTCAGCGCGACCCCTGTGAAGAGGTTCTGCATTTCAACGCAGGTCCCGTGAAGGCTACCTGCGTTGAATGTCAAAACCCCAGTGTTGAGGTTGCGCTGAACCAGTTTGGCCTTGTGCAGCTGGGGTTCTCTGCTCTCTTTTGCCCTGTTTTGATCTCTGATTTTTGCAGCCTGTAACCAACATAGGTACCAGTCTGATAACTCCTTTTCTCTGCTTAAATTCCGCCTCCTTTTGTACAAAAAGACTGTGAGTGTTTTTATGTGTTTGTGGCATCATTTACAGTTTTCCTTTGCGTGAGTGAAATAATCATCCTGTAGCCCTTGATTCAGATCTGTTCATTATGATCTTAGGAGAGAGTTCATTGGCTGTTTACAGTTGATTATACATTTGCTTTTGCTTATTGGTTTGAGTTTGTCTCTTTTAAGTGTCGAAACAAGTGTTCATTTCGAAAGTCGCAAAGTGTTGTATTCTCTTCTACCCTTTCTGATTTCGAAAAAAGTAAACTTGTTTGTATTTGTCATTTAAAAGAAAATTCAAAGTTGTACAAAAAGCTTTCTTTGTAGGCATCAATACTAAGAAAGCGGAAAACAAACACCTGCATTGTGCATTTGCATCTTGATAGTTTGCATGCTTGATTTAGGAAAAGTGCATTAGAGTGTGCTGATTGCTCTTTGAGAAAAGATGGTGTCTTTCTTTTCCCTTTGTAGCTAGGATTTTCAAAGTTGAAAAGATATAAAGCTTGCTTATCATCTTTAGACTGCATTTAGGAATTGTATCATACATCTCGTGGTGATCCAGAAAGGCAAACTTCTAAAAAGATCAACTTAAAATAAACTGAATGAACTTAACAACGCTTTGCAACATAACGCACAACATAGAGGTCTAGGCTAGAGACATGTTCCAGCGTCGTAAAGCCTGGTGACTGCCGATCTCGTTGAAGGTGGGTGATTCCTCCTGAGGGACGATAGCGCCAGTACGGATTGTGCTCCCATGTACCATTGAGTATATATTGGGATACCCCTATAGGAATAAAACCTTTATCCTTAGGAAGCCGTGTCGGCCGCCCTACTGATCGCAATGCATTGAACACAACATTCAGGAAGATCGACCGCCCGTACCTTAAAAAGTATTCTGCGGTTTTGCGAAAAGTTTGGCACACCCTCTGCCTAGAACTCCAGAGCAGTTTCTTTTGGCCTTTTTCAGACTCTATAACAGAAAAAGTCCATCCGAGCATTTGTCACTTCGGGCTCGTTAAAACATCGAAGGAGACTAGAGTCATCTTTAGCTTTTTCTCGACTCTCTAAAATTGAAAAAGCAAGTTGTGTCTAAGCGTCGTTAACAATTTATTTTAAACGGAACAATCACCCTTTATTCCTGCGTTGATCTTTAGGTTGAGAAAATGGAGCCCACCAACCAAGGAATTCCCCTTGGGGGAAATCCTAGTCCTTTCTCCTCTTGGGGAGATGTTGGTGCGCCCCATATGGCCACATTGTCGCTTCCAGGATTGACAATTGGCCTGTCAGTCTGGCTCTTTTCAACCAATGTCGTTCAGAACACCGCTATTCCTGAACAGTCGAGTCAACAGTTAGACCAGACCAGAGTTGCCCACCAGCCTTCGACTTCATATAAGTCTTCCTCTCCTCCTTCCTCTTCGCTTGACGGAACTGGTAAAACAAAAAACCAAGTTCCTAAGGAGAAGAAGGAAAAGAAGAAGAAAGAGAAGAAGAAGAAGGAGCCAAAAGCGACTGGGGGCAAACAAGTGTCGTCTGACAAAAATCCACACACAGCACTAGCAAGGCCTAAATCGCCATGCGTCATATGCAAGGGAGACCACTTCCACAGAGATTGTCCCTGCATCCCTCGGATACTAAGGGACTGGTCTCCCCGTTTGCACAATTCGATGGCGTCAACCTCTGATAACCATGCTGACTCCTCACCGTCAACTAGTGGAAGTGAAGCCACAGGACAAAGAGGGAAAGCTAAATTTCCCTGCAGACTGTGTGAAGGCGACCATGCCATCCACCGTTGTCCCTTCTTAGATGAGGCAAAAAGAGTTTTGGAAGATCGCCCGATTTTACGAGCGCAACTTCCTCCTGGATATCAAAAACTCCTGCCAAGTCCTTCGCTAGTTGAGAACCCGGCTGGCCCGCTCAGGTGGTCAGCCGAAGCACCTATCATTGAAGATAAACCGTCTGAATCCATACCTAACGAAAGTCAAAAGGTTGAGGCGGCAGTTGACCCGGTTTTGCCTTCAGAGGCTCTATCTTCGAATGATACCATCACAGAGGAGAATAAAGACGACACCGTCCAAGTTCTCTTCATCAACACAGACTCTGATGAACAAGGGGGCAATTTGCCCATTCCTTTATCGCAGGAAGGAACTTCTTCAAGGTCATACTCGGCCGTCTATTCGGTCCCACCACCAAGCAACCTAGTTGTCTCGTTCGACTGGAACCAACTAGGCAGACCCCGGTTACCAGCCAGTATACCATTCAGAATTATCGTTCAAATATACAGAATGGTAATGGCTGGCACTATCATTGATGAAGGGGCATCTGTGAGTATCCTTTCCTCTATTTCTTGGAAAGCGCTTGGTTCGCCAGCGCTTTTGCCTGAAATGAGAAATCTATCAGGCTTTGATAAAGGAACCAGTCGACCTTTAGGGATCCTCCCCAATGTGCCCATAACATTGAAAGGGAAGACCATTCAAATGAACGTGATGGTCGTTCAAGGACCCTTGGATTATAACCTACTCCTTGGACGCGACTATATATATTGCATGGGAGCCATCGTCTCATCACTCTTTAGAGTAATGTGTTTTCCGCATGAAGGAAGAATGGTCAAGCTCGTGGACCAACTTTCATTCCCTGGATCACGCATCGCAAATAGTCATATACCATCCCTAAATAGTCTATTCACGCAAGAAGTGTCTCAACCCACGGTCCGTCCTCCTGATGAGCGCGAGTAATCCGGGAGGATATGACTGGAACCCAGGGAGCATGCGTCCTGGTCTGCTTCGGCAGAGAAACTTTGGGTATAGAGTAGGTTTCCGCGGGAGAATATGACTAGTCCGTACCCCGTCCGTCTAGGAAGAGGGTTGTTCTAGAATAAGATTCTTTTGTCAAAGTTATGTGGGTTGGCGGGCTACGTCGCTCACCTTTGTTTATCTCGGTAGACATCGCCAAGGAAGTGTTTCATTCGTGCCCGCGAACGAGAGAATCTTTGGGTAACCTGAAAGAGGTAGGCCTCTCTCGGTGAAACGAATGTTTTGACGGAAATGAAGTAGGGGTAACCTTGAAATCGTACTTTATACCTGGGGGCATGCAAACCTTTTGGAGTGCTAGCAAGGGGCGGCTATTTATTTTTTAAATTTTTAGGACCTCTAACCCTCTAAACTCATAGGATTAGTCGTTTCCGAACTTGCATAACGAAAGGATCCGGAGCAAAGCTTACGTAAGATCTAAGCTCCCTAAAAAATAGCATCTTCAATGAGACACTCTTATCATATGACTGGTAGAATCGAGCAGTTTTAGCACACAGTTCATGCTCGTTAAAAAATAAACGCAAGATCCGAGCAGTTTTAGCACATAGTTCATGCTCGTTAAAAAATAAACATAAGATCGAGCAAGTGTTTCAATCCGCGTTTAAGCTCGTTAAAAAATGAACTACCCGGTAAATAACCACTGTGAATGTAACATTATCCGCCATTAAAAGCCTTGGTCGTGTTTACACCATCACCTCCACTTTTCACTTGGCCGATCGCTCACCTCCATATGATTGTTTACCCATTTTGAGGAACAGCTGCAAAGAGTGATTTCACCTAGCCACCCTTGTGACACTGCCGTGATTGGAAAATTCCAACCTGTACCTGGAATCAGCTGCTAACCTGCTTTATCACTCGTTCCTCAAAAGACGAGTCTTCTTTAAGCTCTTTTCATCTGACTCGTAAAATATGAAAAGATTGCCGAGTTTTGGCCTTCCAGCTCGTTAAAGCGATCGGAAGTGCTATCCCTCCTCTAGATTTTAATCTTTTTGGACCTGAGGGATTATTGCACAAAAAGATCGAGCGCTTGTTTTGTTCGGCTCGTTAAAACTATCGAAAACTCATCCCTTCTGTATTGTTTTATACTTTTTCGGACTTAAGGGATTAGATGACGAAAAAGGAACTTTGGAGTTATCTTTACGTACCTTTTCAGACTCTCTAAAAATGAAAAGGGACCGAGTTGTCTTTGTCGTTAGACTCATTAAAATCATTAAATAGCGACAAACTTGTCTTTAGACGAGAACGAGTTTCACTATCGCTAGGCTCGTTAAAACATAGCGATGGGCTTGCCCGAAGGGCAAGTTATAGAACAAGCATATGTTATCCTCCTCAAGCTTGACAAAAATAAAGAGGTACTGATGTCAGCGATGACTGGGGAAAAATTAAAGAGGTACTGGTCAGCAATGACTGGGGAAAAATTGGGAGAAACTAAAGAAAACTTCGATGGTAGCAAGTCGCTCTTGAGCATGACACTTTTCCTCCGTACCACAATCGGGTTGGGTTGTTTCATTCACCGGTCACATCACCATGGTTTCGCCATACCATCCATATTTGGGGTAATGCTACCGATCCATTGCATCAGTGTTGCCATATGTTCAAGAGAAGTCATTCAGAGAAGTCAACCATGTCCCATCCACTGCCGTACATTATCCTTCATCCTTTCATGACCGCCACCCTGAATCATATGTCACAGATCGTTTTCACCTCCATCAAAATCATTAGCTCCGTTCCGTGTCACTGATGTGGGATTCATTAAGGCCCTCCTTTGACGGATCGCTTCTTGTCGACATCAGCTCATTATCCAAGAAGTTGATCTAGGAACACCCCCTTCAGTACTTTGAAGCTTGCATACCTCAATGGCAAGTTTCTCACTTTCGGCGACAGGTATACATCAATGACCTTCGACCGAAAGATTTTGCGTGGTGTTCGACGCCAAGTCCTTTATTCACACCACGTGAATTGTACTGCAGTACCTTGAGGGTCATTATCTTTATCGGTGATTCCTCTCGCGCTTGTTAACGGTTTACCTCATTGACCGGTAATCAAGCGATGTCTTTCCATGTTCGACTTCAGAACATTTCTCACATGGATCGACTTGTACTTAGAGTGAAGATCGAACGAGTTTGAAGACCCCGGATCTAGTTTCATCCATCCAGGCTGCGATATATATTCAGGAAAGATAAAGACATTTGACATGTACATCATTGCAGCAGATGATCATCCTACTCAAAGGATGATAATTTCATCAAAATTATCAGTCTACCATCAGACGATTGTCTGTTCTATGTACAGAAAATGAATTTATAAAGCTGAGCATGGGAATGCCCGCCTCAGCTAGATCATGAAAGCAGCATGAAAAATAATGTATTGTATTGTATGTTATTACAGGTCTCCTCCCAGCATTGGATGAACTTCGGACCCTCCTGGATAAAGCATTTCACCCGATAAACGGCCTCATACTTTAGGGGGCAACTGTTATAGACATTTTTGTGCCTTACAGCATTGAGCATGAAATGTCCATAATATAAGGGATCCAAAGTCCCTAAACATGTTGTTCCTACCCCTAGAGGAACAAGGCTAACAAACCACAGCAATTCACAGAAGTTCTCCACCAGAAACTGCTCAAAAACAAGTCAATTTAGGGTCATTTCAGTGGCTACACTAGCTGTTTGCGCTGAATGTCAAAGCCAACACTGGCTACCTGCGCTGAATGTCAAAGGGAACACTGGCTACCTGCGCTGAGCGAGAATGGACATGTGGCAAGTTCATTTCTCAAGGTGTCAAAACCCACGAAGCTTCCAAAATGACACTTGCCTCAGGGAATTCGACTGGTGATGAGTAAGAGGTTCCAAATCTCCAAGTGGAAGCAAGAACCTCCAAGTGGAATCAAGAACTGATAGAGGGAGAGGACACTAGTCAGATCTCAAGCTGACTCATCCTCTCTCCAAACATCTATATATGGATCTCTCCTCCATGAGATCCGGGGGCTGGAATTTTGTTATTGCAAAGAATTGTTGTTGGTTTGAGATCAGAATCATTGGGTGCTTAATGCTTTGAAGGGAGGTGAAGATAGGAATTCCATTTTGCTGGGAAGGAGATGCTGGATTGGAGCCCTCTGGGTTGTATCTCTTCCTGAACCTTGTTATTCATCAATAAAGCTATCTTGGTTTCTCCTATATACTGGTGTATCTTTGATGTATGATTGCATTAGTATGTTTAGTTTACTTCTAATCCTGAACTAGTTATGAATATGAATCTATGTCTTGTGTAGTGTTCTTCTCTTGTGATCTTGCAGAAACCCGTTGAAGCTGGGCGAGCGAGAAGGCAAGTAGCTGGGAACTCTCCAAGAGAAGAGAAACTGGATCAAGGGACAAACGGAAGACACCGGTTAGTCCATCCATCTCTCTTCATTCTAATTCATAAAGGAAGAATACTAGAATAGCTGTCTCTGTTTGTTGCTAAGGCACTGTCACACCTTAGGTGGATAGGATCGTCCTGCATAGGCATTTTTCCCCACAACAACTGTTCCGCATCAAAGAGATGGAGATCTCGTCCCACGCTAGCTTTGATAAATCAACTAGACCAAAAATGTTACAGGGAGAACCCAGGGTTGGACCAGAACCGAAAGCTTGTAACCCATCTCTACGCCATGAGAAAGAGCCACCCACTGCAAAGATGTTATCCTACAAACCATCGAGCTGACTCACATTGAGATTAGCTTCGCGGCTTGGTACAATAGGAATAGGAGAAGAACACGCCTTATTTCTGGGCTCTAGGGTAGCGTGATCACCTTCTACGTAGAGATAGGACTGTTTGCTGATCATAGTTAATCCTGAATGTATATCAGGAAGATGAAGATCCAAAGAAATGCTATCCTACAAACCATCGAGTTGACTCGTATTGAGATTAGCTTCCCTCCCTAGTACAAAGGGAATTGGAGATGAACACCCCTTTTTGTTGGGCTCGAGGGCAGTAAGATCACCTTCTATGCAGAGATAGGACTGTTTTCTACTCTCAACTAATCCTAAACAAGTATCAGGAAGATGAAGATCTGAAGGAAATTGAAGCAGATCTAGGGGACCAACAGAACTGGCTTAATATGAGAGAGTTGAGTTATTATTAACCTTCAGCAAAGGGAATACATCAGAAACCCCCAAAGACCCACCAGATAACCATTCTTTGAGTGCTAATTTTTTATCAGAGGAGAAAAGTCTATGGGAAACTACTCTCGCGGAAGAATTTAGGGCTAATTTATGAAACTTCGAATTCTGATTCTACTTCCGAATCTCCTCCAATCGCAGGGACTTCAAAGCCGAACAAGCATCTATCCTGGCCCAAAGGGAGGTGGAAAATAAGTTTGCAAGATCTAGATGCAAACCCATAAGATAACAAGAGAGCAGATTCGGGGATCTTCTAACCCTGTTGATTTCTACTCTTAGTAAAGCTAAACTAGCCTTAAGGAAAACCTGATGGTTCTGGGGAGTGTGAAGGCAATGATTAATCGGGGAAAATATCGGGATGACGGAGGAGTCTCTGCATATCTCGTAAAGAAATATCATGTGATTTATGCCGAAAAATCTCTCATAAAAAAAAAAGATATTATTAATTTTATCAATAATATGAAAATACATCTAGTATTAATATAATCATTTTTAAATGTGATAAATATGTCTGAGATTATTTTGATTTTAAATTTTCCTAGTTACCTCAGTTTGTTGAGATGATAAATATTGTTAATAACTTTAATGATGAAAAATGGTGAAATAAAAATTTTGAATGCAAAGTGACAATGTAATAGTGTTGAATGATAGAAAATGTGAATAATAAGAATGTAGTCAATTACAAATAGTCTTTGTTGTAATCAATCTCAAACTATTTTATTCTACTATTCTTATTGTCACCCTTATTAGTTTTGTCATATTTTCATATTGATTATATGAAAAGGATAGTCGAAATCGTAAACCATTTAAATCTTTAGCTCGAGTTTTTGTAGTAAACATCACACCTTGTCTCTCTTTCTCTCCAATATTAATAAGTTGAATTACTATAACACAAAAATAAATGTACGTTGCCAATAATATTTTGTGCTTACATTGAAATCAATGCGCATTGTTAATCCAATCACTTCAAGATTACATCAAATTAGAAATCAAAATCTACACTTAAATCGATGAATCTAATGCAATAAAGAAAATAAGATTAGAAAACAACTTCTACACTTAAATAAATGCATCTAATGCAAACAATCAATAAGATTAAAACTCAACATCTACACTCAAATCAATGCATCTAGTGCAAGTAAGAAAATATGATTAGAAACCAAAATCTACACTGAAATCAATGCATTTAGTGCAACAAATCAAATAGGATAAGAAATAACCATATACACCGAAATCATTGCATTTAGTGAAAGAAATGAAATAGGATTAGAAATCATTTACATTGAAATGGATGCATCTAGTTCAAGCAATCAAATATAATTAGAAATTAGCCTCTACATTGAAATCAATGCCTCTAGTGCAAGAAATCAATTAGGAATAGAAATCACCATCTACACTAAAATCTATGCATTTAGTGAAAACAATCAAATAGGATTAGAAATAATCTACATTAAATAAATGTATGCAGTGCAAACAATCAAATATCATTAGAAATCAACATCAACATCTACACTAAAATTAATGCATCTAGTTCAAGCAATCAAATAGGATTAGAAATCGCCATCTACACTGAAATCAATGTATCTAGTGCAAGAAATTTTCTTCCCTCTCTCCCCCCTCCATCTATCCCTCTTTGTCTCTCTATCTCACACCCCAAACACACACTCTCTCACTCCATATTTATAAATCTCTCTGTTCCTCCCTCTCTCCATCTCTCTCTTCTTCCCTCTATTCACCTTCCATCAATATCTCTATCTCCCTATGTCTCTCTATATCACCCCAAAAACATACACTCTATTTCTCCAGTATATCTATCTATCCCTCCCTCATCCTCTCCCTCTCTCTCTCTATCTCTCTCTTCCCCTTCTCTCCCTCTCTCTCTCTATTTCTCTCTTCCCCTTCTCTCCCTCTTCCCCGCATCTCTCTCTTTCCTCCTATTATCCTCTCTCCCTCTCTCTCTCTATTTTTATTATCACTCCCTCTCACTCTTTCCACCTTTCTCCCTTTATGTATTTCTTCTTATCTCCCTCTCTCCCTCCCTCCAACTTAATCTCTCTTTCCCACTCTCTCTCTCTCTCTCTCTCTCTCTCTCTCTCTTTTCCCTCCAACTCTGTTACTATATCCCTCCCTCTCTCTTTCTCTCTCCTTTTCTCCCCCCTTCTCTCCACCTCTCCTTCTTTGTCTCTTTATCTCACCCCCAAACATACACACTCTCTATCCATCTCTCCATTTTCACTCCCTCTCTCTCTCCACTTATCACTCTCTATGCCTTTCTTCTTCCCTCCCTCTCTCCCCCTCTAACTCCATCTCTCTATCCCTCCCTCTCTACTCCTCCCACCTCCTCTCTCTCCCATCCTTCTTCTCTCTCCCTTTCTCTCCTACCTCTGTCTCTGTCTCTCTATCTCTCTCTCTCTGTCTCTCTCTCTCTCTCTCTTTGCCCTCCAATCCTCTCTCTCCCCCCATCACTCTCCTCCTCTCTCTCAATTCCTCTATCTCATCCTTCCTCTCTCTCCCTTTCTCTCCTACCTCCCTCTTTCTTCCCCCTCTCTCTCTCTCTCTCTCTCTCTCTCTCTCTCTCTCTCTCTCTCTCTCTTTTCCCTCAGATTATCTCTCCCTCTCTCTCTCTCTCCCCCCCCCTCCAACTATGTTACTTTATCCCTCCCTCTCTCCTTCTCTCCCCTTTCTCTCCTTCTCTCCTTATTTGTCTCTTTATCTCACCCCTAAACATACACACCCTCTCTCCATCTCTCCTTTGTCAATCCATGTCCCTCTCTGCTTCTTACTCTCTATGTATTTATTCTTCCCTCCCTCTCTCCCCCCCCAACTCCATCTCTCTATCCCTCCCTCTCTCCTCCTCTCTCTCAAGTCCTCTCTCTCTTCTTTCCCCTCTCTTCATTCCTCTCCTACCTCCCTCTCTCTTCCCCCATCTCTCTCTCTCTCTTCCCTCCAATCCTCTTTTCCTTTCTCTTACCTCCTAGATAGATATATTCCCATGATGAAAATCATCATGAAGTACTTCACATGTTAGGGTAGGTTTTCTAGGCTCTATTCCTATCATATTTGGCTACTCATGCATTTTACGAGAGTCAAAATGCTCAATATGCCCTACTATCATTATCAAGGCATTGACAAGATGTCATTCATTGCACAAAGGAAGGATTATGATCATCAAATTCAAAGCATCTTTCACCACTCCCTCATCAAAATGATAATCCTACACCACCTTAATCAACTTAACATTGGATGGGGCACTTTTATATCTAATGAGATTTTTACAGTCCCACCTATTTAGCATGGCCAAGAAGCACCTTCATCTTCTCATCCATCCACCTCCATTTCTCCACCTCAGCCCATACATCATCCATCTTCACCTGATGAGTCAGCCACACCATCACCATCATCATCACCATCCCATGAGCCTATTCATTCACCTGGCAGAGATAGAGGTAGTGAGCAAGAAAATATTGAGCATGGTAAGAGCAACAAGCCCAAAGAGGCTCGTCTTGATACCTTGACACATACTTATCAGAGAGGGCATAGGCAAGTGTTTTCCCCACAGATTATGGCAGGGGACTTTCCTTATTCATCAGTAAAATAGGTAAAAAAGGGTAACGAAAAGGTTATAGAGGCAAAGATCTAGTAGCAGGTGGAAGACCTCCATGAGATAAAGCATGATTTCAGTTAGTTGACCCAGATGAACATGATGATAGTTAGAAGGCAACCATTGTCATCAAGGAGAATAATGCACTCATAGGATAGCTCCAGGTGTTATAAAATTATATATTATAGATCAATGGAACACATAAAATATTTCAGAAATATAAACACAGAAATCGCATAAAACAAGAGAGACACAGATATACGTGGTTCACCCAGTTTGGGCTATGTCCGCGGAGAAACAACCAGTCCTTATTTTATTATATTATCCAACAAACTGAAGAGATACAACCTACAGCAAATCCGCTGTAACTCCCCCGCACCCCCTTGCGTGGAGGGGTAAACAATCTTCCTAGGGTATACATCCGACTGAAACCTTTGAATACAGAAGATAATCAAGCTCCACACCCAACAATCTCCCACTTGGAGACTAATTATAGCAACTCCATTGTTGCTTCATTTGCTAGACAATGAATCTGCGTTGGACCTGGCTGTTTCTCATCTTCTTCCTCATACTTGAAGACAAATTGAAACTGAGCAGATTCTCAGTTTCTCCCTGGTTACAACTTTTCTTAACATATCTAAAAGATTCTAGATAGTGTGTATCTTTTCCAGCTTCAACTGTCCATATTCCAATGTTGACCGTATGAAATGGTACTTGAGCTGTATATGCTTAGTCTTGGAATGAAATTCAGAGTTCTTTGTAAGATGTATGGCACTCTAGCTGTCACTATATAACTTACCCAACTCCTGCTTCTTACCCAATTCATCCAGAAACCTTTGTAACCAAATCATTTCTTTACTAGCCTCTATAGAAACAACATACTCTGCTTCTATTGTTGAGAGTGCAACAACACTTTGCAGTTTTGAGACCCAACTAATAGTTGTTCCACCTACAGTAAACACATACCCTGTTGTGCTCCTCCTGTTATCTCTATCACCCGCCATATCTGCATCAACATATCCCTGTAGAGCAATGTTTGAACCACCAAAGCATAATGCTTGATTTGTGGTACCTCTCAAATACCTGAGAATCCACTTCACCACCATCCAATGTTCTTTTCCTGGATTGTTCATGTACCTGCTTACAACTCCCACTGCATGTGCAATATCAAGCCTTGTGTAGACCATTGCATACATTAAGCTTCCAACTACTGATGCATATGGAACTTTAGACATATGAGCCATTTCTTCCTAAGTCTTGGGACATGCCTCCTTACTTAATTTGAAATGGCTAGCCAAAGGTATACCAACTGGTTTTGCATTCTGTATATTAAACCTTTTCAACACCTTTTCTATGTACTCACTTGAGACAATGTTAATTTGTGATTCTTACTATCTCTAGTTATTCTCATACCAAGGATTTGTTTTGCGGCACCCAAATCCTTCATTGCAAATTAGCTTCCTAATTTCCTTTTGAGCACATTTATTTCATGCATGTTAGAACCTGCAACAAGCATGTCATCTACATACAATAACAATATAATATAGTTTCCATCATTTTTCCTTTTGAGATAAACACAATGATCATAGTGACATTTAATATAACCTTGTTCAGATATAAACCTGTCAAATTTTAGATACCACTGCCTTGGAGCTTGTTTTAAGCCATACAAGCTCTTCTTCAACCTACACACTAGTTTCTCCTTCCCTTTTACCTCATATCCTTGTGGCTGCTGCATATATATCTCTTCCTCCAAATCCCCATGGAGAAAGGCTATCTTTACATCTAACTACTCAAGATGAAAATCTTCAGCTGCTACTAGACTTAGAATAGTTCTAATTGAAGTCATTTTCACAATAGGAGAAAATATCTCATCAAATTCTATACACTTTTTCTATGCAAACCCTTTTACCACAAGTATAGCTTATATATTTTTCTACCTCCATCTTCTTCCTTCAAATTTTAAACCCATTTATTCTACAATGCTATTTTACCTGCAGGCAACCTGACTAAGTCCCATGTCTAGTTATGTGCTAAGGATTCCATGTTTTCTTTCATGGCTTGCTCCCACTTCTTCCTGGTTTCTACTTGTACTGCTTCTTCATAACATTCTGGTTCACCAGAATCAGTCAACAATACATAATATAATGAAGGAGAGTATCGTCAGGGGGTCTACTTATCCTGGTAGATCTTCTAACACCACTTTCAGGTGTTTGTGGTGCTTGTTGCTGTTGTGGTTGTTGTTCTGGCTATTGATCATTATGATTTTCAGGCGCCATCACTTTTCTTGTGATGTCATCAAGCACTATGTATTCTATGTTTTCTTTTTCCTGTAGCTGATCCTTATACAAAACCTTTTCATTCAATATGACATCTCTACTCCTAATGATTTTGTGTTTTTCATAATCATAAAAGCGATAACCAAAATCATTAACACCATATCCAATAAAGGTACATTTCTTTGATTTTGCCTCAAGCTTTGTTCTATTTTCTTTATTAATGTGAACAAACACTTCACAACCAAAAGTCTTTAAAAAAGAGTAGTTTATCTTTTTACCTGTCCATGCCTCCTCTAGAATACCACCATCCAAGGAACTTAAAGTCCCTTTGTTTATTATATAAATAGCAGTATCTACAACATCTTCCCAAAATCATAAAGGCAATCCTGCATGTGATCTCATGCACCTTGCACACTCCATGATTGTCCTGTTCATCCTTTCTGACACACCATTTTCTTGTGGTGTTCCTGGAACTGTCTTCTCTCTACGAATTCCATTCTCTGAACAGTATCTATCAAACTCTTTGCTGTAATATTCATCTCCATTATCTGATCTGAGACACTTCAACTTTTTTCATGTCTCATTTTCAACCAAATCTTTCCATTTCTTGAAAGTATCAAATACATCATATTTATTTCGAATACAATAGATCCAGGTTTTCTTGGTTGCATCATCAATAAATGTAACATAATAATGAGAGCCAGAAAAAGATGATATCTGAACAGGCCCCCATACATTTGTATGCACAAGCTCTAATTTTTCACTCTTCTTTTCTTTCCCAACTCTAAGGAATTTGACTCTCTTTTATTTTCCATAAACACAATTCTCACAAAATTTTAAATGAACATGCTTCAAACCTAGCAACAAATTTCTTAAGTGAAGAATCTGCATCCCCTTCTCACTCATATGTCTGAGCCTATGATGCCACAATGTCATATATTCTCCTGTAGAGGTTAAAGCATTAACAAAATTAGAAATTCCATTGCATAAATACAATGTACCAACCTTTCCTCCTTTCGCTATTACCAGGGATCGTTTAGTGACCTTCCAGGTTTTATCTGTGAAAGTGGTTACGCAACCTTCACCTCCCAACTGTCCTATTGAAATCATATTTTTCTTCAGATCTAGAACATGCCTTACCTCCTTCAATAGCCATTGATTTCCATTCTGCTATTTTATGAAAACTGTACCCATTCCAACGATTTTACAGTGTTTATCATCACCCAATTGAACCTGTCCAAAATCTCCTTGAACATAATCATGAAAATGTTTGTTATTAGGTGTGGCATGGAATGAGGCCCCTGAATCTACCAACCAAGCATCAATAATATTTTCTAGTGAAAGAATCAAAGCATCTTGCAACACATCACCTATTACATTCACTTCATGATTAGTTTCTTGATGTGCATCTCCTTCTTTTCCCTTCTGAGACTTGTAGTCTTTCTTCAGGTGTCCTTTCTTCCCCCATTTCCAACACACTATCCCCGATCTGGACTTGGATCTGCCTTTTCTTGACTTACTGTGATATCCTGGGCTCTTTCCTCTTTCCATTTTTCTTCCCCTAGTCTCTCTAGTCAAAGCATTACCTGATGTCTCACTCGAGCTTTCCGTCGCATTTCCTCACTAAGGATTGCATCGACAACATCATCAAACTTTAAAGTACTAGATCCAGAGACAGAGTTACTAATGGCCATAACTAAACTATTCCAACTTTCTGGCAATGAGCACAGAAATAATAGAGCCCTAAATTCATCATCAGAAGTTACCCCTACAGAACTTAACTGACTTGTAACTGTATTAAAATCATTTAAAAGATTTGCAACAGATCCACCTTTGGACATATTCATATTAAATAAACGCTTCATAAGAAATACCTTATTTGAGGCCGAGGGTTTTTCATATAGTTTGGCCAATGTCGACATTAAACCCTCTATTTTTGTTTCCTTCAAATATTAAACGCTACCGACGTTGCTAGGCACAATCGTATTGTTCCAAGTTCCTTTCTATCGAGAATATTCCATTCTGTGTCTGTCATACTCATTGGCTTCTTTGTCTTTCCGCTCAATGGTAGGTACAAATCTCTCTAATACAAATAATCTTCCATCTGCATCATCCACAACTGGTAGCTTTGGCCATTGAATTTTTTGACCCTAAACCTACCATCTTTTGCCATTGCTCCCACTCGAACCACGAACCCTTCTCTCCAATGAGTTTATCAGCCAAATAGACCTTCAGCTTTGATACCAATTGTTAGAAAATTATATATTACAGAGCAATGGACCACATAAAATATCACAGAAATATATACATAGAAAATGCATAAAACAAGAGAGACGCAAACATACGTGGTTCACCCTGTTTGGGCTACGTCCACGAAAAAATAGCCAATCCTTATTTTATTATATTATCCAGCAAACTGAAGAGATACAACCTATAGTAGATCTGCTGTGACTCCCTCTTCGCTCTCAATCTCCTCTCTTTTCCTCACTCAGAATACAGATATATATAGACGCAATACAATTCCCTCATATATAGTGAGGGGTTGCCTTCTAGGGAAAAAAACCCTAAACTAAACATAACTTCTACCATCAAATCATCCGCCTAATGAACGACCCAGATTGACTAGAAATTACCATACTTTTACAAGGCAATTTTACATCTATTTTTAGCCTCGGGGGCGCTGCTCCTGAAACCCATGCACACCCCGTGTGGAGGGGTGTACAATCTTCTTGGGGTATACATCTAGCTGAAACCTTTAAATACAGAAGATAATTAGGCTCCACACCCAACACTAGGTCAACTTGCAAAGGGCCAAATATATTATTTCATACTATGAGCAGGAGAATAGGCAATTTGAGGTAAAAAATGAGCTCATGGAGATTCAGCTCATCAAAGCAAAGAGAGACGTTGAAAGGGCTAAGGCCTTACTTGAAGAGGCATATGGAAAATATGGTGAACATCTTGATGAACAGGTACCAAGACGAAGCCCAAGGACAAGAGGCATAAAGAGAGCTTTGGAGCTAGAAAAGAAAAGGGAGGAAGAATTAGCCAATGAGCAATTTGCCAAAATGGTGAATGAAAAATAGGAACATTGGCTTGAGAGGGTGAACACTCATCTTGAGGACCTCTTAAACAAGGCCAAAAGGGATATTGACATGCAGAGAAGGATGGCTAAGTACTATGCCATGAGAAACAAAATTGCAAGAGCTAAGCTCAAAAGAGCCCATGCAAAGATTGAAGACTTGACCAAGAAAGAGGAGAAAAGGAGGCTATATATCCTTGCCAAAGCATCACTCCATGCATCAAACACATGATCAACCATCAACTCACCAATTTTGACAATTTTTTACCAAGTTTTGCAAGTCATAATTTTCTTTGTTTTTTAAAGTATTTTAAACACAGTCAATATGTCAAACTCACAACACCTAGGGTGTTGCGCTCTTTTTTGAGGCATATGATGGAAAAAGGGCCTGAATTTTCGGATTTAGAGTGATGAGGACATGCACCCTGTGAATTTTCTAAGCATGTGGAGGAAAACTAGTCAACGAAAACGGAAAAAAACGACTAAAAATCACCTTTCTGCCTCTTTTTTGGCCTGGTCACTATGCCTTTATAGTCTTGGGAGATTATTATTTTGATAGGGGAAGTGACCTCCAAATTGAAAACTGAAGGGATATCTGGAATGCATACTCCAAGGGCATTCCAATGAGCTATCTTGGAGAAACTTTGGACACCACGAAGGCACCCAAAAGTAGTTCTAAATTTGGAGGGCGCGTTTGACACTGAGAGGGCACATTTGACAAAGGAAAGGTGCATTTGACAATCTTCTCCAATGTTCACTGTTTCTCTCCAAATTGACTTTTAGCTTTGGGAAATTGATGTTTTACTCATGTAATTGAACAATATGATGTAATTATTATGTTTTTTACTGTTATCTAGGGTAAATACATCAGCCAAATGGCCTACATGGCATGTAATGAATCAATTTGCTTAACTTAGGGGTGAGTCACTTTGACCACCCTAAACTCTAGCTATCAGTTCAACCTTTCTTGCAACTTCCCCGCCTCTCATCAACCGTTGAGGCTAGGATGAGTTGTTTTGAGTCCTATATTATGTATTTTCTTAGTCATTTTATAGGTTGGACTCTCTTGGATGTTGTAATACCTTTCAGACTTTGGCATGGAATATATTAGATGAAGTTACAACTATTTTGGTGGGATTCCTGTGGCATGGTATTTTGATCTTGTTTCTTATTTAGTTTCATATGTGTTAATATTTTGTTCCTTTCATGATCCATTTCATTCTAATTGTGTTTGATTTTCAAGGTGTGATAAGAATAATTCATCTTTGTATGCTATGTTTTGGGAAGATCATCATATATTTTTTCATTTCTTCAGTTTAAAAAGAATTCATGACCCTCATGCTCTTTTTAGCATCTCACTAGTGTAAACCATCTCATCACTATACTACGAAGTTTAAAGTACCCTGCCTACCATGCCCCATCAGATGTCTACAATTATGATTCACTTTGCCCTGACCCAGTTCATTCTCTGACCTAATTCACTCATCCTTGTGACTACCCAACCAAAACAAATCAAACAACCCTCTACACTTTACATATAGCCTAAAACCCTAATCTATCTAGCCCTCTTGGCTATGATCCTTTAGAGAGAGCCCTGTCCGGCTTGGTAGGGCTAGCTACCAAGTTAAAAGATTGGTTCGTGGTTACCTCAGCTGCACTCTTCCTCAGCCTTGGAGATCTAGAGCAGTGATAAAATACTGGCACCATTATCAGGGATGAAAGGTTCATTTTCCCTAGGTGTACGGCTAGTTCAAATTGGATTTTGGTCCTTTGGATGATAGGAGTAAGCTTCACTAAGGCTGATTCAGTGATTGCAGTGCCTAGATTGTAGAAGTTGGCCTCAAGGAGACATAGAAACAAATTATTCGGTTGAAGACAATCAGGGCTTGTTCAAAAGTAAATACGGGTACATATCACAAGTTTGATTAGACTTCGTCCCGTTGGTAAACTCTCAATCATTACTAATTTTAGATTTTTCTATTGAAGAATTTCCTTTTAAAATAATCTATGTTCAACTCACAGTCTTAGATCTCTGATCCTATTAAGTCTGACCCTGTTAAGATATTGGCTTCTAAGAGATGCACCAGGTCAAACCTTGACCCTAATCCTCCTTCTCCAGTTGATGACACTGAGAGATTGTTGAGAAAGCCTAAAGTCCCTGTCCCTGAGACCGAAACCACAAAATTGGAAAGGACCACTTCCTTGCCAGATCAACTACATAGTATCGTGGATATACCTTTTAACATTAAATTTTACTTATCCTTATTCTGATCAAAGTCTAAGTCTAGTCTTACTGAAGAAGTTTTCAATCCTATAAAATTTGACTCATACCTTTCTGACTCAAATTCATTGTTTAACCAACCTTCTACCGCTTCTCAGTCTTTAAAACTTTAGGACGAGATTTGGTCAAATTTTGATAGACTTCAAAGCCTAGCGTATCAATTACAGATCACAGCTAAAAAGGCTTATATTCAATATCAACTTGAGCTCTTATCTTCTGCCACACCCTCTACTACACCTCCAAAAGCATCCACCTCACCCCCTCCATCTTCATCTCAATCAACGCAACCCATTGCAATTCCCATCCAACATTCCCCGAGAGTTTTGGTGAGATTTGCACCACTAGTGTTACTGAACTGAAAATGGGGCACTTAGGCTTCTTGTCTAAACTACAAGAACCCATCCCACTTCCAAAGCTTTAAATATTCCCAAGTCTTATTGGTTAACCAATGCGGAATTGATAATATGTGCTTGAAGATAAGGTGTATGCTGGTATTTATTTTAAACTGTTTGTGTACTTTAAAATCTGTTGTTTATGTTGATATAAGACATACATAAAACAGTAAACAATTCAGCACTAAAACAGACACATGGAGAGCAATATTAATTTGGAGTTCACCCAAAACTCTTGGGCTACGTTTCCTTGAGCTCTAGGGATCTCTGGGATTATGGTAAAGTCCTTTTACAAGCTCCTTGGCTCAAATCCATTGATTTTTCACATAAATAATGGGTTTAGACACCATTTTATCCCCACCTCTTGAAGCTCTCAGCTTTCTGGCTCTCGACTCTGGCTCTAGCTCTTGGCTCTGGCTCTTGGCTCTGGCTCTAGCTCTTTAGCTCTGGTTTCTTTGGCTCTCTGGCTTTTTCACTTGACCTCCAAGTGACTCCCTCGGCTGCTCTACGCATTCACTTTTGCTCTCTCAGCCTCTTTTTGCTTCTACCTTTTCCTTTATGTGATCTTACTCTCAATTGAGCTCTTTTTTCTCTGGTTCGCCTTAGCTTCCTGCTTTGGCTTTGCTTTATGTGCTCCTGTCTCATACCTATTCTTTTTTTTTCTTTCTGTCTCATTTTGTGGCTTTAAGCCAATCAGCGCTATCTATTCATTTTCCCTTTTCTCGAGCTCTCTAGCCCTGGCCTCTATCTGCTCAAATCCCCTTCTAAGCATTAGTAATCATGGCATAATGTCTCTAGGGAAGGCGGCCACCTGTTCTGCAACAGAAGGGACCATCGAGCCTTTGAAATTCCCAAAATTAGCGTTCTTGGCTTACACAAGAAAATACACTAAACATAGGAAAAATCCGCAGAAACTCTTTCTTTTGGATTTCAAAAATCATCAACTCCACCCTAGACTCCTATCGGGTCCACCTGAAATCGCTATCGCAAGTCGCAATGCCCCTGTGCCGCGGTTCCCTTTGTATTTATAAAAATACATTAAAAATACTGAAAATCCCGACAATATGGCTCATATCAGACTTGAAATAATTATGCAGTGGCATTTACAACCCTTTCAAGTCCAGTCGCATCGCATCGGCACATATATTACTCCAACACAATATTGCGATGCGATTCATCGCAATCACGTATCGCATGGACCCTGGGTCTTTCCATATGGCATGGCTTAAGCCAACACTGATTCGCCGATGCCAATATCGGAGATCACCATATCGCTTAGTGTGGGGTCCCGCCCTAAGCCCCATGCCACCGCTGATGCCAATCCGCCGATATCAATGATCGACATTTCGCATGGGCCCGGGGTTTCACCTTAGGTTGACTCGATATGTCGAGGATCAGCAGTCAGGGGTGCTTCCCCTTTTCACTTAAGTCCACCTTTGACCTCCTCCGATGCGATTTTTCTTCATAAAGCCTTTTAGGCCATTTTTTTGAAGATTTGCCTTTTCTGCCAAAGAACAAAGGGCATCTTCTTTCTGCGATAACTTCTGCATACTAACTCCATTTTTGCCCATTCAAGTTGCAATAGATTTAAAATGAGATGATCTCTGCAATGGGCCTAGTTCGAGGAACTTCCTTGGACTTTTATTTTCCTCTGTGAGGAACATTTAGAGTTAGGAGTCTATCCAAAATCTATTCTGGATCACACCTTCCCACTAAAAGAAATTTTGGTCTCTAAAAGACCGATATACTGATCTAAACAGTAAATGAGAGTGACTCACCCTATTCTTTCAACCTCCCTACACTTGCCTTGCATAGTTCCTCTGAACCAAATTTTTTGACCACTTCCCTTCTTGGATGGGTTGGTCTTCCCAGAAAGAACTGCCTTCCTCCTTGCCTTTGTTATGAAACCAGCTCAAGAAAAGATAGAAAAGATAGATCAATGCCTTAGAATTCAGCCTCTTCGAGGGGGCAACCTCCTTTACATTACATAAATGAACAATTCTTGGATGATTCAAATGACAAAACCTCCTTTCTATATATAGGAGTCTATGGAGTCACAATATAATCCAGCCGACCTAATAATAATAATATAAAGCCACAAAAATAACAATAGAGGGATTATATGGGCACATTAATAACAATATGGGGGTAATGGGGGCACAACAATATAAATAAGGGGTATAACTACAATAGTAATGGGGTAATCACTAGTATTATAGGGACCCAACATGCCCCTCTCCTTCAAAAAAGTGTTGTCCTCAACGCTTGAGTAGTTCAGGATACTTCTGCATAAAATTCTCATCCTCCCATGTGGAATCTTCAGCGGATAAGTTCTTCCACTTGATAAGGTACTCTGAAATTGATCAATTTCGTAGCTGTCGAGTTCTTGTTTCTCTAACTGCTTCCAGTTCCAATATAATTTTTCCTTCCTCATCAAGTTCTGGCAATATTGTTTGAACTGGGAGCTTGTCGCCTATAACCTTCTTTAAGCATGAAACATGGAAAACTGGGTGCAATCGAGAAGCTGCAGGAAGCTCCAATTTGTATGCCATAGTACCAATCTTTTGCAACACCTTGTACGGACCATAATACTTTGGTGATAATTTATTATCCTTCTTATCTTGGTTGAGGGACATTTTCTTATATGGTTGTAGCCGTAGGAATACCCAATCACCTACATCAAAACTTCTTTCACTGCGATGTTGATTTGCCTGTTGTTTCATTCTATTCTGTGCCAACACGAGGTTATCCTTTAAGAGTTGGAGGACTTGTTGTTGATGTTCGATGTGATGTTCCACTGCCTGAACCTTAGAATTTTCTCTTAAATATGATGTGATGGATGGTGGTTGATACCCATAAAGTGCCATAAATGGGGTCATTTTTGTTGCTGTATGAAAGGAAGTGTTATACCACCATTCAGCCAGAGGCAACCATTTGACCCATTGTGTCTGTTTATCAGATACAAAGCAACGAAGATATCCTTCCAAACATTTGTTTACTATCTCAGTTTGCCCATCAGATTGAGGATGATAAGATGAGCTATGAGCTAACTGAGTACCAAGACAAGAAAATAATTGTGTCCAAAAATTTCCAGTGAAAATGAGATCTCTGTCACTTACAATAATCTTTGGGTTTCCATGTAGCTTTTGAATTGTTTCCATAAATGCAGTAGAAACTGTACTGGCTTTAAATGGATGTGATAATGCACAAAAGTGTGCATACTTGGTAAGTCTATCAACTACCACCATGATGACACTCTTTCCCTCAGACTTGGGTAAACCTGTGATAAAATCCATTGATACGTCCTCCCAACGTTGGTTTGGAATGGATAAAGGTTGTAATAGACCCGGTGTCTTAATTGTTTCAACTTTATTTTGTTGGCAAACCAAACATTCTGCCAGAAACTTTTGAATATCTGATTTAAGGCCATCCCAAAAAAATTCCTTCTTAACCCTGTGGTAAGTTTTTAAAAATCCTGAGCGCCCTCCTAAGGGAGAAGTGTGCAATTCCATAAGAATCTTTTGTTTTAGCTGGGAATTCTTACAGAGGTATAAGCGATCTTTGTACCATAACGAATCATTTTTCCAGCTAAATGTATCAGACGTACTGGAATCTTGTTGTAGCTTTCGAATAAGTGCCCACACTTCTTCGTCATTCTTCCATTCCTCCCTTGCTTCATTTATCCAATCTGGTTGGATGATAGAAATAGTGCACAACAATGCTTCCACATCCTCATCCTTCCTTGAGAGTGCATCTGCCACCACATTTTGCTTCCCTTTTTTGTAGATGATTTCAAAGTCATAACCCAACATCTTTGTGACCCACTTTTTTTGCTCTTCAGAGGATAATCTTTGTTCTAAAAAGTATTTAAGGCTATCATGATCCGTTTTTACCTTGAAGTGTCTTCCCATTAGGTAGGGTCGCCATATCTTAAGTGCATGGAGTATTGCCAACATTTCCTTCTCATAAATAGCTTTGCTTAGAAACTTTCCCTTGATTGGACGACTTTCAAAAGCAATGGGTCTTTCATCTTGCATTAGAACAGCACCAATTCCATTTCCTGAAGCATCACATTCCACAATAAAGGTTTTTGTGAAGTCCGGTGTAGCTAAGACCGGTGCTTGGCACATTGCCTCTTTAAGATGTTCAAAGGCCTTTGTTGCTTCCGGAGTCCATGAAAATGCATCTTTCTTCAATAATGTCGTTAGAAGTGCTGCTATTCTCCCATAATTCTTAACAAACTTGCGATAATACCCTGTCAACCCAAGAAATCCGCGCAAATGCTTTATGGATGTGGGGATTTTCCATTCCTTAATGGCTTTAATTTTGGTAGGGTCTACCTTAACTCCTTCATGAGATACAATATGACCCAAATATTCCACCTCCTGGACTCCAAAGAAACATTTGGATCTTTTGGCATATAATTGTTTCTCTTCCAATAGTTGTAGCACCTTGTCAACATGTTCAACATGATCCTTCCAAGACTTGCTGTAGATAAGTATATCATCAAAAAATACTAACACAAATTTTCTAAAGAATGGTTTGAAAATTGAATTCATCAAACCTTGAAATGTTGAAGGTGCATTGGTAAGGCCAAAAGGCATGACCAAAAATTCATAATGACCCTCATGAGTTCTAAATGCCGTTTTTGGAATGTCTTCAATCTTCATTCTGATTTGATGATATCCTGAACGAAGATCCAACTTGGTGAAGTAAATTGATCCATGCAATTCATCTAGTAATTCATCAATGACAGGAATGGGGAACTTATCTTTAATAGTGAGCTTGTTGAGCTCCCTATAATCCGGACACATGCGCCATGATCCATCCTTCTTGTGCACCAATACTACTGGAGCAGAGAAAGAACTTTGACTCGGTTGAATTATACCAGCCTCTAGCATTTCTGCAACCATACGTTCAATTTCACTTTTTTGGACATAGGGATATCTGTACGGCCTGATGTTTGGAGGAACACTTCCTGGAATCAGATGAATAGCATGATCATGATCACGCATAGGTGGGAGACCTTTGGGAGTCTCAAATACCTTGGAATGATTGTCCAAGACTTTTTGGAGATCTGGAGAAATAGATGATTCTAATGTGGAAACATCTAGCGAACATAATTGTGCAATTACACCCCTTTGCTCCTTTTTTAGAAGCTTTGTCATACCATTAGAGCTGATTATCTTTCCTGGTTTCCCTGCAATACCCCTTAATTCAACTTCCTTTCCTTCCACAAAAAATTTGATGAAAAGTTCTTGAAAATTAAAAGCTATTGTACCCAAGGATTGTAGCCATTGGACTCCTAGTACAACATCAGCACCTCCCATTGGAATGGAAAGCATTGGGCTAGTCAATACATATTCTTCCATCGATAGCTTGATATTATGGCACTTTCTTTATTGTTCCTCCATTTGCAATCATCACTTGACACTCTGGTGCTGGATATAGGAAGCAATTCAATTCTTTTGCTACCCTACAATGAATAAAATTGTGGGTGCTTCCTGAATCAATCAACACTATCACCTTTTTCTTCTTGATTTGTCCTTCTATCTTGATCGTTTGAGGAGTGGTAATTCCCGCCAATGCATTACAAGATATGGTCGGATTTATTTGTTCTTCATCTAGGCTTTGTTCCTGGAGCATATCCTGTTCTTTTGACCTTTCTTGCTCCTTTTCTTCTTCCTCTTCAAAATCTATGTAGAATAATTTCTTCTCAGCACACTTATGACCTTTAGTGTATTTGCTATCACAACTATAACAAAGCCCTTTTGCTCTTTTTTCTTCCAATTGTTGTGGTGTCAACCTTATAGGTTGTAGAAGACTAGGGGCAACTGCACTTCCATCTTTATAGTTGTGAGTGGTATGCTTCCTGGTTGCCATAATTTTGCTTTCCATTTTTCTTGCTAACCTGAATGCCTTCTCTAATGAATCAGGTTCCCAAAGTCGAACATCATGTTGGATATTATCCTTTAAAGATCCTATGAACACATCAATCCTATGATGCTCTGGAATATCTTTTACCCTTATGTTCAATTTTTGGAACTCCTCAATGTGCTCCATTATTGAACCCTTTTGTTTGAGACTTATCAATTGGCTAAAAAAAGTGTTGCTTTCTGTATCCTCATAATGTGCTATCAATTCTTCCGTAAAAATTGGCCAAGTGATAAATTGTTTACGAGAGCAAAGCCATTGATACCATACAAATTGATTTGGTTCCAAATATAGAGTTGCCATACATACCTTTTGTGTGTTTTGCACATTATTGAGATCGAAGAACTGCTCCATCTATAATATCCATGTGGCGGGATCCTTGCCATCAAACTTCCTCATATTGATTTTTGGAATATGGTGGGTCGATCCAACATTAGAGTCTATGGAATCATGATTAACATTTCTTTTGTTCACATCATGAGTTTTCTTTACAACCTTTTCACCATTAGTAAGTATTTCTTGTAGAAAATTTGTCAAATTTGTCTTCAAATCTGCCATGTCTGTCTTCAAATCTGTCCTCAAATCTGTCTTCAGATCATCCATCTTAGCTTCCATGCCCTTTATCTTAGATTCCATGCCATTTATCTTAGCATCTGTTAGCTTTTGTGAGCATGACATCTGTCGCACTTGTTCTTGTAATTTTGATATATCATGTAGCATTTCTTCCTCTTCTTCATGAGTCATGCTAGAGCTTTCAGGTTCCTTACTAGGTGTTTGCATTTTTTTTCCTCGGGGCATCAGTTACCGATAATAATGCTTTACTATGCCCTTTGAATTCCTTCAAACCAAGCTTATGCAAAAATAAAAAATAAAAACTACACACCTTTTTTTACTTTGTAGAAGCCTGATATTGAATCTGATGTATCTCTGTAATTTCGAATCATCCAGTTCTAAAATTGTGACCTGTAGTATCCTTCTATGTCCGCTTTCCAATGCCACTAGTCTGAACCAAATTGGATTCTCCAAGAAAGAGTTATGCACAATCTCCCACAGTGACCTGATTATAGACTAGTTCAGTAGAGCGAACTTGTATGAAGTGCCACGTGTCACTGTTTCAACCTTTGACTCTGAAAAATATATAAAAGAAAACTACAGTCCGTCCTCTTTCTATACCTTCTTATGAAATTTCAATCCGATGCTCAGAAAGAAAGTTATGACGATTTTCCCCAGGTCACCTGTTTTGAGTGTAATTCAGGAGTCTGCAAAAAGACCAACTTCCTGAGATCATATCTCCGAAAATATCACGCGAAAAGCTCTGAAATTCGGACACAAGGTTCAGCGTGATTTCTTCTCAAATGGTTTTTTTTTTCAACTTCTGAAACGTCACAGAAACAAAGTTATAGCGAAAATACCACGATGACCTGTTTGGAGCAGCGAAACCCTAGAATCCAAAGCTCTGATAACAAATGTTATGAAACCAGCTCAAGAAAAGATAGAAAAGATAGATCAACGCCTTAGAATTCAGCCTCTTTGAGGGGGAAACCTCCTTTACATTACATAAATGAACAATTCTTGGATGATTCAAATGACAAAACCTCCTTTCTATATATAGGAGTCTATGGAGTCACAATATAATCCAGCCGACCTAATAATAATAATATAAAGCCACAAAAATAACAATAGAGGGATTCTATGGGCACATTAATAACAATATGGGGTAATGGGGGCACAACAATATAAATAAGGGGTATAACTACAACAGTAATGGGGTAATCACTAGTATTATAGGGACCCAACAACCTTCCTACAGAACTCCTGCTGAAATGATTATAGAAGGTAGTTTGAGCTTCTCTACCTTGATCATTGATCTAAGGTGGCCAAAACAGATGTGAAGTACATCTGCTCCACAAAAATTTCATTTGTAACTGTTTGACAAGCTGTCAACAACAACAGTTAACAACAACAAGAATACAGACAACAACTGGATGGAATAAACTCCTCCTTCAACAAAGAAACATATTTCACATCTTGTGAACACCTCCATATATTACCTCTACATACAAATGATGGACTAGCCAACAAGCCCACAAAACATGCCTTTAAAATAAATGACCCTTCAAGTTAAGTATGTATAAAAAGACCATTAGGACTTTTTTCAAAAGATGAAACATTCATCACTATCTCCATTTTGGAGACCAAATAAACTTTTCCCAAGTTAATATTACGTTACATGCATGTTTACAACAAAGCAATCAACCCTTCAAGTTAATTACACATACATGTTCAAATACAAGGAAAACATCAACATCCCTGTGTCCATGCATCTCATGCTCATGCATGTATTTCATCCTTCAACTTTCACTTAAGCACACTGTACTTTCGAAGCTGAAATGAACATAGTGTTGCAACAACAAAGTGAGTCTCCTACCCAACCTTTTTCCATTCACCATCTTGGTAGAAACCTGCAACTTTCATCTCATCAACAAGAAATGCAAATAGATGCATCAATAGACATGCAATCCTTAATTGGAAAAGAACTCTAACCATCTCTTACCAATCTAGTTCAAAGGTCTCTCCTTTGTCTGCACATCACCATCAACATGTGAATCATTCTGAAGCACATCATCCATGGAAACTTCATTTCCATTTCTACCATCTTCCCTTTCCACTTTCTTCAGCTTTTGTGGAAGCATTGTTGGATTCAGAGTTCAACACCTTTCAGCAAGATGCCCTTGCTTATGGCAGTAATTGTAACACATGTTCATCCTCTTGATAGCATGATTTGCCTTGTCCAATGGACCTTTGGCTTTCTGCTTCTTTTCCTTCAAAAGTTCCTTGTATGTGGCCATTCTCTTCCAACATCTAGAAACATGATGGTTATCCAAACCACAAAAGGAACATGCAATTCTTTTCCATGCTTATGTGGAGATTTACCATGCTTTTCCGAATCAAAAGGAATGTGATTAGAACCAAATTTATACCTGCCTCTTTCATCTTTATTGCCTTCATGAGGAGGTGAAGCAAATGAAGAAGTGGCTCCCTTTGGAACAAAATCAATCTCTTCAAGGCTGTTAGAGTTTCCACAACTCTTTGGTTCAAGTGTGTGCTTCTGAACACCTGCACCCTGCAAATGATGTTTCAAGCCATTGCATTCCTCTTGAATATAACCTTCACACTTCTAAGGTAGAGGACATGAAATGAAACTCATTCTTGGGACTATTTCAATGGCCTTCATGATAGCTTTGGAACTCTCTCCTTAAGACTGTCCATAGCCAATACCCAAATAATTAGGCCTTTCCTCAACCATTATTGGTTCAACAATACCTTGTGCATGCCTTCCCAAGCCCTTTCCTTCATAGCCCATCTTGGACATTAGCTTGGAACCTATGCCTCTTGTATGATTTTCAAAATAACCCATATAAGCATTCTTAGAAGAATTTGAAGACAAACTGGAATGGTTTACCTCTTCTTCAAGCTGATACTTGACCAAGGCTTCTTGGGAAACAAAGAGCTATGACTCCAACTCATGCATCCTCTTCTGGTTCATCTTTGCAATATGAAGTTGCCTCTCCATTTCCCGCAGTCTATCAAAAAGCAATTTCTTCTCTTCCTTCATGGAATTCAATTGATCTCTAAGTATGTTGCTCTTTCTTCCATCCTCGTACATTTCTCTCACCTTTTCCATCATGATGAATAGATCTTGCTTCATGTCTCCATCAAAGAGTCTTGTGATGGAGAAGGAATTTGAGGATACACTTGAGGAAGTTTTCATTATGCCAATGAAAAAATAACTTCAAAGAAGATTAATAAAGAGCTTATTTCAGCAACCTTTTGCAACAAACCTCTTGTGCTCAAAGGATTGCTTTAGGGTCCTTTGGGATAGAAGAATGCCTTCAGCCCTTCTTCCTTCTTATCTTTCCCAGACTAAGCTATCAATACCTTTCCCTTCACCTCTGCAAACTCAAACAATAGTCAGTCTGCAAAAGAAGCATACAATCAGCCTCTTGTTGTTCAAACACCCTTCAGACAAGCAGTCTTTGCTTTGTCAATCAGGCATTCTGATAAAACCTTCTTTGAAGGTGGGGTTAACCAAACTTAAGCTTCGATACCACCTGATCTAAAAATGGGGCACTTAGGCTTCTTGTCTAACTTACAAGAACCTCTCCCACTTCAAAAGCTTTAAATATTCCAAAGTCTTATTGTTAACCAATGTGAGATTGATAATATGTGCTTAAAGATAAGATGTATGCTGGTATTTATTTTAAACTGTTTGTGTACTTTAAAATCTGTTGTTTATGATGATATATCACATACATAAAACAGTAAAAAATGCAATAATAAAACAGACACATGGATAGAAATATTAATTTGGAGTTCACCCAAAACTCTTGGGCTACGTCTCCTTGAGCTCTAGTCAACTCGATTAGGCTCTCTGGGATTATGGTAATGTCCTTTTATAAGCTCCCTGGCTCAACTCCATTGGTTTTTCACAGAAACAATGGGTTTAGACACCATTTTATCCCTGCCTCTTGAAGTTCTCAGCTTTCTGGCTTTCAGCTCTGGCACTGGCTCTTGGCTCTGGCTCTTAGCTTTGGCTCTAGCTCTGGCTCTTTGAATCTAGCTTCTTTGGCTCTCTGCAATTTACAACTCTCTGGATTTTTCACTTGACCTCCAAGTGACTCCCTCGGCTGCTCTGCGCATTTGCTTTTTCTCTCTCAGCCTCTTTTTCCTTCTGCCTTTTTCTTTCTGTGCTACTACTCTCAATTGAGCTCTTTCTTCTCTGGTTTTAGCTTAGTGCTAAAGCGCCAAATCAGCTGGAGGTTTCATGTTATCCAGATTCAAATTATAAATTTGATTAAACCTTATGGTGAATTCTTGAAGATACTCAACAGAAATAAAATCTTCAAGGGGGTCAAAGAAAAGGTAAAGAGTTGGTCATAGTCGATCAAAGAAAAACAAAACAGCCATCTACAAGCAATCCAAATAAATATCATGACAGTCGAAAGAAGGATTAGATACCAAGGGATATGCCCGAGAGGAGAGAAAATGTACAAAAATAGGTAGATAAACGTAATTCCTGCAATTTAGAAACTGAAATTTCAAAGTTGAAAGTGTTAATCCCTCTTATTGAACTAGTCAAAAATAGCCATTACAAGTCTGATATAGTTAAAATTATCAAAGTTGATCCTATGTGTGACATGGTTAACATTGAAGATGACCAGCTTGAATAGATTTTTGGTCCATCCATAGATGGTCAGTCAGGAGATAGTGATGTTCCTCCATTTTATCTCATTTTGAGAATTCACCAATTTATTCTTCACAACTCCATGCTTGACTCCATAACCTCTCATAATTTAATTCCAAAAACCATCATGGAATTGTTGGGTCTAGATATAACTCGTGAGTACCATGACTTGTATTCTTTTGACTCTGGTAAGGTTTGTTGTCTTGGCCTAATCAAAGATTTGGTAGTATCCTTGGATCAAATCCCTGCTAAGAATGTTTTAATGGATGTGGTGGTAGCTGATATACCACCACAGTTTGGCATGTTATTATCCAGATCTTGGGGAGCTAAATTAAGAGGCACACTACACTTAGACTTCTCCTATGCTACCATTCCAGTTTTCAGGAAATTGAGAAAGTTGTAACAAGAAAACAAAATGAAGTTCATGATAACCAGCAAGGATAAGCCTAATAATCATCATATAAATGTTGTACATATAGATTTAGAGTCTTTTATTTTGTATAATGATAGTGGAATGAACGATGTAGATAGTCAGCTAATAGAAATTAAAGATGTACCATAGATTTTTAATTGCATAAAGACATTTACAGATCAAGAAAAAGAAGAGCTACCAAGTTCATCTGAACAGCCATCAGACAAGGCACAAAAAGTTCAAATCAACCATTCGAGAAGGTAATGGAAAATTTAGAAGAGTCCAAAATGAAAGTTCAGAAAATTGACCCAAAACAGAAAAAAGATGTACAACTCTTGGAAGAGCAAAGCGGCCTTTGGACCATGGACTTTGATGGTGCCCTTGGGAAAGACGGATTGGGTATCGACATTTGGATTTGAATCCCACGTCATCATCAATGAGGTAACCTCCCTCAACATGTTATACTGTGCTCATACAAGTTAGCTTTTGACTGCACTAAGAATGAGGCAGAGTACGAAGTGCTCATCACAGGTTTGAAGATATTGAATAGGTTAGGGGCATGAATAATTTCCATGTATGGTGATTTAGAACTTGTAATCAAGAAAGTTAAAGTTGAATATCAAGTTCACCATCCACGAATGAAACAATATAGAAATGTGGTTTTACACATTCTTAAGATGTTTCCTAGTATACTCTTTCAGTTATACCAAGAAATCAGAATCTTATGGCAGATTCATTAGCTATAACTACAAGTAATTTCAAAATGCCCATCTTTTCAAACAAGAAGTTTGAGATTCATGTGAAGCATCGACTCTCAGTTCCTGATAACTTGCGATACTAACAAGTATTCTGGGATGAAAAATAGGTGAACAACTTTCTTCACAGTGAAGGAAAATTTGAAAATTGTTCTATGGATGAAGTCTATGATGAAGATGATCAAGTCATAGAAGCAACCCAAGTTGAAATATTACAGCTGAAGGACTATAATATTCCGAAAGGTCTAGTACTTTGGGAAGATTTGTTTGATTAGGATGATGTAGCAAGGAAGCCTACATTGGTTCCTACAGAGAAAGGTGTCGAAGATGTAAACATTGGAACAACAGACAAACCAAAAATGATCAAGCTGTCCAAAACATTGTCTCCTAAGGTAAAAGAGAAATACATTCATTTATTGTCTGAATTTTCTGATGTTTTCTCTTGGGATTATGTAGATTTGAAGGAGTATGATAAGAAAATAATTCAACATACCATCCCAATCAAGCCCGATCAAAAACCCTTCAGACAAAGTCTAAGGAGGATTAACCCAAGGTTGTTGCCATCCATAGAGAAAGAAGTTAACAGACTTTACAAGGTGGGCATCATTGTTCCTATGAGATTTTTTGATTGGATATCGAATCTAGTCCTGACGAGAAAGAAGACCGGGGAGATTAGGCTCTGTGTACACTTCAGAAATTTGAACAAAGTGTCTCTGAAAGATAATTACTCACTTCCAAAAATGGACCATATCCTTCAGAGAGTTGTGGGCACTTCCCAGCTAGCACTTTTGGATGGCTACTCCAGTTACAATAAAGTTTTAGTGCATGAAGATGATCAAGACAAGAAAACATCCACGACACCTTGGGGCACATTCAAATATGCAAAGATTCCATTTGGTCTCAAAAATGCAAGGGCCACTTTTCAGCGTGCCATGGACATAGCCTTTTCAGATGAGAAAGAAGTTTTCTTGGTTGTATACTTAGATGATGTAATTGTTTTTTCACATTCAGATGATGAGCATTTGGATCATTTAAGAGTCATTTTTCAGAAGTGTAGGAAGTTTGGGATCTCTCTAAATCCAAAGAAAAGTCTATTTTCCATGGAGCAAGGTAAACTTCTCAACCAGATCATTTCAAAAGATGGCATCTAGATTGATCCTTCATGAGTAGAAGCCATTCAACAAATTGATTTCCCTCGCAACAAAAAGGAAATCCAAGAATTCAATGGTAAGATGAATTTCTTACGTGGATTTATTCCTAATTTAGCTTAACATCTTAGAGAAATGACCAATATGATAAAAAAGGATAATGAGGCGAAATGGTCTGAAGAAGCCCGTAAGTCTTTTCATGTGGTGAAGCTTTCCTTAACCACTACCCCTCTTTTGATCAACCCTAATTACACCGATGATTTTATCATATTTTCATTTTCTTCTGAGCATACTATAGCAATAGTACTAATGCAAAAAGTAGATAAGACCAAGTTGCCAATAACAGTTTTTAGTCGCAACATGACGGATGCAGCCCTTAAGTACAACATCATTGAGAAACAGGCCTTGGCTTTGGTAAAGGTGATCAAATATTTCAGAGTTTACATTTTACATTTGCATACTCTTACTTATGTGCCTAATGCAGTGGTAAAAGAAGTCCTTGTGTAGAATGATCTGGAAGGTAGAAGAGGTAGATGGATAGTAGCATTATTCGAATACGATCTTGAGATAAAGCTGAAAAATCTAATCAAAGGTCAAGGCTTAGCCAAACTTATGAGCCTCATAAGTGGGTAATTATATGTGCTCATTTCACCTCCTAAACTAGTCAAATCAACTGTTCTCTTAGCTTATTGTATGATTTTTTTGATTACATTTATGCTTATGGAGTGAGTTGAGTTAGTTATGATGCCATGTGGTCTAACATGTGTTTAATGTATATTATTGTTGAATTTCGAGGTCAAAGTCAAGGATCCAATGGACAAATGGCAGCAATAACTCGAAGGGGACAAAGGAGAGGACTTATAGGAGGGAACCCCCCTCATTTATTACTCCTCACTTCTAATTCCCCTTCATTTAGCTCGGAGTACAAGTAGCCAAATCATGCACTAGAAGGAAGCCGAGCAAGTGGAGGATGACTAATGATTATCTCGAGTTTTGGGAGCCAAGCCTCCTGATTTTAAGGAAGTTTTTGGTAGCTTCATTTATATAAGTAAAGAGGCCTAGGGCTTCACTAGGGTCGGATTTTTGTTGTATTTTTGCTTATGTAAACTCTGCTCCGAGTTTGATTATTGTTTTGTGACAGTTTCATGTAATCTTGTTATTATTTTGGAACTAAAGATGGAATCCTTTTTGAGCTAGCACTGAGTTACCTTAGAGGGCTGAAGCTCTTGGATTAGGGCCCAATCCAAATAGCCAAGCTCCTCTTTAATTTTATTTGTATGTTTTGTTTCAATTTGTAGATTAGGTTGCTATTAGATGCATTTCTTTTATGGTTAAGAATAGGTTGCTTTTGATTATTCAGTAGTTTGCTTCCATTTGTGCTTTATATGCCAGGTTAAGAAGTTATAAAGAAAAGATAAAAAAGGCTAGAAACAGTGCCTTGGTCTCTCTTCCTCACTTTGGGACATTGATTTGAGGCAAAGACCCTCTTGCTACACCAAAAACACAGATTTGTCTCATTCATAGGACTTCTAGTGTTTGCAGCTTTTGTAGTAGGTTAATGGTCCAAATTTTCTTTGCTTCAGATCTTCTTCATCATGCTCACTTCTTCATTTGCAATAGTCTTCTTTCATGCTTTCCTTTATTGCATCATTCCTCAGCATTTACTTTCATAGATCATAGTTTAGACTAGTTCGATGCAAAACTCTGTTTTTCTATATGCACTCATTTAATTGCTTGTTTGATCCTATTGGTTGACTGTTAGTTCCTTTGCAGTAGATCTCTTCTAGTAGTAGGTCAGCCTATCATCCATCCCATCCTCCATCTGATCCATTCCCTACAGGTCGCCCAAGTCTCACCTCAATTCTGCCTTAGTTTCCTGCATTTTCCATAGAACTTCTTCTTCTCTCCTTGAGCAAATCCAATCATCTTTCTCTCTCTTGGTGGTTTATGGTAGACCATAGGTGCCCTAACACCCCATTCCAACCTTCATCCACCTCTTTCACCCACTCTCACACTCTCAAAACAGTGAAAACGGCTCTCAGCCTCCTCCTGTAGGCCTCTTGTAGAACATTGTTTTTCCTCCTATAGATTCCCTGTGTCCTCCCCTGTAGACTTCCTCTTTAAGGTCGAGTGTAGGAAAAGCCTCCAGAAGGCCACCTGATACCTCCTAGGAGCTATCCACACCATCCTACATCCTCTCAAGTCCCAAAACCGCCCTTCAACACCACCTATTCGCTGCCACATTCACATACAATAAATCACATGCATGTCAAATTCACATAAAAATACATAAAAATCCAAAAATATGTTTTCTACTTATTTAATTCCAGAAATAGCATAGTTAGATGTTGTTTACTTCCTTGAATAGGTAATTGCATTCCTTTCATGGTTTTCATAGCGCTTTCTACAAAAGTAGAAATAATTGGTTAATTAGAGTTCACTAGTTTTGCTTTACATTTCAGTCTTTCTCCTTTCTGCAGTTAGAATGGCATCTATCTTTCTTTCCTTTAATCAAATATAGAGCTTCTTCTGGACTCCATAAAAGTTGGCTTGGGCTCCTAGTGATCTTGCGTCGGCTCACCAAGTGACAACCTGCAGTGAGAACTAGTACTTGTGCATACAGCATCGATGCTTCCAAGTTTATTACGAACTACTGGGTTGATAAGAGTAAAGTAGGCAGCCCAGGAGTTGCAGCATTATTGCTGCAATACTGGTGCTCACCACTTTTTGGCACCATTGTTGGGGAAGCATCAAAGTATTCTGTGATTACTGCTTTCTTCTATTTTCTATTACAACATTCTGCTAATAGTTTAATTCAGCAAAAGTAGACTAGTCCTTTCTTTTCCTTCCATTCTACATTTCCATGCTTTCCTTTTCAATTTTGCAAATTTCATTTCAGCAAGAGTAGAATAGTCATTTGTTTTCTTTCAGTTCTGCATTTCCTTGCTTTCTTTTTTAATTCTGCAAATTTCCATTCAGCGAGTTTATTTCAGCTAGTTGCAAGTTGTTTTGTTCAAATCAATTTTAGTTTCTGCAGGTACTATCAGTGTGGAGAAAAAATAACAAGAACCAACCAAAAATATTTCCTTTCATGCCTCATAGGAATATAGATAACTCAGGAAAAATTTTGCCCAACACTCCCACTGCTTCACACATACAACCTTCTCTCTTCTTCGGCGACTGCGATCAGGAAGAACCCTTAGGTGAACAACAAGACATATTTGAAGAACCTATAGGGGAAGAAGAAGAAGAAAACATTCCTTTGGAGCCAATGGCTAAACACATAAATGCTAGGGGGAATGGAGAGAAGATAGAGGGTACCTTTACCATTTGGGAGACCAATGGGGACACCAAAACGAAGAATATAAGCCCTTCCGCCCTAACTCATTTTCATGGTCTGACTACAGAATATCCTAACACCTTTCTGTTTGAGTTTGTTGTTATTGGTCAAACATATGACTATGCAAAAGATGAGAAAAAGTTGAAACTGCTCCCTTCTACTCTCAAGGATGCAACACTGCACTGGTTCATGGGATTACCTGGCAATAGCATCACAACTTGGGCGCAGATGCAGCAAGCCTTTAACAACAAGTATCGAGACTATTGTAGGTCAAAAGAGACTAAAGAAGAAATTTTTTGAATGACCATAGGAAGTGATGAGTCACTGGAGGACTATGAAGAGAGGTTCCAGCTGAGTTACAAAAGGGCCAGGTGTACACTTGACCCTGAGTCTCTAAAGTTGGTCCTGCTCATGGGAATCTGGGAAGATCTTTTAGACACCCTCCATCTACTGGCCGTGGGAGACATCTACCAACTATCCTATAAGGACATAAAGACTATTTTTAGAAACCATTCTAGAGTAGCCAGAAAGAAAGGTAGGGGGAGTCAAGCCATAGCAAGTACCACTTCCTCTAACTCATCCATTAAAAGAAACTGGAAACATGCTGGAAGACTTCAAGAGTGAGATGCTACAGACTCTTTCCATGCAAATGGATACCTTACAAATCAAAAGGAAACAAGAGGAAGCAGAAATGGCTTTGGCCATTTTTTGCCCTAGATGCACCAGGAGGCATCCTAAGAATGAATGCCCATTGAACTCTATAGAGGTTTGTTCAGTCTGTGAAGAAAATCATTCTATAGATAAGTGCCCTTCCTTACCCAGACTTAAAGCTGTATATCAAGGGGATGAGGGAGTCATTGAATAACTCTATTACATAAACCAAAGTAGGCTGCATGGACCTAGACCATACCAATAGGGGATGCAAGGGACATCTCAGGCATACTACAACCCCAACCAAGTCACTTCCATACCTTCTTAGGGGAACCCTGCCCATCCTTCCTGGTCCACACCTCCTCCTTGGTCCTTCCATCTCAATATCATGCCCAACCAGCCACCCATTCATTTCCATCCTATGCTTAGCCACAACCTCAGTGGAATGCATCTCATCAGGGGTGGAGGCCCCAATACAACTTTCATCCCGTTCTTTTGCCTCCACCACCTCCCCAACAACAACTGTTTCCTCCTGCTCCACCAAAACAACCCCAAATTCTTGCCCATCCAAATCCGAACCCAAACAACAGACAAGCTTAGCAAGTGTATAATGGGGAACCATCATGCCCAACTTATGTTGTGGAGATTCAGGAAATTAACATATGATCTGGAAAATTTCTCCCATATAGACAACCTCCACCCAGGGAGGTTGAGGAAGATAAAGAGGAAAGTGAACCAAAACCAATTCCATCCTTTCCTGAGATACTATCCGCAACAGTCCAGCCTACCCTAGAAGAAACTGAACTCCTGGGAGGTTTGCAACATTTATGTGTAAAGATACCACTTCTCCAAGCCATAAAAGATGTGCCTATCTACAATAGGTTGATCAAAGAGAAGTGATTTTTGCATCCAGGAAGGCGCAAGAGAGAAGTCCCAACCATCAATGTCATAGGGCAACTGTCCGACCTAATGTTAGGACAGGTAATTTGTCCAAAATATTTGGACCCTAGAAACCTAGTAGTTGATGTCCACATCAATGCCACCATGATCCCACACACCTTGACTGATCTGGGAGCTACCATTAATGTGATGACAAAGGACACAATGCTCAAACTCAACCTCCAGGGCTCCTTCAGGAAGACCATGACCATGCTACAGCGAGCAGACTACTCCACCGTGACCCGTGAGGGGATTGTCGAAGATGTGATGGTCTCCATTGATTCTTGGGAGTACCCTGCTAATTTCTTAGTTCTCCAAGCAAAGGCAAAGATCACTGGGTATTCTCTCATTCTGGGAAGACCCTGGTTGGCTACCGTCGATGCATACATCAGTTGTCGAGCTGGGAACATGACCATAAAAAATGGGCACATGTCCAAGCAGTTAATCATGTATCCTCCTGCCGAACCCTTGCTAGAACATGATCTACCTCTCTGGTTGGAGGAGGAATATGAGGATGAAGTATATTCTACACCGCCTTGTGCATTATAAATTACCATGGGGGGAAACTACAAGATGAGGATGATATGACTAAAAATCTAATACAAAATCCACCTCCCAGTGTATCACCATTAGAGGACATAGTAAGAGAAACCCAAAACAACCCCTAAACTGATCTTTGTGTGGCCAACTCCACTCCTCTCCATGTTAAGAATATAGAGTTCGGCCCAGAAAGAACCTTGAAAATCAATCCATCCCTATCCACTTCCCAGGAGAAGGAACTGTGTAGCTTGCTGAGAAAACATCTAGATGCCTCCACCTGGAGTTATAAGGATATGAAGGGAGTGCACCCTCTGGTATGTACTCATCATATATACATCAAGGAGGATTGCAAGCCAGTCAAGCAGCCTCAAAGGAGGATGAATCCAGCACTTAAAGATATTTTTAAGGAAGAACTGTAGAAATTGCTTGATGCAAGATTCATCTATCCCATCTCTAATAGTGAATGGGTCTCTCCTTTGGTGCTAGTGCCAAAGAAAAATGGTAAGTGGAGAATCTGTTTCGACTATCAGGAATTGAACAAAGCCACTAAAAAGAACCATTTTCCTTTACCTTTCACATATCAAGTTTTAGATGGTCTGGTAGGGAAAAAAATTTTCTCTTTCCTAGTTGGTTTAGTGGGTGCAATCAGATTCAAATCAGCCCAGAAGACCAAGATAAGACTACTTTCACTTGTCCTTGGGGTACCTTTGCATATCAAGTCCTTCTTTTTGGTTTGTGTAATGCTCCAGCCACTTTCCAAAGAGTGGTATTGAGTATATTCTCTGAACTGGTTCATGATGCAATAGAAATATACATGGATGATTTTACTCCGTATGGCTCTGACTTTCAGGAAGCTTTATCTAACCTAGGAAAAGTTCTAGACAAGTGTATTGAGATGAACCTATCCCTCAGTCTGGAAAAATGTGAATTCTTGATGACTGAACGGAGCATGCTAGGTCATGCAATATCTGAGCAAGGACTGCAGGGGGACCCCAACAAAATTACCATCATCCAAAGGGTCCCACCTCCTCAAAAGGTGAGAGATGTCAGAAGTTTCCTAAGCTTAGCTGGGTATTATAGGAGATTCATTGAATATTTTAGTAAGCTAGCCTCTCCTTTGTTTGGCCTCTTAGGTAAAGATGTTGAGTTCATATGGTCAGAAAACTGTCAAAAAGCCCTAGGTACCTTGAAGAGTAAGCTCGTGACTGCCCCAATTCTGAGAGGCCCAAACTGGGCCCTACCTTTCCACATTCACACAGATGCCTCGAACAAAGCAATAGGAGTAGCCTTAGGATAAATTGATGAAAATTTACCCTATGCCATATACTTTATAAGAAAAAACTTGTCAAAGGTAGATTTAAACTATATAGTGACTGAGAAGGAACTCCTAGCTGTCTTGCATTCCTTAAACAAATTCAGGCATTATATCATAGGCTATCAAACCTTTGTGCACACTAATCATGCTGCAATTAGATATTTAATGAACAAACTAGATGTAAATGCTCGCATAATTAGATGGTTCCTTTTACTACAGCAGTTTGATTTGACCATTATTGATAAGCCTGGTAAAGAAAATGTTGTTGCTGACTTTTTGTCTAGAGTAAATTTGCCTGTAGGTGAAGAAGGAATGGTGGATGACCAAATTCCAGATGAACATCTGTTTTCTATCTCAGTACTCTCTCCATGGTTGCTGATATAGCAAACTACTTGGTTTCAGCACAGTTCCCACCACACCTGTCCTCAAAAGATAATAGCAAGATAGTAAGGAAAATCGCCCCTTTCAAGATATTTCACAAGACACAACCACACATTAGCAAGCAGAAAACATGCATCAAAAGAAATAAAAACATGCAGCAGAGAGAGAGAGAGAGCCACAACACCTCACAGCAAATACATTTGGATCACAGGTAAGTAACTGACCCTCTCCTCTATTTGCATTTGCGTAATTAGAAGACATGCAAAACAAATGAGATGGTTGAGGTTGAATGAGGGAAAGGTGGCGAGTTAACTTTGCCACCTTCATCTAGTTGACTCCACTCGTTCGAGATGTCACCCACACGTGCGCACAATCAACTCAAGAAAGATGTCAAGGATAGGTAGTGGAGGAAGTGTGAACTCCAATGCAATCATGAGGGATGATTACGAGGAGGGGGCCATGATGACAAGGCAACTAGGAACCAATGGTCCGAATATGGCCAACGTATACTTTGCCAGCTCAACCCCCATCACCGAAAATATTTATAAAAAGTAATAAGTACGTACTCCTCCCTGAGCATTCTCACCACCTTCTCCCTCATTATCTCCTCGAAACTCAACTACAACAGTTTTCTTGTGCCCCCATAGCCTCGTAACCATCGTCCTCCATCAATCTCTCCCATATTCCTACTCTCGATGTTTTCTACAGAAGCACTTACAAGTTCTACAGGAGCACCTACAAGAACTCTACAGGAGGGACAACATGCTTCTATAGGAGGGGCAATGAGCTGTTTTGAAGGGAGAAAACACAAGTTTTAGCATGATTTTTGGTCTGAGGAGGTAGGTTCTATGCATGCCCCCATTGAACATCAATATATGCAGGCAGTGATTTCAATTTGAGGAGGAAATAAAGCCTTTAGGAGGAGAAAATTTATTAAAAAATTATGCTTGTTTTTTAAAAAAACACAGTCTCCTCTGTTTCTCTGTTTTTTCTCAAAAATTGTTGTCTCCATCTCCACATTTGGTTTCCAAAAAGAGTATAAACAAAATGACAAGAGGATTTATGAGAAAGGAACCCACCAACTCCACCAGGCTGCATGCACATCCACAAGTCGTGGACATATTCACAAGAGCAAATTGGATGAACTTTTTTGAGAAATTATGAGGGTTTGATGAGGAAATTGCCCAATAATTTGCCCACTCTTTGGTCCCTCACTCAATAAAACATACCACTATCATCTTTATATGTCTTTCCATGGTGATAACCCTTGAATTTATCAGTAGAGTCACTACCCTTCCTCTTGGGCTGCCTTGGAGTAAGGATGAAAAACCAATTGGCCAGGCTACCAAGAAAAACTTTTTCCAAAACAATGAAACCCCGGTAGAGAATAAAAATGGCATTAGAAGGGCTAGCATACCATAACCTTGGGATGAGGTTAGTTAACAAATAATCAAATACATTTCCTGTGAGGGGAGGTACAACATTTTCTATGGTTATCACTTTAGAATCCTTCATGAATTAAGGTATGGCATGGACACTGCAGCACCTCAAAAGCTTAGCATCTCGTACTTCCTCCTGCATTCGCTCATTGAATCCAGCACTAAAGTTCAAGCAGGGAATTCAGAGCAGCTAGCTCACCATGGGTTAATCAAAATCCTAGTCGAAGAATCCCTTCATACATTCACACACTCTATAGCATGGGAAGTCTTCCGAAACATGACAGCTGAGGATGACATAAAGGCCCTAACCTATGATATCAGTCCTACTAGCAGTGAGGAGGAAGAGCAGCAAGGGGGAGAAGGTGAAGCAACTGGTGACTTAGCAGAACAAGAAAGGGAGGAGGAAGAAACTAAGATAGAAGAGGAGAAAGCTAAAGAAATAGAGCAAGAAGAAACAGAGCAAACAAAGACAGAAAAAGAGACAGAAGGAGGAGAAAAAGAGGTAGAAAAGGTAGACCAAGGAGAAGGGTCCCCCGAGACTCTAGAAAGGGAGGCAGCAACTGCCCTCATTGCCCTCAGTACACCAATTAAGCCAAAGAAAAAGAGGAAAAGGCAGGCCTCCATGTATTTTAGGGCTAGGAAGAGCACAAGAATCAAAACAGGCAAACCTCAACCCTCTTCGAAAGTGCCAATTACAATTGAATATTCACCTTCTACCCAAGGAAAAGAATCTCCTTCCAAGGAACCTATCATATATGAAAGAGGGACTCCTAGATCTCCCACATGAAAAGAAAAGGTAGAACTACAGGACCCTAAAACAGTCCTACAGGAGGCTCAGACAGTTCTACAGGAGACACTGTCAAAACTACAGGAGACCCAAAATCTTGAGAAATAAATGGAAGGACAGCCATAGGTAAAGGAGGAAGAAACAGAGCTACAAGAACCTGATCCCCAGTCCAGTCTTGCCTCCTACTACAATATTCTTGAGGGGGGAAAGATAATTCCACAAAAATTTGCAATTCCACTGTTCTTCGAATTAGAGAAAGAGAGAATAAGAACACATAGGTGGATGCAAATATCGAAATCCAAAGGTGTTGAGGATATTGGCCATATGGAAAACAAACTCAGAGAAATGGGCAGAGAGTTGAGTGCTATTAGACACAGGGAAGCAATTACAAGAAGCCAACTGGAAACTGAAAATGAAGTGCTAAGGAGGCAGATGCAAGAGAAAGAGACCCAGCTGGCATGCATGGCCGGTTTATCCATGGAGGCATTGCAATGTAGAACACCAACAAAAACGTATGGCCTACATCTCAAGGACCAATGGTTACAATTTTGGATAAAGAATTTGGCACAAAGAGGCACAATGCCTTTCCAAGACTACAGGTAGTTTATGGATTTGTGTGACCAAAGCACATTAGAGGATAAGGAAAAGATGGCAGAATTCTACCTACATAACATGGCCCTCATAGACATGAATGTGTGGGACCCCAATGCCAGGCTAGGGGACCTGCAACTAATGCCCATGGCCTCATGGATGAACCATGAAGAATTGAGGGCAGCAGAAATAAGAAGATTGATGATAAAAGAGCAGAATGAGCCATTAATGATAAGAGTTGAGCCATCAGATCCCATGACACTCATCAGCACACACAACTTGCCGGCCAATAATACTCAGATTGCCCCTAGATATATTAGTGATCAGGCACAAGCCATTGCACACTTTGACGATACAGAAAGGCTACTTAGGGATGACCGTGTGCATGCATGTATGAGGAGATGGAACACCTTACCACACAGTCTACAGGTCACGGAATATCATTCCCCCATGAGGATGAAGGAGGCATTAAGAAGAGTTCCAATGTACAAGCACTCCATGCAGAGGCTGAAGGCCAACTGGATTGGCCTCAAGCTGAGTGCCCCACTGCTGTTAGGCATGCTGGAAGGTAGAAGAGAATAATAAGAGGAGGAGAAGTGGGAAGAGATAGAAAGGAAGGTGGGATTTTATGACAAGGAAGAGGAGACCACGTCAGAAGCATGGGATGCTAGGGAGGCCACTAGGGCCATAAAAGATGAGGAGATGGACTAAGTTGCTCAAAGGATGAGCAACACCTTTAGCAGGGGGGTGATGATGAGCCTCATACATGGGTAATTATATGGGCTCATTTTACCTCCTAACCTAGTCAAATCAACCATTCTCTTAGCTTATTGTATGATTTTCTGATTATATTTATGCTTATGGAGTGAGTTGAGTTAGTTATGATGCCATGTGGCCTAACATGTGTTTAATGCAAATTATTGTTGTTCAAGGATCCAGTCGACAAATGGAAGCAATAACTCGAAGGGGACAAAGGAGATGACTTATAGGAGGTAATCCCCCTCATTTATTACTCTTCACTTTGAATTCCCCTTCATTCAACTTGGAGTACAAGCAGCCAAATCATGCACTAGAAGGCAGTCGAGCAAGTGGAGGATGATTGATGATTATCTCGAGTTTTGGGAGCCAAGCCTCCATGATTTTAAGGAAGCTGTTGGTAGCTTCATTTGTATAAGTAGAGAGGCCTAGGGCCTCACTAGGGTCGGATTTTTGTTGTATTTTTGCTTATGTAAACTCTACTCCAACTTCGAGCTTCATATTTTATGATAGTCTCATGTAATCTTGTTATTATTTTGATAATAAAGATGGAATCCTTTTTGTGCTAGCATTGAGTTTCCTCAGAGGGCTGAAGCTCTTGGGTTAGGGCCCAATACAAGTAGCCAAGCTCCTCTTTACTTGTATTTGTATGTTTTATTCCAGTTTGTAGATTAGGTTGTTGTTAGATGTATTTATTTTATGGTTAAGAATAGGTTTCTTTTGATGATTCAGTAGTTTGCTTCCATTTGTGCTTTCTATAGCAGGTTAAGCAGTGATAAAAAGAAGATTCAAAAGGCTAGCAATAGTGCCTTGGCCTCTCTTCCTCCCTTTGGGACCATGATTTGAGGCAAAGACCCTCTTGCTGCCCCAAAAACATAGATTTTCCTCATTCATAGGACTTCTAGTGTTTGCAGCTTTTAGTAGGTTAATAGTCCAGCTTTGCTTTGCTTCAGATATTCTTCATCATGCTCACTTCCTTATTTGCAATATTATTCTTTTATTCTTTCCTTTCTTGCAGCATTCCTCAGCATTTACTTTCATAGATCATAGTTTAGACTAGTTTGATGCAAAACTTTGTTTTCTAGATGCACTCATTTCATTGCTTGTTTGATCTTATTGGTTGACTGTCAGTTCCTTTGCAGTAGATCTCTTATAGCAATAGGTTAGCCTATTATCCATCCCATCCTCCATCTAATCCATGCCCTACAGGTCGCCCAAGTCTCACCTCAATTCTGTCTTAGTTTCCTGCATTTTCAATAGAACTTCTCCTTCCCTCCTTGAGCAAATCCAATCATCTTTCTCTCCCTTGGTGGTTCATGGTAGACCAGAGGTGCCCTAACACCTCATTCCAACCTTCATCCACCTCTTTCACCCACTCTCACACTCTCAAAATAGTGAAAACTACTCTCGGCCTCCTCCTGTAGGCCTCCTGTAGAATGTTGTTTTTCCTCCTGTAGATTCCCTGTGTCCTCCTGTAGATTTTCCTGTAGGCTTCCTCTTGAAGGCCGAGTGTGGGAAAAGCCTCTAGAAGGACACCTGAGACCTCCTAAGACCCATCCACACCATCCTACATCCTCTCAAGTCCAAAAACCACCCTTCAACACCACCTATTCGCTGCCACATTCACATACAATAAATCACATGCATGTCAAATTCACATAAAAATACATAAAAATCCAAAAATATTTTTTTTTATTATTTACTTCCAGAAATGGCATAGTTGGTTGTTGTTTACTTCCTTGAATAGGTAATGGCATTCCTTTAAAGGTTTTCATAGTGCTTTCTGCAAAAGTAGAATTAATTGGTTAATTAGGATTCACTAGTTTTGCTTTACATTTCAGTCTTTTTCCTTTCTGCAGTTAGAATAGCATCTGTCTTTCTTTCCTTTGATCACATATAGAGCTTCTTTTGGACTCCATAGACGTTGGATTGAGCTCCTAGTGATCTTGCGTCGGCTGACCAAGTGACAACCTGCAATGAGAACTAGTACTTGTGCATACAACACCGACGCTTCCAAACTTTTTACAAACTATCGAGTTGATAGAGTAAATTAGGCAACCCAGGAGTTGCAACACTATTGCTACAATACTGATGCTCACCACAAATCATGGCTGAGTCAAACCTTCATGCTCTAGACATCAACCTTGTGGTAACATTTTCCGATGATCAAGAAGAAGTGGATCTCATTCAGGTATCTGAAATATTTCCCTCGTCTCCATGATATTCTAATATTATTTATGTACTTCAAAATCTAAATCCTCCTCCAAGCATGTCTAAAGCTAAGAGAAAGTCATTAAAGTTGAAGGCTTCCAAATATCGTATCATGGACAGTGCACTTTATTGGAAAGATCCTAGAGGTGTGTTGCTGAATTGTTTGGCCGAAGATGATTCCAAAGAAGTAATAAATGACTTCCACAAAGGAGATTGTGGGAGGCACTTGTATTGGAAGACTAAGGCCAACAAAGTACTGAGAGCGGATTACTATTGGCCAACACTTTTTGCATATATCTACAAGGCAGCGATGAGTTGTCACGAGTGTCAGGTTTTCCAAGCTAAAAGAAAACTACTTCCTTTGCCTCTACAACCAATATCAGTGAATGCACCTTTTCAATAGTGGGGTCTAGATTTCATAGGTGAGATCAATCCATCATCATCTACACAACACAAGTGGATATTGACAGCTATAGACTACTTTACAAAATGGATCAAAGTGATCCCAACTAGGCAAGTAACTAATCTAGTTATCATTTAGTTTTTAGAAACTAATATCTTGTCCCGTTTTGGTTGTCCTAATAAGATCATCACAGACAACGCAACGACATTCATGTCCAAAAAGATGACTGAGTTTTGTGACAAGTACAACATAGAGTTGGGGCATTCTACAACATACTATCCACAAACAAATGGTTTGGCGGAATCCTCCAATAAATCCTTAATCAACATCATCAAGAAACTATTGAAGGCCAATAAAATAATTGGCACAAGAAGTTGATTAATGCATTGTGGGCAGATCGGGTGAGTAGTAAGAAATCTCTTAGGCTTTCTCCTTTCCAAATTGTATATGGAGTAGATACTATTTTTCCTACATCATTAGCAGTCCCAGTCATCAGGTTGTTACAAGAAGTAGGAAGTGAAGAGAATGATATTCTGTGTCAGATCAATCAAATGATTCACTTAGAGCATACACAAGAAGAGGTATTTTAGAACACCTCCAAGCTTCATAAAAGAATAAAGAGGATCTATAACTGGAAGAGAAAGGAAGATGATTTCAAAATCAGAGATGCGATACTTCGTTGGGATGCTAGAAATGAAGACAAGGGTAAGCATGGTAAATTCGAGAACTTATGGAAAGGCCCTTATCAGATTGCAACTTTCCGGGGACAAAATGCTTACCTGTTGAATGAGATGAATGAAGAACCATGCTTAGGAGGACCAGTCCATTGTAGGCTCTTAAACATTATATTTTCTAAATTTTCCCAGTTTCATTGTACATACATTTTAAATTCTCTACAAGTGTGAAGCTAAATATCATTGGAGTTTGGAGCTCGAAGTGAAGGCCATGGAGCTTCACTGATTTTCTGCCATTTTAAGTATTCATTCCATAGTCACGTAAGTTAGTTTTTGAGTCAGTTCTTGAGTAAGTTTTGAGTCAGTTTTTGAGTTATTTGAGTTTGCATCCCAGTTTGAGTTTTTTTACCATATTGGCCCATATGGTTAGGCTACATGGTCTACGGTATTCTTGGAACCTCCAAGGATCTGCCATCCTCAAATAAGGCCAATGTTAGTGTCAGTATTTGCATACTTCCACCAGTGATCAAGATTCCTCTTTCATATCATATTAGTGTCCCATTTGAAATTTTTTATCATTCCACCTAGGTCATCATGCAAAAATTTACTCACTGGTGGTAATCAAAAATAAAAAAATAACGCTCCCCTCTCAAAAATTTATATTTGTTGGCCCACCTTCATGTGTCTTTCTGAGCATCCATTGACCATAAAGGCTCATTTCATCGTGTTTTATATCAGTCAAGTCCACCTGAAGGTAAGTCATTCAAGGTTCCATTAGGTCACCTAGGTTTCATTTTCCCAAGGTCCAAATAAATCACCATCTCACTGCATAAGGTCAACAAAGTATGAGAGTGAAGCAGATAACATCTTTTTTCAGTTAAATAAGGGTTTACTAGCATGTAACCATGGTTATTGAAAGTTGCAAATGTGATTTCAAGAAGGGAATTTATTCCAGTTTGTAAATTCTTACTTCATAATCCAAGAGAAAAGGAGTTGTTACAACCATTTCCAAACAGGGAACAGGAATATAGGCAGTGGAATAGTTTGCCTCTATAAGCATGGAAACTGATTCATTGACCCCCAAACTACCTCAAACTGATGAATCTACCCTCTAAGATCATTTCATTATTACATTTACATACCAAGGCATTAATTACATTCATAAATTCATCCATGAAGAGAGAAAAAGTCAATTTGCAGTGAAAATAGGCAAAAACTGGATCTTTTGGCAAACTGGCTCAATGCGCAGCGCCACTGGCCAGATGCACAGTGCCACTTTGGACCCAGTTTTGGAGGCCTTACTCTTGGCCAAATTGAGCCCAAGATAGCTCATTTGAAAGGTCTTCCTATCTAGTTTCTGGAAAATCTTGAATTGTTTCATTTTGAGGTCATTTTCACCCTCAAAAACGAAATATCCCAAGGCTGCTTCTATGTGTCCAAAAAGAGGCAGAGAGGTCATTGTTCAGTAGTTTTTTGACCTTTTGGTGACCTATTTTTTCTCCAAAATTGCTGAGATTTTCTGGGTTCCATGCTCTCATCATGATGAATCCAGATATATAAGCCATATCTCCAAATCGTGCTCCAGGGCGCTACGCATCTAAGCCAATTTACTGTTTTCAAGATTTCAAAATTTGAAAAGGACAAAAGTTCATCAAAACTTTCTCAGATTTGGCATGGAACACCACCATTAGCTGCTTTAATGGGCTAGTGAGGCTTCAGCCAAGATTTTCAACTTATCTTGCTCCATTTTTCTCTTTAAGGCCTTCCTCAACCTAGCCTTAAGCTTCCTCATCCTTACGTTGCAGATTTTGTTGCGGATCATGTAGTGGCACACCATGTGGTGAAGCATCTTCTTGTCCCTATTGGCCTTCTCAGTCAGCCCCTCAAGGTGTATTTTGACCCTCTCTAGCCATGTTTCCCTATCATTCTCAATCTTTTACTCAATAGGGGTAAATGGGACATTAGCCACCTTGATGATTTTCTTGTTTGCTTTGACTATTTCCAGCTCCATGTGGACTTACTTTTCACTCAGTTGTTTGTTTTCTTACTCTAAATACCTGGTGATGAACTTAGCTCTCTCTAAGTTATATAACAAGGATTGTATTTCAGCCTCTTGTTCCTTTATGATCATGTCTTTGACAATCTTTGGATCCTGAGTTTCCAAATCAATAATGTCCACTCCATGATGAGTGAAATGTTGTTGTGGGTCCTCATGATCAACAAGGTTAAAATCTATTTCTTGCTCATCACCAAGATCCTTCTCTTGCATCTTTTTCTTGCCCTTACTTTTTCCCTTGCTTTTCTGCTCAACCTGTACCTATTTTGCTGAAGAAGAAGGCAAAGCCCCTTCCACACCTTGTGGAGATAGCATTTTCCTGTGGCCTGATGACGAAGGAAAGACCCCTTCCACACCTTGTGGAGATAATACTCGTCTAGAAGCTGTAAAATGTTTCCTGGTACCCCTCTTGTATGTCACAAACACTGGGACTCCAACAATTTTAGTCTCTTTGACCCTTTCATGGCTTGAAGGTCCACCTTCTTCATAATGTATTGATGAAAACATTTGTGGGCCTTTGAACATCTCATGAGAAATGAAAGTCTCCCATGGCATGTTAAGAAGATTCAGCTGATGTAGAACAATGATTTTAATCAAAGAGTAATGGAAAATGCTATTCAACTGGTAGGAGTATGGTTTCCTCTTTAAAATATGTGCCATCTTCTCAATGTTTCTGAACATGAAGGGATATTCATCATTCTTACTCTAGTGAAATGCATCAACAGTCTAATGTGGTAGGCATACAACCGGGAGAACCTACCTTCACAAGTGAAGTACTTGATAATGATTTTCATCAATGGAGCAAACCTATCTTCCAAAAACTTGAAGGGGAATACTCTCTTCATTTTTTCTTTGTATCTAGCCTTGATGTAAGGCTCATAGTACTCCTCATCAATATCCTGACCTTTGTTCCATTTTTCACCCACATATGGAATACCTGTAGCCTCTGAGATGACAACTGGTGATATGGTGAATGTTATTCTGGCAAGGGTTACTTCATTATTGTGCAAATGTGTCACAAACAACCTTGCCAACTCATGATGAAATTTAACTCTTTCTATCATTTCACAAAAATCAAAGCATGACTGGTGTTTAAAGCAAGAAATGGCAAGTGGACAGGCTTGCAACTCCCTCAAACTAGTGGGCTCCTCTCTGATAACCCTTCCTCCTTTATGAGGCTTCCTTTGTTGTATGTTTCTCTCCCTGGAACTGTCACTAAGATTGTTTTCTTCAAACTCATACTCATTGTCTCTTTCCATTGCTTTTTGTGGCTATGAGCACTTACGGACAATGATGGGATAGGGTGGATGAATGAAATGAAGATGAGTATGAAGAGATTTTAAGAAATGAGTAGGGTTTAGGGATATGAATATAGTTTAGGGAGTGTATGAGGGGAATGGGATTCAGGAGATATGTATGAGGGAATGGGGTTTAGTTTAGGGAATAATGGAAAGTATAGGATAAATAAAACAATGGAGAGATGATGAAAACTAGGGTTTCACCCTAGAAGTGGGGTTTTAGTTTTAGGGATACAAAACACCAATCTTAGCAAACAAACCCTCACACAAAAGATAGGAGTGAAGTACTTACTTGTTTAGAGGGGGAAAATGAAGATTTAAGGTGAAATAGCAACTTGGTGAAGTTTTTGGGGTTGGTTGGGTAAGTGCATAGCGCCTCACACAGGTGCGCAGCGCCTCCCAGATGCGTAGCGGCCGTGTAAATTTACATTGGGAATGACTGCCAGGTGTGTAGCACCTCCTAGATGCGCAACACCGACCTCTAATGCGCAACGCCAGTCAAAATTTCTCCAAAAACACAGCAACTGTACTCTTTTGCTCAATGACACTTAAAAATCACCTTTTAGCTCTCCTTCAGCACTTTGACTTCAATATTAGCATAATGAAATGATCAATAGAGATATGGGCTTTATATGGCTTTCACATTTTTATTTTTCATAGTGAAAACCCTCTTTTATAATGTTTATGTGCCTTTTCAAATACTCTGTTTTTTTATGCTTCGTCTTTTTGCTTTGATAGGTGGACTGATGCTCAAATTCTTTGACTTTTTGCAGTGGCAGGTACTTGGCAAAATCACCAGTGACTAGGAGCAACATGTAACCATTTATTACATATGAGAACAATAAAATTACATCAAATTTAAATATAAAATATAAATGCTCTGTTTTCACCTCAAAACTAGTTTTGAGGTGAGAATTTTATTAAGATTATAATTAAGAAATTATGGCTTTTTTGATCATTATTATCATCCTCATGTGTCTGCTGACCATTATTAGCAATAATCACCGAATTTTGACCATGGTGGAAACCCTAAGACCTAATGAGACTGAAAGCTTATGTAATTTATGAAATGAACCAAAAATGAGCATAAATCATTAACTGAAAGGTGTGAAAGGAGGTCAGCAAGTACATATCATGAGGAAAAAACTGAAATGAACTCTGCCATCAGTAGATCCATGACCTAATGGAATGTAACTCATTAGAATGGGACTCCTAGTATGAAATGTAAAAGAGTAAATTTTGATCACTGATGGCAGTGTGAAGACACTAACACTAACAATACGAAAGGAGGGAGAATCATTAGACAGGAGCCAACCAACACCAGAGAACTCAAGGCATGTCCCATCACTGTGACAAGTTTTAAGTATGTGGGTTGTTTTGAGTTTTGTGAGAAAGTAGAAAGGATTCAGCATCATCCTGTGTTGATGAAATTATTCATCACCAACCTCCATGATAGCCAGGTAACCCTTGTTGGTGTCACATTCACTATATCTCTTGCTATCATAGGAGATGCCTCTGGGATTCCAAATATGGGGGAAAAATGTTTTAACAAGGAGAATTGGATCATCTTTATTATGAGCCATATCTTAAACCAAGATACAAGAATGAGAGAAAGAGGATCTTTCCTTTCTCTTACATCCTAGATAGATATATTCCCATGATGAAAATCATCATGAAGTACTTCACATGTGAGGGTAGGTTTTCTAGGCTCTATTCCTATCATAGTCGGCTACTCATGCATTTACAAGAGTCAAAATGCTCAATCTACCCTACTATCTTTATTGGGACATTAACAAGATGTCATTCATTAACCAAAGGAAGGATTATGATCATCAAATGGAAAGCATATTTCACCACTTCCTCATTAAAATGATAGTCCTACACCACCTTGATTAGCTTAACATCACATGGGACGCTTTCATATCTAACGAGATTTTTACAGTCCCACCTATTCAACAAGGCCAAGAAGCACCTTGATCTTCTCATCTATCCAACTCCATTCCTCCACCTCATCCCATACATCATCCATCTTCACCAGATGAGTCAGCCACACCATCACCTTTATCATCACCATCCCATGAGCCTATTCATTCACCTAGAAGAGATGAAGGCAGCCAGCAAGAAAATCTTGAGCATGGTGAGAAGAGAAAGCCCAAAGAGGATAGTCTAGGTACCTTGACACATACTTATCAGAGAGGGCATAGGCAAGTTTTTTCCCCACAAATTGTGGGAGGGGCCTTGCCTTCTTCATTGGCAAAACAGGTACAAAAGGGTAAGGAAAAGGTTATATAGGCAGAGATCCAGCAACATGAGGAAGACCTGCATGAGATAGAGAATGATTTTTAGTTAGTTGACCTAGATGAACATGATGATAGTGTGAACACAGCCATTGTCATGAATGAGAAGGATGCACTCATAGGATAGCTCCAAGTTAACTTGCAAAGGGCCAAATACATTATTTCATAATATGAGCAGGAGAACATGTAATTTGAGGTCAAAAATGAGCTCATGGAGATTCAGCTCATCAAAGCAAAGAGAGAGGCTGAAAAGGCTAAGGCCTTACTTGATGAGGCATATGGACAATATGGTGAACATCTTGATGAATCAAGAAGAAGGCCAAGGACAAGAGGCCTAAAGAGAGCTTTGGAGCTAGAAAAGCAAAGGGAGGCAAAATTATCCAATGAGCTCACCCTAAATGAGAAATTTGCCAAAATGGTGAATGAAAACCAGGAACATTGGCTCGAGAAGGTGAACACTCATCTTGAGGGCCTCTTAGGGAAAGCCAAAAGTGATATTGACATGCAGAGAAGGATGGCTAAGTACTATGCCATGAGAAACAAAATTGTAAAAGCTAAGCTCAAAAGAGCCCATGAGAAAACTAAAGCCTTGACCAAGCAAGAGGAGAAAAGGAGTCTAGATATCCTTGTTGAGGCATCAATCCATGCCTCAAATAGATGATCAATCATTAGCTCACCAATTTTGACAATTTTTTGCCAAGTTTTGCAAGTTATAATTTTCTATGTTTTTTAAAGTATTTTCAACACAGTCAAATTGTCAAACGCGCAGAACCGAGGGTGTTGCGGTATTTTTTTAGGCATATGATCAACAGAAGGCCAACATTTTTGGATTCAGAGTGATGAGGACATGCACCCTATGCATTTTCTAAGCATGTGGAGGAAAACTAGTCAGCCAAAAGGGTAAAAAACCACTAAAAAATCATGTTTCTGCCTCTTTTTTGGCCTAGTCGCTACACCTTTACCAGTCTTGGGAGATTGGAATTTGTACATGGCAAATGACCTCCAAATTGAAAACTGAAGGCATATCTAGAAAGTAGACTCGAAATGATTTCCAATGAGCTATCTTAGAGAAAACGTGGACACGGGGAAGGCACCCAAACATAGATGTGAATTTGGAGGGCGTGTTTGACACTGAGAGGGTGCACTTGACAAAGGAAGGGTGTGTTTGACAGTGTTCTCCAATTTTCACTATTTCTCTCGAAATTGACTTTCACCTTTGGGAAATTGATGTTTTACTCATGTAATTTATCAAGATGATGTAATTATTATGTTTTTCACTATTATCTAGGGTAAATACATCAGTCAAATTACCTACATGGCATGTAATGAATCAATTTGCTTAAGTTAGAGATGAGTCACTTTGACCACCCTACACTCTAGCTATCAGTTCAACCTTTGTTGTAACTGCCCCTCCTCTCATGGATTCGACTCTTGAGGCTAGGATGAGTTGGTTTGAGGCCTATATTATGTATTTTCTTAGTCATTTTATAGGTTGGACTCTCTTGGATGTTGTAATAGCTTTCAGACTTTGGCATGGAATATAATGGATGAAGTTGCAGCTATTTTGGTGGGATTCTTGTGGCATGGTATTTTGATCTTGTTTCTTCTTCAGTTTCATATGTGTGAATGTTTTTTTCTTTTCAAGATCCATTTTACTCTAATTGTGTTGATTTTCAGGGTGTGATAAGAAGAATTCATCTTTGTATGCTCTATTTTGGGAAAATCATCATATATTGTTTCATTTCTTCAGTTTAAAAATAATTCATGACCTTCATGCTCTTTTTAGCATCTCACTAGTCTAAACCATCTCATCACTATACTACAAAGTTTAAAGTACCTTGCCTACCTTTCCCCATCAGATGTCTGCAATTCTGATTCAGTTTGCATTGACCCAATTCATTCTCTGACCTAATTCACTCATCCTTGTGACTACCCAACTAAAACAAATCAAACAACCCTCTGCACTTTACATTTAGCCTAAAACCCTAATCTATCCTTGCTGTGATCCTTTGGAGAGATCCCTCTCTGGTTTGGTATGGCTAGCTACCAAGTCAAAAGATTGGTTTGTGGTTACCTCAGCTGGACTCTTCCTCGGCCTTGGAGATCAAGAGGAGTGATAACACCTCTCATTATCTACCTCCCTCTCTCCTTCTATCTCTGCTCTCCATCTTTGTGTCTCCCTCTACCTCTCTTATCGTTCTCTACCTCTCTCATTCCTCTCCCCCTCTCTCTTAATTCCTCCTCTCCCATCTCCTTTAGTTTATCTCAATCTCTCCCTTGTGACTCCTCCTATCTCTCCACCTCTATCACTCTATGTCCTTGTTATTCCCTCCCATATATATCTAGAGTTAATATATATTATGATATATTAATATATATTATAATATAACAAATTTAATGTTGTATTAATCAAAAGCTATTAAATTTAATAATATATTAATTTTATAATATATTAATATGAATAGTAGATTTAAAAATAATAATAATATTAGGGTCAATAATATTTTTTTTGCATGTTATAAATAATAATTTGGCCAATGGTATTTGGCCCATAGGCTTCACCTAAATAAAAACTATTTTTTGAGTGTTCATAAATATAAAGTGAATTATGGAGTAAATATTAAAAAAGGTTTATTTATATATTTATTTATTTACCATACCTCTTTTATTTACCATGGTATTCGGACGATAGGCTTCGTATATAATTAGATGTTGATTTCTAATCCTATTTGATATATTTTTATTTATCTACCATACCTCTTGATACTTCATTTATATTTATTTATTTACCATACATGTTTTATAAATATAGTATTTGGACCATGGTATTAAAATGATATTTGGCCCATAGGCTTCACTTAAATAAAACATTTTTTTGAGTTATGGAGTACATATAAAAACATGTTTTATTTATTTACCATACCTCAGTTTATTTATATTTTTATTTATTTTCCATACCTTTGAAGTAAGTATAAAAAAAGGTTTTATTTATTTATCATACCTAGAGTTTATTTATATTTTTATTTATTTACCATATCTCTTTTTATTTATTTACATGTTTACATGAGGTTTTCAGCACAAATAGAAATATTAAAAGATTTTGGAGCAATGTTTTGGATTCTTTATGTTGAATTAATCTTTTCCCTTTGATTTTAAAAATGACATTGAATTTAGTAAATAGTAAAATTTTCACCCAAAACACTGTCATGCTTGACAAAATACCAAATAATTGTGTAGCGTGACGGACTTTACAAAGCCCTAAACTCTTGTTCAATAAAATATTTTTCTTTCTCTTTTAATTCTAAAAAAAACCTTCTAAGCCCTAAACTCTTGTTCAATAAAATCTTTTTCTTTCTCTTTTAATTCTAAAAAAAACCTTCTAACAAAACCTTTAAACTTTACGAAAACCTTTTAAAAATAATTTATGAACCACTTTATGAAGAGCCCTTTTAATTTTATAAAACACTCTTTTTCAAAAAAGAGATGTCATGTATCAATAAAACTCAAAAGCATAACCTTCACATGACTTTTCAAAAAGTGTGCTCACCAATAAAACCTTTTGAAAATTTGACTTTGCACTTCGAACGATAATTTCTGAAACTTTTACTTTTCATATCAATTTGTTGGAAGGACAGAGGAGACAAATAAAAAATTCACACAAAACATGATTCTTACAATGAACCGGTGAAGGGTATTTAACCTTTTCCAACTAGCGACTTGCCTAAAATATCTTGACATGCATCCACATGCAACCACACACTAAAAATTATCTATCACTTAACTTGACTTGACTCAATACTCAAACACTCAATCACTTAGTTGATTGACTCTCTATGTTTAGCCAACTCCTCATGTAGGAGTAATTACAATTTCTAACAATCATAAACTAAAATGATTTTCTCGTTATTTCTGCGTGTAGAATACCTAATGAGTTTTGGTAAACAGAGGCCAAAATACCCAAGTAATTTTGGTAGTTGGCCTTGAAAGCCTTCTCAAATTTCCATCAATGATTTTAAATTTATTCAATAATTGTTTGATGTTGTAAAGGTAATTTTAATTCCTATGGGCCAAATAACTGGGTAAGTTATCCCATAAAACCAATACAATGTTGTAGCATCTATTTCATTGCTCGATATCTTTAGATACTCCTATGTAGCGTGGATGTATACTTTTCATTATTTAATTATATACATTTCTTGTGAGCTTGCTTGCAATCATTACCGCAATAAAGTGGTACTTAAATTAAATGGTTTTGTAGCTTGTTGTTTAATTGTATACATTTATCGTGAGCTTGCTTGCAAAAGTTGCCGCAATAACTTGGTACTTAAATTAAATAGATTTGTAGCTTCGTAAATTTTATGGTGAAAATGGTGAAAATTTAGAAGATTAAGGTTTCGCTATTAATATCACAGTTTTGGTTGAATAATATTTTTAAAAATTGTATTTATATTTAATAATGAAAAAGTGATACATTAATATTTACTTATATCCACATCATTAACCACCTTTAACAATATAATTATGTTAGTATATATTATAATTGAAAAGCTATAAATTTGATAATGATACGATTTCAGATATATTATATTTAAAAACTTGTAAATTTCATAATTTGGTTTAATGGTAAACTTGGAAGTTTGGTCCATTTTTATTATAATTGTAAAGGAAACTAAATAAAAGTGCACAACCTAAACAATAGCATTTTGGAGTGATACTGAGAGTATTGTTTGTAAATCGTGAAGAAAATATTGTAAAGCCATTATTGATAATGGAAGTAATGATAAATCCACCTCGTACACTTAGGATCATTGCAGAGGAATGTCGTAATGATAAATCCAATTTATTTTGTTGCTTTGTGGACTTTAGAAAGGCTTTCGATACGGTTCCTAGATACAACCTTTGGAATAGATTAGAAGAGCTAAAGGTTCCTCTCGAGTTGAGAGCTGCCGCTATAAGGTTATACGAAAATGTAATTTCCAAGCTAAAGAGCAATGAGGGGTGATCGAAAGATATTAAGTGTAACATCGAAGTTAAACAAGGTTTCCCCCTCTCCCCTACCCTATTTGGCATTTACATCGACAAGCTCGAAGGCTATTTAGAGGAAGCGGGATGTGATGGCATGATCTTAGCTAGGATAGTCATCATCCTTCTTCTCTATGCTGACGATATTGTTCTTTTGGCAAGGTGCCCATCTGATCTTGATAAGCAACTCAAGCTTCTTAAGGATTTCTGCTCTACCATGGGTATGACTGTTAACATTGACAAAACAAAAGTTATGATTGTCAAATCCAAGAAAGACACTTACGCTAATTTTATGTATGACAATAATAACTTGGAGGAAGTTTATTCTTACAAGTACCTAGGAATTGATATTCATCACAAGCTCAACTGGAACCATAACATTGAGAAAAGGATTAATGGGGGGTGGAAAGCTTATTTTGATCTTGAAAATAATTGTAAAACAGTAAACCTCGTAATGTGGGATAAAAGGAAGTTCATCTTTGAAACTTTAGTCATTCCCGTTATCTTATATGGCTGTGAGGTTTGGGGTTGCAGCATCTCCAGAGAATCATGGAGAAAGATTGAGCAAATCCAGAAGCATTTTGTAACTTATAACCTGAAAATTAAAAGTAATACACCCTATCCTATTCTCCTTATAGAAGCAGGTATTTCCCCTATTGAGAGTCTAGCTATGATTAGATTTCTGTTGTACCAGAACAAACTCAATAACATAGACGATCATAGACTTCCTAAGCTAGCTTTAAATTCTAGCCAAAAACACCTAAGGCTCATTCGACGGTGGCATAAAGACACAAGGGCCTGGTTAAACTATTGGGAGATCAACAAGAATGATGCATTGCAAAACATAAATAACATTAAAGATATTGTTACTTCTAAGTTCAAAGAAAAAAGGTGGTGTGAGAAAGATTTAGCGGCTAAAAGAAAATAAGTTATTATAAGAAGGTCATCAACCCCACCCTAGAAGATCAAAAGTATCTCTCTATTTTAACTAGCTCAAAGAAAAAAATTAATATAGCAAAGATTAGAACGAATTCTCATGATCTCCATAGTCAAACAGGTCGTTGGGCAATTCCTAAAATGCCATGGATGGAAAGGATCTGCCATATATGTGAGAATAGGAACATCGAGGATGAAAACCACTTCCTCTTAGAGTGCCCCGCGTACAACCACATTAGATCTCAGTTTCACAATCTTTGTTACAAATACTAACCTTCCTAGCCTTTTACAATGTCAAAATTATAGTGAGCTCGGGAGGCTTCTCTCCAAGCTTTTTGAGCATAGGAATAAAATCTGAAATCAAAATAAATAATTTGTTTCTTTAGGTCTGATAGACCAATGTTTGGTCTTAGCAGATGTTAACCATCATCATCATCATCATCATCATCATCATCATCATCAACACAAATATTAGAAAAGTTAAATTTAAGAAAAACTAAACATCCTACTCCCTACAAAGTCTAGTGGCTGCGAATCAGACATCAAATACTAGTTAATGAACAATGTGAAGTGGAGTTTCAGATAGGATGCTATAAAGATAAAGTTTTGTGTGATGTTATACCTATGGATGTGTGTCATATTTTTCTTGGAAGACCATGGCAATATGACAGGATATGTCAATATGCAAAAGGAAGAAGTTAGAACTCTATATCAACCTTTACCAATACCAAATCGACTATGGAACTTTATGGGCATGGATTTTTATTAGGATTACCTAAAACACAAAGAGGAAGTGACTCAACATTTGTTTATCTTAACAGATTCTAAAAAATGGCACACTTTATAGTGTATAAAAAGACAAATGATGCAACTAACATCACAAACTTGTTCTTTAAAGAAATAGTTAGATTGCATGGATTACCTACAAGTATTGTTTCTTAGAGAGACACCAAGTTTGTGGGCCACATTTGGACAACGTGGTGGAAAAAATTAGGAACCAATCTGAGTTTTAGTTCAGCATATCATCCCCAGACTTATGGTCAAACAAAGGCGGTAAATAGAAGTCTTGGAAATATCTTAAGGAGTTTGGTAAGTGAACATCCCAAACAATGGGACGAGATACTTGCTCAGGAAGAATTTGCATATAACGAGTCACCTAGCAGAAGCAAGGGATCAAGTCCATTCCAAATTGTTTATGGAATGCATCCAAGAGGAATTTATGAGTTAAGGAACCTTGGAAAGCGCGAATTTAGAAGTGCAAATGGCGAAGATTTTGCTGCCAGTATGCAAGAAATACATGATCGAGTCAAACATAAATTACAAGAAAGAAACAACAAGTATAAATGAAGAGTAGATTCCAAAAAAAGACCACTGGATTTTGAAGTTGGTGACATGGTTATGGCATATATTAGGAAAGAAAGATTTCCTAAAGGGGAATATAATAAGTTAAAACTGAAAAAGATCAAACTATGCAAAATTTTGAAGAAATTCCCCTCTAATGCTTAGGGAATAGAACTACCCAAAGGCTTTGGAATTTCACCAATATTTAATGTTTTAGATCTATACCCCTTTAAGCAACCAGTAAATGATCTTATGTATGTACCTGCTTGTGATAAAGTTCAGTGGGAGAAGCAACTATCTTCAGCACCAAAAAAACAAATTGAATCAATCATCGACAAAAGGGTAGCTAAAAGGACGAGGAATAAAGAGTATTTTCAATACTTGGTTAAATGGAAGAATCAACCACTCGGAGATGCTACTTGGATGATAGCAACAAAGATTTCAAAATATGGTACGAGAATTGAAGAACTTCATAAGAAAAACATATGAATGTATATTTTCTTCCCCGATAGTATGACTCAAGAGCATCCTCTATCTTGTATTTATTTATTTATTTATTTTGGAAAATCTTAAAAAATTCTAGATTTAGTGGAGACTTCTAGAAATTGCTCGAGATTAATTAGTTTGGATGGATTCCTAGAATTGAGAGGATTTCTCTCAACTTTCTCCAAATACCTAAGAAGGAGTTATCTCTTTGAGGAATTTTAGAGTTTTCCTCTTTAGAATAAATAACCATGTAATTCATTTGCAAACTCAAGTTTTCGAGAGAAATTAATTTAATAAAACTATATGTTTATTTTAATGGGTATTTTCCTCATATGTTCTCTGCGTCGTTTTGGTACTAGAGAACATGGTTTGCTCTTTGGGATTGAGGGGACGAGGTGGTTGTTCGCAACTGCCTTGTTGAGTGTGAGAAGAGAAGGTTTGGAACACCTTTGATATTTAAAATAAAAGGGCATAGGAGGTTAGAATTATTGAAGGTCGTTTCGAGCTATATGTGTTGAATCACTGCAGCGAATGTGTGTTGGAGCCGGCATTGGAGTTTCTGTCTAATTGAAGTGATGTGGCTACTGGTTTGGCTATTGTGTCATCGCGGAACCTGCAACGTGTAACATGCAATCTGCGTGCACTCTTGTATGAATGTGTGGAGTTTGTCATATAGATTACTATGTGGCTACTGGTTTGGCTATTGTATCATCGCGAAACCTGCAACTTGTAACATGCAATCTGCGTGCAGTCTTGTATGAATGTGTGGAGTTTGTCATATATATTACTGCGAAGATCTATAGTGCGAGACTGTTTTATGTAAGACCAGAAGAAATAGAATTTTCCTGTAGCGAGACTTTTCTAATGAATGTGTGGAGCCTGGCGCGTGTACTTTTATTGTGTGGAGCCAAAACAACTGAAGCTTCCAACATTTTACAATTAGACGGCCAGAAGCTCATAGCCGGAACGAAATCACAATAATTTATTTTTTGGAGCATTTTATGTGAAACATGCGGAGCAATATAACCACTTGATCGTTGGGCCACTGGATTGTTGCAATTTTCACGTGGATCTTGCCAAAAAAAAAATTGAGCCTAGAACCTGCTCAGTCACATGGATAAAACTTATACCAGCGTTAAAGCAACTTGCCTGGAGCTTAGCCAGCAATGTAGATCCATAAACCCCGTTTCAAATTCAATGAGAAAATATATGGTGGGTTGAAAAACAAACATAAATGGCTGATTTGTTTTACGTGCAAAAGGTGCTTTGCATAAAAATCAAATTTATGCACAAATTTTAATATAGTCACTTTATGATCCTATTTTAAGTGATAGATAAATATCCCCGCACAAAACACATATTTAAGAGCTTAGGTTTACCTTTATATGGAATGTAGGTAAGAACATTTTAAAAAGTGATAATAAAGTAGAGCTTTTGGAGGGATAAGGTGGATTATAAAAGTATTTTTTAAAAAGATTGGTAATAATGGAATAATAAGGGTGTATTTTGTTCGATGGTTTGGATGGTTATTGTATTTAAATTGTGCGGGAGTGTTTTGGTACAAAGAATGTATAAATAAATTGGAAAAATTTTGTTTAATAGTTAATAGTAAAAGTTAAAAGACTCAAGTGAAATCAAAATTGAAAATTGAAATGTATTGTAATTTGTAAAAAAAATATTTTTTGTAAGTTAACTTGAATTATATAGGGTGTATTTTTTTTTGTTGTACTTGACACTTAATGTCTGGTCAATGAATTATAAGGATAAGGGATATTGTAATTTTTTTGCAGCAAAGAATGCAAAGTACAAAGAATTTTATGGAAGGGAAAAAGGAGACGAACATGATTATGAATAGTCATTTGCATTATTTAGAGAAAAGCCACAGCGATGTCATAGCAATTGATGTAAGTAATGAAGAGTTCAAGAAAGACATCATTGATTTGAATGCACAACTTGATGTGTTGATGGTGTTGCTACAAAGTAAAAAACATGGATGGATAATGAAGAAGACAGTTAGATGGTCAATCAAACAGTTGATTGTAAGAAGAGAGAAGCACAAGTTGAAAATTTTGTTAAGGGAAGTGAAAAAACTCTGGATAACCGAGATGAATGTATGTATTTGTGAACGAGAACAAGGACCAATTCTTGGTGAGGATGATGATGATGTTGAAATGAAATCTATTGATATGAACGTGGTTTGATTACCACCGATGGTGCCACAAACTATTTATAAGGTCAACATAAAGACTTGAGGACAAAATCATCTGTCGAGACTATCAAGCCTTATGTTTCTTAATCTCACAATTGGTGTGTGGATGCAGGATGTGTTGCAGATGATGCATGAGACACTAATTTTGTTTTATGCAAGGATGAAGACTAGTCTATTGAAATGATTTCTGAAAGTGACTGTAAAATTCAAATGAAATGTGAAGAATAATTACAATTGCTAGAGAAGATGTTAATAGAACCTGAATCTAAGCCGTTGCGGATAAAGAAGAGAAATGTTCAAGGAGTAAAAATGTGGAACGTGAGATAAAATGTAATTTTCAATTTAATGTTAAAGATGATGACTTGATATTCCAAGCTAGTAACAGTTAAATTCAATCAAAAACTAAATTGGATGATGAAATTGCATAATTAAGAGAACTAATGGAAAAAATACATAAACCTAGATATTGCAAGATGAGGTAGAAATACAACAAAATGATACATTTGACTGCACAAATATACATCGGTAAAGAAGGAGGAGAATTACAACATAAAATTTGGAAACCCAACGAATTAAAAGTCATAACCATTGAAGCTAAACAACAAAGAATGGATTAAAGTTTGCGATCCAATAGTAGTTTAATCAATTTATGAAGAATTATGGTCAAGAGACCATAATTTTCTTTTTCCTGGTGAGTCTTATGCAGGAGCATCTAACCTAGGGTAACATGTTTACCAAAAGAATTGGATTCGTAAGTTAGGGTTTAATTATTTATTCTATTTCCCTAGAGTTTTAGGAAAGAATGAGAATTATTGTAATTAGGAGAAATTTCGAGAGTATTATGGAAGAGTTGAGAGATTTAAGGGTTAGTTAGATCTCATCTAGAGATAAGAGATTAGGTGAGAGTTTTTGTGGATCATGAGAGCTATTCTGGGAGTTTGTTTAGAATCTAGAACCTACTTTAGTTTTAGGTCCACCTGTATAAATATAGGTGAGCCCATGAGGCATGTAAGTGAAGGAAAGTGAGGAATGAGAGACCAATGTGTAGGCCAAGAATTCTCTTGTAAATATTTTATTTATTAACAAACTATTCATCAATTGTGAAATATATTTATGAGTGTTTTGTGTGTGTTTTAATTATGGCAGGTTCCTAGTCCGTAATGTCAAATTTTTTCAATAAAAATGGAATTATGTTAATAGGTTTGTTTATTTTAAAGTAGGTTTTCTAAACCTTTAATTTAATTGGTAGAAGATAGGGATTTAATATTCATTAAATATTTTAAAGTATTCTTTGTAGTAATCACGAATTGAGATGGATCTCAACATAATTATATGTTTTTTTACTTTTTAATTAAATTGATTTATTAAAAAGCATCATAGGAGCATGAGTTTCTATTTTCTGACATGAAGTATGCATTAGTCATCATATTGTAACAAAACATATTTTCACATTAAAAATATCCATTGTAATATATAAATAAATCTTGTACTTCAAAATGTTGTCACCTGATTTTTAAATTTATATATACTTAACTAATATATTACTCTTTTAATTTATATACATAAATCAATCCTATTATAAACAAAAAAATATGATCAAATGATTTTTTTTTATAATAATAATAAATCAAATTAATATTATGACAAGGTTTCATTGGCATTGACTAATAAGTCCAAAATTCCAAAAAAAAAAACATGTAAAAATGTAAGAAAAATTCCAAAAAAAAAACATGTAAAAATGTAAGAAAAGATGATTTTTTTGTTTTGTTTTGGATTTTAAGGTCAATAAATTGTTGTTGATGAGGACTTCTAGAGAATAGTGTGTTACAATCATTATTGTGCTCAATTTTTTAGAAGAAAATAACTCTTATAGGAAGTAAATGAGAAAATATTTTATTAGAATAAAAGAATTAGATAAATAAATATTTAAATAAAGTTATAATAGTTGATAAGGTAGAAATTTTAATATTTTATTCTTAATGAAATTAATTTATAATTTTATTAGCGATAAAAAACAATTTTAAATTATTAAAAAAAAATAGTTAAAAAGAAAGATTGGCCAAAAATAAATTAGTAAAGCTTTTTAAATATTTATAAATAATGGATTATAATAAAGAGAATGAGATTTTTTTTTCTTATGAATGTTGGGACATCTTTTCATACTAATCACATCGTTAGCTAACTAAAGGAAAATAAATTGTTAGTTGAATATTGTTAAAAAAAAATGGTCAAAAAGAATTAATGAAAAGTTGGAAAATATTCAGGAATAACGAATTATAATAAGCATTGAAAATGTTATAATCAATAAATTAAGAATGGTAAAATTAGATTAATATAGGAATTAAAAAGATTTGATTTTAAGTCAAAAGATTTTATTATAATATAAGTTTTTAAAGACTAAGGAAATTACAAAGATAATTAGATTAAATAATATTAATTATTAAAGTTAAAAGGAAAATTAAGTTAAATTAAAATTTCATTTAATTAAAAGTTAAAATTAAATAAACTAAAATTAGAAATTAAAATTAAAATGAAACCAGAAATACAAAGGGAGGGAGGGTGGGTGGGGGTCAAGAGAGGTTAGAACTTGAAACAAGGGTATGGGGTTTAGAGAACAAGATGTTAGAATTTAAATTTCATTTAATTAAAAACTAAAATTAAATAAACTAAAATTAGAAATTAAAATTAAAATGAAACTAGAAATACAAAGGGTGGGTGGGGGTTAAGAGAGATTAGAACTTGAAACAAGGGTATGGGGTTTAGAGAACAAGATGTTAGAACTTGAAACAAGGGGATGGGGTTTAGAGGACAAGAAATGAATCGTGGGCTTCTCGTACTCTAAACTCCTTCCCCTTAAGTTCTAACTCCTCTTAACCTGTGCCCATCCTTTGTATCTCTTGTTTCATTTTAATTTTAATTTTAAATTTTAGTTTATTTCATTTTAACTTGATTTTAATTTAACTTAATTTTCTTTTTAATTTTAGTTATTAATAATTAATATTATTAAATTCAGATTTATTTTATAATTTCTTTCTTTTACAAGTCTTCAAATTCTTACAATATAATCAAACCTTTTGACCTAAAATAAAATCTTTTAAATTTCTTTATTAATCTAATTTTACCAATCTTAATTTATTGATTATTACATTTTCAATGCTTATTATAATCCATTATTCCTAAATATTTTTCAAAGCTTCATTAATTCTCTCTGACCAATTATTTTATTTTAACAAATTTTAATTAATAATTTGTTTTCCTTTAAATATGATTAGTGATAATAATTCTTTTGACCTAAAATCAACTTTTTTAATTCTTTTACTTAGGATCAATTTTTTTTGGTTGCTTTTTAATCAAAATTTACTAATTTTATTCTTCTCATTATTATAATCCATTATAACTAAATATTTAAAAAGCTTCACTCTTTCTTTTGCCAATTTTTATTTTTGACCTATTTCTCCTTTCTTTTCAATAATTTAAAATTCTTATTTATTAATGATAAAATTATAAAATTATTTTAATTAAAAAAAAATTATTAAAATTTCTATTTTATCAACTATTTTAATTTTATTTAAATAGTTATTTATTTAATTCTTTTGTTTTAATCAAATAGTTTTATGTCTATTATTATTTTCCTTTTTCCTATTTGTAACGACTATACTCCGCGTTACCATCTTTTATTTATATAAGTCCAATGTTCATCAAGAAACTTCCAGTCCTTAAAAATGAGTAAACGTTCACCAAAACATTAGACATAATAATAATCGTCCACATCAACAGCAAAATACATTGAAACTAAACGGCTACACTCTAAACTGCTTCGTAGTTTTTTCATGCATCGTTCCCGGCATGGTCATTTGGATAATTACCGTAGGAAAGTTCGCTCTCAATATTCAATTGATAAATGCTAAGGAAGAGAATCTATGGTAACTAAAAGGACAGTAAACTGTTATGTAGCAATTGGAAGGATTTTTTTGAATGAAGCCTTGCTTATATGATAAACAATCCCGTAGAAACATGTCGCCTGGTACAAGAATTGTTATTGACATATCAATGGGGTGTATTTGGGGATTTATTCATGGTAACTTTGAAGGACAGTAAGGTGGCTTAATTTGTGTTTTGAGATACAGCCCTCCAAAGAGTATGTGTAATAGTTTCATGTTAAAATAAATGGGCTGATTAATAATAAACGAACATAAACTTTCTCAAAACATTTCATAACCACATGTTTGAGTCAAAATATTTTTTTTTTAATAATGAAAGAAATGTTTTATTTAATTTCCAGTTAAGTTAAAAGTGAAAAAATTAGCTTTTTACTTTCATAAATACATTTAATCACAACATTTCTATTATAATAAAATTATATATATATATATATATATATATATATAATTCAAAAATGTTTTATTTAATTTCCAGTTAAATTAAAAGTAAAAAACATTATCTCTTGTACATTACGCTTTTACCCTTTTTTTTCCTCATGGTTATCTTTAATCACAACCTTTTTATTATAATAAAAAATTCTGTTTTTTTATAATACTTTACAAAATTACATAACGGCATTGAATGATTCCCTTTTTCTTGAAAGTATAGAACATTTTATCCACAATCAAACATGATGATTCCAATGCCTTAGGTGCTAAATCCATATATACATTCAAAAAACTAGTTTAAATAACATAAATCAAAATTTCACCTCAAATTTTTCCCAACCTCAAATTCCAAAAAATCGCACTAAAGACCAAACATGATGATGCCATTGCACAGTTTTCATAGGAGTTGTTTTTAGTGTGATTTTTTGGAAGCTTTTTCCGTGATTTTTCCAATTTCTCTAAAATTCGGTAGGAATTTATTGAAATCACAAGCTTGATGAGTAATATTTGCACAATTGAAGAATTTTTCAAGGTGTTGAATCCATATATAAACTCAAAAAACCAATTTAAATAACATAAATTGAAATTTCACCTCAAATTTTTCCGCAAAATTCACACACTTAAAATTCTAAAAATTCACACTAGACAACAACTCTTTTTTCAAAAATAACAAAATATATGTTCTATCGTTAACCTAATATGTTGTATTTTCCGACCTCTCTCTCGTCTTATTTAGGAAGAAAACTAATAGTCTTATCCTCTTTTCAGACTAATAGTCTTGTCCTCTTTTCAGTCATCTTAACAGTTCTGATTATATGTTGTAATTGTTTTCACATTCAAAGACGATGCTGTGACCACGTGGTTTGATAAATATGATAACATTTAAAAAAACAAAATCGATATCTTACTGTTCTCGTGTTTTTTACTATATCTCAATCTCTCAATTATGATATTTTTAATGTTCTTCCCTATACGATAATGTAAGTATTCACATTCTAGATGAATCTATATTTCTATTTAATTAAGTTTATTTTAACCAGTTAAATCAATAAATCTATATATACATTCAAAAAACTAGTTTAAATAACATAAATCAAAATTTCACCTCAAATTTTTCCCCAAGATTCCGGCACTTCAAATTCCAAAAAATCGCACTAAAGACCAAACATGATGACGCCATTGCACAGTTTTCATAGGATTGTTTTTAGTGTGATTTTTGGAAGCTTTTTCCGTGAGTTTTTCCAATTTCTCTAAAATTCGGTAGGAATTTATTGAAATCACAAGCTTGATGAGTAATACTTGCACAATTGATGTTCCCTAAGGATTTTTCAAGATGTTGAATCCATATATAAACTCAAAAAACCAATTTAAATAACATAAATCGAAATTTCACCTCAAATTTTTCCTCAAAATTCATACACTTGAAATTCTAAAAATACACACTAAAAACAACTCCTTTTTCAAAAATAACAAAACATATGTTCTATCGTTAACCTAATATGTTTACGCCGTAAGGCGTTCCCTCTGAGAGGAACTCCCCTTCGTGCCGCGGTGTCTCGTTATGGGCCCTTAGATCGATTGTTAGACGATGGAATAAACTCCAACCATTAGATCATCGTTCTTTTTAGAAACCAAGATCGATTGTTAGACGATGGAATAAACTCCAACCATTAGATCATCGGCCTTTTTAGAAACCAAGCGTCAGCGAAGAGAGGCCAAGCGTCTGTGGATGGATGAGAGAGGACAGCAATCTGAGGCGCCTCGATCCCCTTCGATCTGAACATCAGGGAGCTCTATGAAGTGGATCATGTCCCTTGACGAAGAAGGCAGGGTGTGGTGAGGAGAGCCGTCCATCCATTCGGCGGTGAAGAAGGTGACAAACAGAAAACCCATGGTACACAGTCAACCGAATATTCACACCAGTTCACACCAGTTCTTCACTTGATCGCTCTACTTTGTGGTCACTCATTTCATGGCTCCTCGGCATTCTCGTTCTCTGTTGGCGAAAGCTTTCTTATTCTTTATTCTTATTCTTTCCCCCGTTGCAATTTCCACAAGGCTTTGCATTGCAATCAGCCATGCAATTCAAAGAAAAACCAAATATTCTTGCAGCAGATGTCTTCCCTGTACCTCTGGGCCCATGAAAAAGATAAAAGGGTGCAATCTTATCTTTGTTAATTGCACTGGAAAGAGCTTGAGCAATAATGCTCTGCCCAACTAGTTCCTCGAAAGACTTGGGACTGTACTTTTGACTCAAGCTTCTATTCACTAACATGTTTTCGTTAGTCCTCATCTGTAAGGATTCCTCCTCTGTCTCATATTCACTAATCCCTGACTTTCTGGTCCTGTGATGAGTTTTGATGAGAGGATGGAGATCTAGCTCACTGAAACGTCTGTTGTTTACATGGGGAGAATCACCATAATCGTCCAGAGGCGAGTCCAAGGTTAAAACATTCGTGTGGGGGGGGGATCTGACCAATGGGGTTTCATCCTTTGAATAGGAGCAGTCCGAGGAAGAAAAATCTGTAACATATTCAAATTGAATAGGTTCTTGATAGTGCAGAGTACTAGCAGAATCAGAGAGTGATTTTCTCCTATTGGCAACCAACACACCACATGAAAACCTCTTCCCTCTGATGCCCTTCAATTTTTTACCTCTACCATTTCGCCTTCCAGACCAGGACCAAGGAAGTCTGCATCCATTTCTTGAAATTGTTTGACAACCCCCAAACTCTTCAACATTTCTTTGTATATCGATGTTGTTTTGCAGATTTTCCTCCCTTAAAGTTTTATGATCATAAGGCCCAATGTAAGGGTCTATAGTATAAGCCCCATTGTCATCTAAAACAAGTTCGAAGCTTTCTTCTTTGCAAGTATTAGCGGGAGAACTAATCAATGAAAAATCATCTTCATCTACAGGCAGTGTAAACTCATGGAAGGAATTCAGAGCTGCAGGATGGTTTTCATCGGTAAATCCCTGGTATATTTTGAATGATCTTGAAGATGTAGATTTGCTCTTTCCAGCAACAAGTTTTCTTTTCTGAAAGTACTTGGGATTTTTTCGGTTGCTTTTCCTTCTATGATATTTGAGTGCACCTTCAGCATCGAGATCCTCTACCAGAGTACTTCCACCAACAAATTCTCTTTTCGAACTCTTAATATTTTGTATGATTTTCTGTACTGTATCATGTATGCTGTTTTTATCAGAAGTTGTCAAGTTGGTATCAGACACTTTTCCTTCTTGTAAGGCCATGGAACTCATTTATATTGAAGCAGTTAAAGATAATTTTGCATAGGTTATTCACATTAAGGACTGTAGCCTTTCAATTGTTCATCACAGACCAACATTATCAGAATTCAGTCACAAGTCTGGTGTCGAGATAAATTTGCCACGTCACCTAATTTTTCAAATACAAAAACAGATATCTTAGAATACCCAAAATAGGAAATCTTATTTCCATTCCAAAATCTACTGTGCTTTTTGGCTTCTCTAAGCTCAGGTTTCCACTTTATGCCTGCAAGTTTCCTCATTCACTCAGTTTTATCTACGTTAAGATACCCATGAGTTCATGGACTCTCATTATGATGTTTTGATCTATTAATTCGTCGCAGAAATCCATCTTGTTTTATCTTACTTAGTGGTACAATTCCATCTTTACTTCGTAAAATTCCTCGATGTACCAATTTCAATGATTTTGAATAATTAAAACTGACACATCAAGGAGTTCTGGTTCAAAATCTCTCAAGTTAGACTCAGTTTCAGAATTCCAAGTCATATAATACACACACCTAAATAGTTTAAAAGCATTAAAGTTTTATCGGAAATTTAAGGTTGAAAAGGCTTTCTGATGAGATTCTAGCTTTAGGAAAATCTGTGCGAAGATAGAATTTCAGTGCCATGGATGGAGAAAGTCAAAGTTATCCTCTACCGCCAGCTTAGACGCCATCAAATATTCCAAAAATTGAGGACTTCCTGTGAAAGTTCACGCTTTCCCTTCATCATTAATAGAGCAAGCAGCAAGAGCTTATCATTTCCCATGCACATGTACATATTATTCATAATGATCCCTATCCATGATTAATACATAGCAGTTACGATGACTCTACCACTCAATATAACTTCCAATTGCAGGGAACAGCACTAAGAAAAGAAAAGAAAAAAACCCTGCAACACAGAAATTGGACGAAAAATTCTATTATCTATAATAAACTCTTTGTGAGTTCATAACACACAGATTATCCTTGAAATGAGAAAAAACCAATAACTTCCCTTTTTGATTCGGAAAGAGTAGGCAGGTTGCTTACTTGAATTTTGAATTTGAATGATGATATTCTCAAAATCAATGCCCAAGCCAGCACCATTGAATTATAATTGCTAATGTGACTAACTATATATATATATATATATATATATATATATATATATATATAGCACGATTTCCATCTCTACGACTTAATATAAGATTTGGAAATGGTGGCCATCAACTACTCCATCACCATTAGCAGGCCTGCATTTAATAATATTCAAATTAAATTTTGTGCAGGCCTAATGGAGTCATGCAGTTTAAATAAACAAGAGAGAACTCTTGTTAAATTAATTAATAGAAAATGCTGGTTGGTGGCATAATGCAAGGTCATTTTAAGATCAGGAAGGTGACTTTCGTTGTATTGTGGATTTGTGTTGGTTTATTAATCACTTATTCTGATTCATATATGTTGATCTCATTATCTATATGATCCGAATATAAAAAGCAGAGGATTCCTGATAATGGAGAATATATTCATTAGTTTATAATTTATGTTCTAGCATTATTTGGCTAGCTGACCAAGTCATTTGGACATGGCTTTGCCCTGGTTGCAGGTATTCTTCAAAGTGATCCACTAGTGCAAGTGTTTATCATAGATCTCCAGAAAAACAGTGAAGTGTTTACCATAGATCTCCACAAAAACAGTGAAGTGTTTATCATAGATCTTCACAAAAACTATCAACAGTTAATCCATATGGATATAATTTCGAAAACAGTTTGGGATAAAAAATTCAATTCATTACGCCGTAAGGCGTTTCCCTTTGAAATGAATTTCCCCAGCCGATGCCGTGTCTTATTGTTGACCGAGTTTGGGATACAAAATTCCATTCATTACGCCGTAAGGCGTTTCCCTTTGAAATGAATTGCCCCAGCCGATGCCGTGTCTTATTGTTGACCGTAGATTTGTGGTGTTAGACGATTAAAGGAAGTTTGGTCGTTGATCCTCACACTGTCCTTTTGTCTCCCAACCCAATGGCCTCTGTGTCTTCTGAGTTATTGTTCGGGCGGTGGCAGATTAAGCATTTCTTGCTGTCGAGCCGCGCACGGACACTGGAGGCCTTTCCTACGATGGTCATGATTTTCGCCGACTATGAACCCCATTGGCATTGCAATGGAGGGAAAACCCCAGAGGATTTCCTTTCCGTGAAGCCAAGGTTCGAATCTTGCATCCCGACGGGATCTATATGCTCCATGGACCGGGCCTCATGGGACTGGGACGGAGGCCCCGGGGTTTCGACGGTCTGCGGATGGGATCTCGTCTGCGGCCAGAAATACAAAGTTGGGTTTCTGCAGTCTGCGTTCTTTGTCGGGTGTTTGCTCGGTAATTGATATTTTCAGCCCCTGTGCGCTTTTATATCTGACGGCTGATCGCCATTAAGATTTTCTTTCAGTTTCTGATTTATTTTTTGATACAGGTGCAGGGATATCTGGGCATCTATCGGATTCTTCGCTGGGGCGTGAGGGTGTCCTGAAGTTGGTCTGCATCTGCAATGCCATTTTTGGTTTCTTGACGGCAATGTCTCCGAATTTCTGGGTTTATTTAATTCTCCGTCTATTGACGGGAATTAGCAATGGTGGCCTGGGGTTGTCGTCGTTCGTCTTGGCGACGGAAGCAAGGAAAGTACCTAGTCAATGGCATCAAACAATATTTTTGATGGCTTCAAGTCCACGGTGACGAATTGGAAGTTCCTCGACTCACTTCTCAGAGGACTCTCAACCAAAATATCCAAAGAAAAATGGACCTGCTTAGTATAAATGCTTTGGAGAATGCTTTACAAGTAGCTTTCGAGTTTGAGGCCAAAGCTTCAGAAGAAAATGTACTAAGCCTCCACCAACTAAAGTAAGGTTCTCGAAGCCTTATCTTTTAGAACCCGTCTCTATTAGTAACTCAGAGCAACCTTTAAATCAGGGAAATGATTACATAATAGATAAAATTGGCCAGCGCTTATCAAAAATTCCATCCAGCCAGATAGTCGATGCTCAATCCTACTTTATATTTTCTAAGTGCAACCAATAACTCCACGAGGATAACATGATCCCTATTTAGCAAATACACCCCCTGCCTGCTCAAATGGTTGGTACCTATAATCATAGCCTTGTATGGATAAAAATGATGACTACGAGTTACATTGGCTCTATACATTGATGGCAGTTTCTTTAGCTTTGCCAACAATCATTGTACTCTAGTATAGACTAAATGGACACTGGAATTTCCGTTATCCAGAAGATCGAATCTTACCCAAGGAATTCACAAAAGTTGTTGCCAACCCACAACTGGTTGAAAATAATCTCCATCATCATAACCAACTTTATGCCCATAATATGCACAAATGGTAACACATGATACATCTCCCAAACCAACGGAGTCCAACTAAAGTCTAATCCGAGATCCTCCATTCTCAACACTTTATACATAAAAAAACTTGTTTGTAATCGACCTCTCTTTGCACTTTTTGGGGCAATTGCTAGTTATATTAAGTTACTTGAAAAATCGGTCTCCTACAATGTATTTTAGGTATTAGAGGAGGGAAATGGTTATTTCCATTAATTGAGGAATCATTTAGGCAATTTCAGTCTTGTAGAAAAGATTTGTGTTGGTTCAACCTGGGCTCGAAACTTTTTTGTTGTCATCTAATTAATGAATGCATTAGGTTGACCATAACAAAATATCCATTTTCAGAATACACATTATCGTCCACCCTTGCTTTCAACAATGCCCATTCACATGTCGCTATTCTTCCCCACTCTATGCCTTACCACTCTATGCCTTACGGCGTTTCCTTTGCAACATAAGGTGCAAATGCTAGTATATTTTCCGACCTCTCTCTCGTCTTATTCAGGAAGAAAACTAATAGTCTTATCCTCTTTTCAGACTAATAGTCTTGTCCTCTTTTCAGTCATCTTAACAGTTCTGATTATATGTTGTAATTGTTTTCACATTCAAAGACGATGCTGTGACCACGTGGTTTGATAAATATGATAACATTTAAAAAAACAAAATCGATATCTTACTGTTCTCGTGTTTTTTACTATATCTCAATCTCTCAATTATGATATTCTTAATGTTCTTCCCTATACGACAATGTAACTATTCACATTCTAGATGGATCTATATTTCTATTTAATTAAGTTTATTTTAACCAGTTAAATCAAATATATTAAATTTTGTTTTCGAGTAATATTTACTTTCAAATCCTTCACCTCAATTGAAATGTTATGCTTTCGACCAATTTCCTATCTATAATATTTATATTTGATTTATAACTATTTTAGCTATTTCATTTCAATTTTCCATTCTTAAATTTATATTATTTGATATTTTTAATTTATTGATTATTTGATTAAAAATTATAATTATCCTAAGTGAATAATATATTTTTTTGATATTCGCTGTAACGATAAGGTGAATAAGAAGGAGCGCAATGGAGTTAGTGGGCCATTCTAGGGTTTGTTCCTTTTACAAACTTACGATAACCATCGTCATTGATCATGAGATTACGTCATATAGGGGAGGCTATCTAAATAATGGAGATGATGAGCCCATCCCTCACCACGACGTTGGACGTTGGTTTCTCTAAGTTAGGATTTTTGCGGAATGATCGACCCCCTATAGTATTCTACCTTTTAGGTCCATAAATGAGGGTGGGCTCAAACCCTTGGAACTTGCCTATGAATGGGATCATGGAAAGAATGAAATCTTGGAAAATAGACGAAACATGAGCTCCAAACACCCTTCATTCCACAATTGTCTTACAAACACGGGATGCACACGGTAGGTATGTCCAACTAGGTTGGCGCGAATATCTCATTTTCCTTCTATTATGGGCTCTTGTGCTTCCCCTACTCTATTGATTTTGGACACTATTGAAATGATTATGCATGTGCACAAATGTGGTTCACTCTTCCAATGGAACCCCCCTGCTCTCCCAAGTCTATTCTAGACGAAAAACATGAACAACAAGATAATAAATTTTTTTTAGATATTCAAAAAAATATAAATGGGAAGTCCCCATTTCTAGATTCGATACTCATACTTCATGGAAAATATGAAATAGTGCACCGAGAATAGTTTGGGATTTTTTGCAAATTATCAATGCCTGTTATTATAAGGGAAGATGCTACAGGATTCCACCCAGATGAAGCACTGTTGTTGTAATGCCCCTGGTAAACTTGTAAATATTGGTTTAGTACAGTTAAAAGACATTGATTTACTTTGTGGGCCAAGGGTAAGGCCAAACATTAGTTTAATACCTATCTATATGTGTGTGTGTGTGTATGTGTGTGATAGCCATGAAAACTCATATTGGGAAACAATGATAGAGAGGCTCACATCCTAGGTAGTTTAACATTTATGGGCAAGGCAGTTACATACCCAAGTTCCTCCTTCGATATAAAACTTCCAAAAAGAAAGCCAATATGGTATGAATAATGTGAGGCATAACTAGAGGAGGAGAGACTGCAGAAGTTTGATAATAATATTTCCCCAAAGGATTCTTGACTTGGTTGGCCATTGCAATCCACCTGAAGCTGAAATGCTTAGATTGTAAACCCTTGGCTAACTCTGGTTAGGATCAGTTATCCATTGGGAGAATGACTTTGTGTTTGTCAATGTTATTAAACTACTTTGGCTGTGTATTTGTTTTGTGGGGAGATGTAGTGTTAAGAATGATGTTGCTGATTAGGAAGAGCATTGCTTTCCTAGTGATTTTGTGGTTCATTTGTATAAGAAGAAGAAAAATATAAGCACCAAATAAGTGAGCTTATTTTCCTTTTCTGTAGATCATGATCCATGATCGAATTTGGTAAAGTACTAAAATGACTTAGAAAGTATGTGTGTTGTGTTAAAGTGTGAAAATATAGTTCTGGATGGTAGACTCTGTAGAGAAGTGAAATTTGGAAAATTATTACAACATTTGACATTAAAAAAAAGAGGGTAAAGTTGGCACAATTTGACAGGAGTTGGATTAGATCCCAAGCCTGGTTAATAGAGTCAACAACCATGGAATAGTCCCTCTCAATCATGGTATAGACTAAAGAGTGATAAACTTTAAAAACATGGAAGCGCATATTGATAACTACGAAATTTGTCAATGATCTAATTTCTTTGTTGTTCAATGAAATATTTACAATCTGAAAGAATGTTTCAGGTTAGATTCTAGGTCAAGCCATTCTACTAACAACTTGGGAAATTCGTCCCTTAAACCTCCCATGAATGAGGAAACTAACTTTATAGGATGATAGAAGTGTGAATTATAAAGAAAGCAACCATGTTTGAACATATCATCTAAATAATAGGATGTGTTCTTCTCTTTGTGCATTCAAATACATGATATACACAACTAATAACAAGTTACACTAGAGTGATTACCTACAACAGAATAACACCTTTCATAAGATAAATATATGAAACCCTTTACTTCAAAAGGAAAAAGTCAAGAAATATAACCATAGACAAAAAAACTATAAGAATATTGACCTAGACAAGTCATTGCTTATAAGACAAACTCCAACCAGAGATTAAAGGAAAAACTTCAATGTTAGGAAGCCTAACAGATTATAGAGGATCAAAAGTAGAAGACTAGCAAGAATCTCTTAGTAGGAAATAAAATATGTTACTTGGGTGGCTGCCCCGAAGTGTTGCGAGCTCCTTCACATTGGGAAGGCTCCAACAACATCCTTCAAGGAAGAAAAGATTCAAAATGAGTATTCTAGATTCATTTAAAGAAGAAAATTTACTATTCAAAATTTATATGAAAAGGGAAGATAGATCATACCATAAGAACGATGCCAGGCATTCTAGTAACTTTTGACTCTCACCAGCTAATAAGGAAAGTGGCCAAATAAGAAACAATTGAAAACCCTTGGCCTTTTGACAAGGAATCTTGCTTGTAACTGAGTGAGTCGGTCTTGGAAAAAGATTTTTCCTAGCAAAAAGTGAAACCCTAATTGAAATTGTAAAGCTAGGAATCAGAAGGAAAGAAAGGGGCAAATGAGCTTCACACGATGCTTGGTGAGGTTAGTCGTTACCCTCAACCTCATCTTCCATCCTGCACTATTGATTTGTATTACAAACTTGAAGGTTTATGGGAAATTCGCAAGTAAATTTTTGTGTCTTTTAGGAAATAGATCAATTTGCAAAAATACATAAATTGATGATTTTTAAACTCAGTTTACAACATAAAAACAAAGAAAAATATACCATACATAGCAAAACAAGAAAAAAAATGATAAAGGAGTTCACCCCTCCTGGGCTACATCTTCTGGTCTAGCTTCGAATGTTGGACCTCTTTCATTAATTTCTCAAATATGTGATTTCATATATTTACATTGCTCAGAATGAAAAATTAATGTCTGCAATGGCTTCAAAAGACCCAAAAACCCCAAGTCAGGCTCTTGTTGGGCTCAGTTTGGCCAAAAAATGAGAAATTTATGCTCTAGAGAAGTTTTACTGCTAATTGCTCTACAAACTGGACTCTTTATCTAAATGTTCTACAAATTTTGCAATTCAGGAGGCCACCAAGCACTAATTCCACCTGGTGCTGACGGGATTCCCGCTGATTAAGGTGCAAAATGTCGCTTGTTTTAAATTCTCAATGACCTTTGGGCGGAAAAATATGGCCACGTTGGGCCATGCGGCCGGGGGCTGGGGCTAACCACCTGCCCCTTCTGAGTTAGTCCCCCAACTGTTGGGCCACAATTCTTTCAACCCATAAATCCTAGGGCTGGCCCCTAAATCCACATGCCCGTCACGTAGCTCCCTTTGCTCACACCCATGGTTCTGCCTTTATCCATAAGACCAGGGTTGGCCCCCTTATCCTCCGTGTTGAACCCTTATCACCTGATCCCATCGGTCTCAGACCTATGATTTATCTTGGGACTTAGTGCTAGGGCTCTAACCCATCCCCCTCACCTTTCAGCTCCAATACATCTTGCATGCCAATTATATGGTGGTTTGCATGACCTTGGGTTGGGGCTAAGTCCTGACCCTCAGGTCTTAGCACCTGTTGTTACATGGGTGCCATCAGATCGGGGGCTAGGGGCTTAGCCTCAGGCCTTTCCCCTAAACCAAATATGAATAAAATTTAATTAGAACATGGCCATTATGGTTCTTAAGTCCCATGGTAGCTGAGACGGTAGATTATTGTAGTGTTGTCCACGAGGTCAGAGGTTCGATCCCCATTGAGGCTTGTCCTACCTTAACAAAATTTTATTCATCACAGAGGTGCCACGTGGTATCCATGATTGGTCCATGTGGTACCCAACCATTTTTCCACCAAAACAATCCATTAACCAATGAAAATTTGGCCATGTGCTAAACTCGGAGACTGCCACTTGTCAGCCTATCATTGGACTAAGGGTGCACATTCAACCTGCTAATTCATCGTACAGACTGCCTCGTCAATAGTTCACTTGTCAACCTCTCATTGGCTTGAGAGTCCACAATCAACCTATTGAGTCATCATACGAACTCCCCACTCAGTAGTTTTATATTTCAACTTGCAAAAATTTAAGTTGTTTAGGAAAACGATCAAAACGCAATAAATGGAGCATATGATATCAGTTTTGAGCGAATAAAATTGTATTGGATTCAGGACAGCGAGATCTACATTTTCACACCAGTTACGAGCACTTTTGAACACTTTCATTTGTTAGCACTTTACCTCCCCGCTGGATCACTCCTCCCCACTAGAAGCTTTCGGACCACCAAAAGAATATTTTTAGTCAACAAATAGATGAGGGTACAGTTTCGTCAGCCTTCCAATCTCAATCCATTTGGTTTTGCAAGGATTTTTTCCTTTGAGTCCTACATGAAGGTACTCCATGTTCCCACTTTCTGAAGTTCTTATTTTTCTGTCCAGTATAGTATCTTGTTGCAATTCTTCAAGATATTCAGTAGAGAAATCTTCAATTGTAGGTATCTAAACATTCTCTCCTTGATCTTCAATCAAATGAAGCTCATATAATCTCCATTTCTCAACATTAAAAACTGCATAGACTTGCGTATATGGAGGCAAACACAACCGGAAGGAATTATTACCAATATTTTCTAAAATCTTAAAAGGTCCATATCTAATTGGTTTTAGGTTTTTACCTTCTCCTTGAATCCTCTCCTTGCTAATGTAAATCCTAACTTCATCTCCAACCTAAAAAATGTTGTCAATACAATGCTTATGATGTCTTGTAATGTACTTGGCTTGACTCTTCACCAAAAGTTCTTGTACCATCTAATTCATTGACCGAATCTATAATGGCTGATTAAGATTTGACACAAAAATTGATGTTGTACTCATTTTACCTTTCAATGCATTGAAGGCTTTATGTTGCTTGCCTCCCCATTGAGAGACATGTTTGACCCTTATCAATGCATTTAATGAACCTAGCTTTGTCTTGAAAACGGTTTTGCATGTATCATCTTCAGCAACTCTTATTTAATAGTAACCACTTCACAAGTTCAACTTAGTGAAATAAACAACATCCTTCAATTTATTTAACAAAACATCAATGCGAAGAAGAGGGTAATGATTCTTTACCGTGATTTTGTTCAAAGCTCCAAAATCCACACAATGTGATCGCCATCACCACGTACCATCCTTTTTCAGAGCCAAAATATTAGGAGACCCACAAGGGGATAAACTAGACCTAATGACCATTTTTCAAGTAGATTTTTAATCTGCTTCTTGATCCCTGCATTCTCTAACGCTGGAATCTTATTCATGCCAATGTTTAAAAGTGATGCATCCTGTTGCAATTGAACTTCATGTTTTTTCCTCTTTTAGGAGGAAACATGTTAGACTCCTAAAATGTCTTATCACATGTGTTAACAACCTCAAATAAATCATGTTTTATTTTTACATCACATCCTTGGAAAGCTTCAAATTCCTCAACATCTTTTTCATTGATCATTAACAATGAAAAATATTGACTAGCATTTACAAGCCTCTTTATCTATCCAGCTTTCACAAGAGACAAATTCATTTTCTTGCGATGTTCTCTAACAATAGACACAATCCCATCTTTAAACAAATTATAATTGTTCTCATGGTGATGAAAGATGGATTTCCTATCATATAAGTATGGACTTCTGAAAATAATCCCACATATGTTAAGTGGTACTACATCAAGCTCTACCTCATCATTAAAGTTTGCAATGATGGAGAATTTCAGTATGCATTTTCTTGTCACTTGCAATTTGGCATTATCAGATACCCAAACCAAAGGATAAGGTTTAGGATGAGGAATGGTTTCCGAGTTTAGTTTCTTGAAAATGGCTTCGGAAATAAGGTTGGCTTGGGGTCCATTATCAAACAAACTATGTACTTTGTTATGTTTTGTTATGACTCTGATATGGAAACACTTAATTCTTTCTTTTTCATTTTAAGTTCGAATGGGCTTGCTAGAAGAACTAGTACTTGCAATAGAATCTTTACCTTTCAATCCCATGGCTGTGATTTTGGTCTCATTTCCGAAATCAAATCCGAGATCTTGTTGAATTGTTGCAACCGTCTTTTTTTCTCCTTGTTGTTAAATGTTTTGGGTCTCAACTCAGGATGAAGTTTCCAACAACGATCTTCATCATGGCCTTCTTTGGAACAATGTTTACATGTGAATTGTTCTCCCTCTTTCTTGATTGAAGCATTATTTTTATCCTTGGCTTGAAACTTACCCTTTCCTTTATCTCCAGACTTAAATGGATTCTCACTAATATCTTCAGAAACATTCTTCCCTCTTGCTTCTAAATGTGTAGCTTATACACATACTTCATCTATATTTGTAGGGTCAAACATAAGAATTTTATTCCTTAAGTAACTATGTAAACCGCCTATGTATTTAAGGATAGTGTCTTGAGAGGATAGATCTACACCCAAAATGAGATCTCTTCTTCTAAACTCTTCGGTATAACTTTGAACACTCAGAGATTTTCCTTGTCTAAAATTTTTACAATCCATTATTGCCTTTTGCATATAAGGTAATGGATAAAATTGTCTCCTTAATGCAGTTATGAAATAATTCCAAGAATAAATTATCTCACCTCTTTTCTTTAAATACCCTTGGGTTTCGGCCTCCCACCATATGAGAGATGCACTTTCCAAAAGAAGAGAAGCAAGTTGTATCTTAGTGGAATCATCATCAAGTTGTTGAATCTTGCAATAGACTTCAAGTTGACAAACCCAATTATCCATTTTCTCAGCATTTACTTCCCAACTGTACATAGGAAATTAAAATTTGACATCAAACTTTAACAAAGGAGTTTTACCATGTCCTTTTGGATTTCTTGGTGGAGTCTGTGAAGATGGAGGATAAGGAAAAGGTGGAGGTAGAGGTGGTGGTTTGTCACCATTTCCTCCATTACCTTTTGGAGGATTTGACCTATCTCCTTGCAACCTTGTGTTTCTCTCTTCAAATATAAATTTCACCATTTCAAAGAAAGATGTTCGGAAAGTTCTCTCATCCTCAGACATCATCTGATGTCCTTCTTCATGTGCCATGACTAGTGAAGCTTGACGTATGTGTGGCTTCCTTGAACCCACTTGAGGATTTGGCTCTACAAGCATTACTTATCTTCTTTTCAGCTTCAACCTTGTAAGAATCATAAAATACTTGGAAATAAAATCAAACCTTCAAAATAACCTTGAGATCAAATAGAAAACTGATATATATTACAAATTTGAAGGTTTGTGGAAATTTTGCAAGTAATTTTTTATGTCTTTTAGGCAATGAATAAATTTGAAAAATTACATAAGTAATGGTTTTTAAACTCAGTTTGCAGCATAAAAATAGAGTTAAATATACTATACACAACAACCCAATACAAGAAAATGATAAAGGAGTTCACCCCTCCTGGCTACATCTCCTACTCCATCTTCCAATGTTGGGCTTCTTTCATTAAGTGATAATTTCTACGATTTCATGAATTTACAATGCACAGAATGAAAAAATAATGTCTCCAATGACTTAATAATACCCAAAAACCCCAATTTGGGCTCTTGTTGGGCTCAATTTGGCCAAAAATTGAGAAATATATGTTCTATAGAAGATTTGCTGCTAACTTCTCTACAAATTGTACTCTTTGTCTAAATGTTCTAAGAATTCTGCAATTGAGGAGGCTAGAGCACCTATTTCACTTGCCGTCAATAGTATTCCGGCCGATTTGGGTGCAAAATGTTGCTTGTTTTAAATGCCCAATGAGCCTTGGAAAGAAAAATATGGCCACATAGGGCCATGGGGCCTAGGGTTGGGACGAACCACCCGCCCCCACTAGATTAGCCCCCTAACAGTCGGACCACGGTTCTGCTAACTAATAAATTTTGGGGCCAGCCCTTAAATCCACGCACCCATCACATAACTCCCTACTCTCGCACCCATGGTTCTACCTATATCCATAGGATCAGGGTTGGCCCCCTTATCCTCTGTGCTGAACCCTTATCACCTGATCCCATGAGTCTCAGTCGTGTGATTTATCATGGGACTTTGGGCTAGGGCTCTAACCCAACCCCCTCACCTTTCAACGCTAATACCTCCCGCGTGTCGATTATATGATGGGTTGCATGACCTTCGGTCGGGGCGAAGCCCTGGTTCCTCAAGTCTTGGTACTTGTGGTTACATGGGTGCTATCGGACTGAGGGCTAATGGCTTAGCCCCGACCCTTTCCCCCAAACCAAATATGTGGAAAATTTAAATAGAACATGGCCACTATGGTTGTTAAGTCCCACGGTAGTTGAGATAGTATATCGTTACAGTATTATCCACAAGGTCGGAGGTTCGATCCCTATTGAGGCTTGTCCAGCCTTAATAAAAATCAATTCACCACTAGGGTGCCACGTGGCATCCAACCATTGGTCCACCAAAACAAGCGACCAGCCAATGAAAATTCAATGAGGTGCTAAATTCAGACACTGCCACTTGTTAGCCTATCATTGGCCCGAGGATGCACAATCAACCTATTGAGTCATCATACATACTAGCTAGTCAGCAGTCCACTTGTTATCTTGTCATTGGCCCAAGGATGCATAGTCAACTTGCTGAGTCATCGTATAGACTTCCCAGTCAACAGTCCTGTACTTCAACCTGCAAAATTTTTAGTTGTTTAGGAAAACTATCAGAATGCGATATCTGGAGCATACGATATCGGTTTTGAGTGATTAAAGTTGCATTGGATTCAGGACGATGAAATCTACATTTTTCTACCAATTTTCATCATTTTTAACAATTTCATTTTTTTAGCACTTTACTGACCCACTGGATCAACTATCAATAGCAAACCCAATTCTAGAGAGCTATAGATCCATTTCAGATCCCAAGAGTTGGGAGTGCTAAGTGGCAGGCAATGAAGAAGGGTTCCATAATGTTTGAACTTGATACTTTACTACACTTTAGAATTGGGTTACCAAAGGACCACGAGATACTTCAAGCCATGTAATAATTTAACCCAAAATCAAATCATTAACTTTCCTTTTAACACATATGTCTTATGGAAATATTAACATATAATTAAAACTTTCAAATTTTCCTCAAAACATGTATAGTTGAGGGCATAATGACAATAATTACGATAGGATTATGTTCATATCAGGATAAGAACAATAATCCTATGGTTCAAAAGAAAATATATACATATACAATTTCTAATATGTTGTAATCTCATGGTTAATTGAAACAAAAAAAGAATTGTTTCTTAGGGTGTGTGACAAGTGGTATCAACGCTATAGGTTCAACTCTGAGGTCTAAGGGCCAACCTAGAGTCGAAAAGTTTAATAAGTTACTATTGATATTACATAGAATAAAGAGATGAAGGAGGTAGTAAGGGTAGAAACACATACTAAAACCCTAGGGGAAGTGATTACATATGGTTGCACTCAGGGGATGAAGTGTAATCTCCAATAGCACAATTGAAGTAACCAACAATAAAGTAGCTTCCTAACAAAGTTATTATACTCATAGCGAAGAAGAGAGGGGTGATGGAACAAAAATGTGTATACTTTTTAATAATTGGAAGGTTATGCCATATTTAAGATTTACATATAGATTAAAAGAAATCTATTGTTGAGGAGTGAAATATATTAGCCACAACAACATTACTATTGTGGATTAAAATTCTTTCATATAGGTAAATGCTTATTCAAGTAGATATCTGGGTACCAAATTGATGTGAACTACACAAGGTTTGGTTGCGTCCATGAAGGAAGAAACATTGTTATTATTATTATTATATCTATATATATAATACTAATAATAACAATGTTGCTTCCTTCATGGACCCAACAAAACCTTCTCTAGTTCACATAAATTTGGTACTGTGATATCTGGTTGAACATATATATATCATCACCCGTATATTCTAGGTAAGGGAAATAGGTTGTTGTAGGAGTACAAAGTAACCCCTACTGAGAGTTAATTCCATTAAAGGAATATGGAAAAGAATGAGGAGAAGATGTTTTCAGTGATCTAAACAACAATCTTATGTCAAAAGTCATTCCCAGTAGAGAACTAAACACGAGAAGATTGGAGATTAAACTTATGTTATGAAAGTTATACATACGTAATAATTAGTACTTTCATTATTTTGATTACGGACGAACCAAAAAGATATTGTAATGCAGGTTATGGAAGCATTAGAATCCTTGATATAAACAGTGATAGATGCATGATATGTAAGTTAATTATATTGTAATGTAGGTTATGGAAGCATTAGAATCCTTGATATAAATAGTGATAGATGCATGGTATGTAAGTTAATTATGAATCATAAGAACCTGTACATGTATGTTCAAGACGTCCAATTGGAGGTACTAGTTCATCATGATGTAAATGAAAAAGCCCTTATGTAATCTCCAGGTACCTTAACCACTAATGTGCTAAATAGAGGGGGATGTAAAACCCAACATGAGAATAGAGAGAAGCACATGAGTGAGTTGTTTCATAGAAGTACTATTTTAAGATTGGTGACTTAAATTTCCTATTATCTTTTGTTGATTTTAAGTATGTTCATACTACACTAGATTATTCCCTTGAATAGTCACAGTGATCTCTTTTAATATTACTTTGATGGTCTACTTGGGAAATATAAGAAGGAAAATAATAAGATAAATAAAACCAACTAAATTAATGAGTCAATGGTTAATTAATGTGGATAAGAACCAAGTCCACTTGAAAAAGGGACAATGATCATATATGTTGTGAAGGTCACGAGTTGAAGTAATTGGTAATGATTGGTTGTGGCTTATGTCATGAAATTACAGTTGTTCCTAAAGGACAAATCACTAGTTTTGAGCCATCAAGGAAATATGGTAAGGAATTCTTCCTTGGAAATAATAATAGAAAATAAATTAAATAATTAAATGATGATAACAAGTATGATTATTGTCTGAATAATATAATACAAAAATAGGTTATTCTCATATTGGAATAAAATTGTTGTCCATAAGACCCTACAGGTCAAAAGTAGTAGAATAACATGTTGTTGAAAATAGCTATATTAGAGTAACATAATGAGTGTGAATCAGTGAATACCCTTACAAGCGTAAAAGGACAATCTTAAAGTATGAACACTCTGATTCAAAGTATAAATACATAATAAAATAGATGCAATTTCCTCCTAAGATATGAGCGTGGAAAAATCTATGTTACGCATAATAAAATATCATATAAAGGATTCCAATACTAATAAAAGTGGAAGTGTTAATCATATATTCCCCCAGGAAAGAGATAGAGAATAAAAAAAATTACAAAATTATGATCTCCTTGAATCTGGATTGTCAACAATTGACTTATTTATAGTCTAAAAGATTAGTTCTACATATCTGAATAACTTAAAGAATGATGGCATAGACATAGCTAGGAACATTCTCAAGGAATAGAAGCATGTGAGAATGGGTAATTATGTGTTACAATAGAAGTTCCAACTTATTAGAAAGAATAATCTATCAGAACCGCATAGTAATGATAAACTAGGATAGAATATCATCTATCGGAATAATGAAACCTTGACTCTATCAAATCAAAAGTGATAGTGATAATGATATTCTTCTTATAAATGGTAATGGAAATATTTATAAAATGATATGTTTATGCAATATGTGCAAGATGATATTTCTTAAGGTTAAGATTGTGAATAAAAAAGTAATGTGATATCCAAGTAGGTTGGTTGAGTCCATGGAATGATGGAAACTAAAATAGAAAGAGGAAAATATCTTAACCCTAACTAGAGTTTCATATGTACTTATGTATTATAGACATGAGAAGTTGAATATATCTATATGTGTGTGTGTGTGTGTGTGTGTGTGGAAGTGCACTTATGTTTAACATGGTCATCAAGGGGCCATTGGAGTATAAAGATGACTACAAATGCATATCATGGAAAAAGAAACTACAGGTTGACAAAAGGGGGAGTTCCTATTAAGCAAGAAAAAGTAGTATGGTCTCGTTAACATGAAGAGAAATAATGTGGTCACTGGAACTATATGGGATAATGTGTGAAGTGTTGTGTAATGTACTTATATGCATGTGTTGTGCATGTGTTTGGATGTATTGTGATTGATGCTATATATATATATATATATATATATATATATATATATATATATATATATATATATATAATAAAAGGTATTGGTCTTGGGATCTGTATGGGTCACAAATTGGTGTGACATTTAATTAAGACTCATTGAGATGATGTTGTATCATGAAAAGTAAAATATTGATTAGGTTTCGAAGAGTAACCCAACTGAATTGCAAGACTTTATGACATAGAACAACCTAGCATAAACGAAAAAGAGGGTAGCCCGGTGGTGAATCTCTAAACATAGTTTATGCAAGCTAATTCAATGTATAAATGAGTGCAAAGGAGAGAAACCCCAATGGTTGTACACAAGAAAAAATTTGATATAACCTTCATAAAAAATGTACAATGCATGATGACGAAGGGTAAGAACTAGAGGAAAATATTATTTTTGGCCTTGTATGAAAAGGAAGTAGCATAATATCTAACTAGTTGCTTGGAATTCCAACATGTAAATGATGAGCATCAACATCCAACATGATTGCTACAACCATTGCCCATTCTTGAATGGAAATGGGAGATTATTATGCTTGATTTTATTACTGGTTTACTAGAAGGAAAAATGATTCTATAATGGTTGTAGTAGATAAATTAAGTAATTTTACACATTTTATACTAGTGCAATCTACTTATAACAAAAAACTCAAATTGCTGATCTTTTTGTGAGAGAAATTTTTAGATTGCATAGTATGCCTAAAGTGGTAATATCTAATCGGGATTTGAAATTCATATCTGCCTTCTGGAAAGCCCTATTTACTGGATTAGGTACGCAGATACAGTTCATTACTACTTATCATCCTCAACTGGATGGATAAATTGAATGACTGTACCATGTTCTAGAGGATATGTTAAGGATGTATGTGATGGAATAACTGACTAAATGGCAAGACTACCTTGACTTGATATAGTTCACTTACAATAAGAGTTATCATACTTCATTAAAAATGAGTCCTTTTGACGTATTATATGGATGTAGGTGCAGAACACCTATTAATTGGAGTGATCATGAAGATAAATTAATGTTGGAACAAGATATGCTAAAAAAGATGGAATGTACTGTGAAAAACAAGTCAGAATGAATTTGAAAGCCAGATAGGATAGACAAACGGCTTATTTTGACAAAAAATGAAGTTATCAAGAATTTCAAGAGGGGAATCATGTCTACGTGTGGGTCAAACCGAAAAATAGTACTTTGCAGTGGGGAAGTTGTGCAAACCCAGCTCCTCATGTTTGTGTCCCTTTTCGGATCCTTTGCCGACATTGGACCTGTGGCTTAGCAGTTAGCCATACGTAGTCACATACATGTTCATAACGTGTTTATGTTTCATTTTTGAAAAAGAATATTTGTGATCCTAGACACACTATTAGATGGAAGGATATACAGGTAAGTGATAAATGAAGTAAATTTATATGAATTTCCTCTAATAATTTTTGGTTAAGGAAGAAATAACATTGCTTTTAATTATGAATGTAGGTCAAACCCAATGGAGAATTTCTGATCGAACCCCTACACATTCTATGTCGGAGATAAATAATGTTGCGGAAGTGACTTATCACTTAGGTTAAAGTAAAGTGGAGGCACTGTAGCCCATAGGAGGCTACCTAGGAGGATGAAAATTTTATAAAATAAGCTTAACCTAGCATATCTTGAGGACTTGAAAACACTAGGATGGTGTTTCACTCAAGAGGGGGGGGGGGGGGGGGTGTGTTTGTAATGCCCCTTGCTAAGCTTGTAAATATTGGTTTACTACAATTAAAAGACAAGTTTTTACTTTGTATGACATGGGGAAAGCTTTATCTATATATATATATATATATATATATATATATTTCATAATGCTTATGTGATAACCATGAAAAATCATATTGGGAAACAATTCCAGAGAGGTTCACATCCCAGGTAGTTGAAAAGTTATGGACAAGGAGATTACCTGCCCAAGTTCCTCCTTGGAAATAAAACTTACAAACAAAAAGCCAATAGGGTATGAAGAACCTGAGGCGGAACTAGAGGAGGAGAAACTAAAAAAGTATAATAAGACAATTTCACCAAAGGATTCTTGTGTTACTTAGACAGTGGAATCCATCTAAAGGTGGAATAATCAGATTGTAAACCCTTGGCTAAGTTTAGCTGGGATCAAATAGCCATTGGGAGAACAACATTATATTGGTCATGATTCTGAAACTACTCTAGTTGTGTAGTTGCCTAAAAGGCAGATGTAGTGTCAAGACTGATCTCATAGGCTGGGAGGAGATTTGCTATCCTAGTTATTTTGTTGTTCACTTGGATAAGCAGAAAGAATAAATAACCACCAAATAATTGAAATTATTTTCCTTTCTTGCAGACCAAGAATTGTGATCAAATTAGGTAAATTACTAAAATGACTTAGAAAGTATGTGTGTTGTGTTACAATGTGAAAATAGAGTTTGGGATGGTAAACTTTGTAGAGAAATTATTTTGGAAAATTATTATCGCATTTGACATTAAGAAAAGAGGGGAAGGTTAGCACACTTTGATAGGAGTTGGGTTAGTTCCCAAGCCCGGTTGATGCAGTCAAAAACCATGGAATAGTCCCTCTTCAACAAAGTATAAACTAAATAGTGATAAACTTAAAAACAATGGATGTGCATAATGATAACTGGGAAATTTTCCAATGATGTCTTTGTTGGTCAATGAAATCTTTACACTCTGGTAGAATGTTTCAAGTTAGATTCCAAGTCGAGCCAATCTACCAACAACGTGGGAAATAAAACCCTTAAACCTTCCCAAAATGAGGAAAATAACTTTATAGGATGATAGAACTGTGAATTGGAGAGAAGGAAATTATATTTGAACATATCAACCAAATAACAGGAAGTGTTATTTCATTTGTTCATTCGAATACATGATGTAAGAAACTAATAAGAAGTTACACTAAAGGAATTGCAAATAGAACTTTTGTTGTTAATACAAAATAGGTAGAGGGTTATAACTAATCATAAAAAAACTAAAAATATATTAATGTCTGATATCTGTATCAACTAAGGAAATGGCCATTCATCTACTTATAACATCCACCCTGCAAAAGACCCATAAACAGATAAATTTGGACAAAACTCAAATTATTCATTTAATGTAAATAAATTTAAAGAATTTTACAGTGTTTACACAAAAAGAATCTAATTGAACTCATGCCCTTAGACCTTAACATAATAATAACACTCTAAGTAATCCAATGAATGCGACTATGGATTAGGGCCATAACTGATTACCAACACGAAAGGAAGATATATAGTTGAGACATCAGTACATAAAGCTCCTTTGAAGGTAGAATCATAGTAACCATGTCAATATAAAATCCACAAGAACGAAACATATATAGTAGCAGTAAGTAATCAAATACAAGCCATTTTAAAGAGAACATAGGCATGGCCATGTCCTAACCTATGTCTAATCGACACAGTGTACAACAACAAATCTTTTTCGATACCATAGATCATTGTGTATTTCCCCTGTTTAGGGTTTTCCTTAGAAAAAATCTCATCCATAGAAACCCTGAGGGTATATAATCACACGTGGAGAAATCATGGAAGAATCGACCATCACCAATGAATTTTGCAAGAGGAACTTATGTAAATATAATCGAGGTATTGAAGATGCCAAATTAATTACCTCCAAGAGAATAAATCAGTTCATACAATAATTGTATGAAACCATTTACCTCAAAAGGAAAGATGAAATAAATGCAACCATACACAACAGACTGTAAGAATACTTACCTAGACAGGCCATTCCTTAGAAGAGAAGCTCCAGCAAGAGCTTGAAGGAAAAAATTCAATGTCAGGAAGCCAAACAAATTACAGAGGAACAAAAGTAAATGATTAGCAAGAATCTTCTAGTAGGAAAGCAAATATCTTACCTGGGTAGTTTCCCCAAAGTTGTGTGAGCTCTTTCACATTGGGAAGACTCTGACAACACCTTGTTTGGAAGCAAGGATTCAAAAATAGTATTCTAGAGACATTTAAAGAAGAAAAATTACTATTCACATATATATGAAAAGGGCACATAGATCTTACCACAGGAAAGGCTCCAGGAATTATAGTAACTTCTTCTTCTCGCCAGCTAATAGTGTAAGTAAGAAAGAAACAATTGAAAACCCCTGGTCTTCTGAGAAGGAATTTTTCTTGTAACTGAGTGAATCGATTTGGAAAAATATTCTTCCCGTCAAAAAGAGAGGCTCCAGGAATTATAGTAACTTCTTCTTCTCGCCAGCTAATAGTGTAAGTAAGTAAGAAAGAAACAATTGAAAACCCCTGGTCTTCTGAGAAGGAATTTTTTCTTGTAACTGAGTGAATCGATTTGGGAAAAATATTCTTCCCGTCAAAAAGAGAAACCTTAACTGAAATTGTAGAGGTGGGAATCGACAGGAAGAAAAGAGGCAAATGAGTCTCAGATGGTGCTGGGGTAGGAGGGTCATTACCCTCTAACCTTATCTTCCATATTTCACCTTCGATTGCAAACCCAATTCCAGAGTGTTGTAGATCCATTCCAGATCCCAAGAGATGGGAGTGTCAGGTTAAAGGCAATGATGACAGGTTTCAAAAAGTTTGAACTTGATACTTTACCACACTTTAGAACTGGGTATCCAAAGGACTGCGAGATAATTCAAGCCATGTAATAATTTAACCCGAAATAAAAATATTAACTTGCCATTTAACACATATGTCGTATGTAAATCTTAACATTTAATTAAACCTTTCAAAATTTCCTCAAAACATGTATATATGAGTGCATAATCTCAATCATTACAATAGGATTATTTTCATAGTAGGATAAGAACAATAATCCTGTGGTAAAAGAAAATATATACATATACAGTTTTCAATAGAAGGAAAAAAATTGTTTCTTGGGGTGTGTGACAATTGCATCTCGAGGAACTCTAACTTTATTCTCAATCTATAGCTATGTGGTGGAGCTTCGGACTCCAGAAACCTTAATGGATATGCCTATTTCAAAGATGCATTATAAGGAAAGACTTTCAACTCTGTAGATCAACTCCAATATAACCATGAACTATATATCGTAGGATAAATGGATCAAGCACTAAGGTAAATATCCTAGAGGTAAAACAACTTTTTAATGCTCTCCAATCTAAGGCTATAATATGCAGGTTCAATGGATTTTGGCCTAGCTATGATGCTTTACACTAGTGGGTCTTTAAATCGCAGACCTCCAACTATGACATCTAGTTATGCTCCAAATGTTGTTTATTGTCCAATTTGATACACAAAAATGGTGCTCAAAGTTAATGCAAAAATATAAAGGCTTATAAAAAATTTAATGAAAAAATGGATACCTACAATATCTAATGAATGTATGGATTTTTTAAATTGGGAAAGTGTATTGGATTCGTATTGTTAGGGGGTTAAATAATATTACTTTTAGAGGTATTTTCCAATATGTAGTCAAATTAAGGGTATTGTTTAGAACGCCACAAACACATATGATATATCAGAGGTTCATTGAGTGAAACCCCTATGACCTCTTACAATACGAACATCGAGAAACCATGGCGAACCAACCAAACCAAGAAGAAGTAGATGCACATACTCAACATGGTCTCGTACCCCACATGCATAATGGAATTGAACCACAAGAGACCTTGGCACCAAGACAATAAGAAAATGAGATTTTTATGGGAAATGAGACAAAGGTTAGAAAGAGATCTCATGTTTCTGTGAGCTCAAACTCAGACAAAGAATCTCATCCAAAGACAACAATCTCATCCAAAGACAACAGGTTGTGAACTAACAATGTTTCAAGTTAGTTTGAACTCATGGCAATGGCAGAAAGTGTAAAAAAAAGAAGAGAGAAAGAGAGATTAAGTGATTACTATACTTAATTTCAAAATTTTATATATATCTTTCTTTCATATTTTTTATCTTTTATCTCAACCCAAAAACTCATCTTTCAGAGTGATTTTAACATATACATATACATAATGTAATTTTCTTCCTTATTTTTCATAATGAATAAAATTATGAGTCTTTTCCCTCTCGGAAAAAATTATAATTATAATTTTCGTTTTGAGTCTTTTCATTTTAGAAAAAAAAACGTATAATTATAATTTTTGTTCTTAAAATTTTATTTATTTAAAAATAATTCATATTTTTTAAATGCATATAACACAATATACCAAAGTAGTGTATATGAAAAAGATATGTATGAAGTGTGAACCAATCACAAAGGATTTAACTTAAGGCGTAAGCGATGGTTGACCTTCATTATGAGCATTTTGATTTTCCAAAATATTCCAAATTCCATTTAGTTTTCGGAAAATGATTTTGGAGTTAACGACGTGACCTATTAGATGGGAAAAACAAATCTCTTGGACCTCTTGTTTTTTTAATTTATCACTAAAATTATAGTATTCTGAAAATTGCTCCATTTAAAATTATTTCGTTTAAAAAAAAATTACAATTACATATTTAAATGCAAACTTAAACATGTGTGCATAGTCATCACAAATGATTAAAGTTTTATTTTGATATAAATATTTAAATTGCTATCCATATTATAAAGAAGAAAGATAGTTATAATTTTGATATAAATATTTAAATTTCTAAAGAAAAATAAAATTATAAATATGAAAAATAAAATTATAAATATGAAAAATAAAATTACAAATTAAGTTATAAGTATGAAAAATAGAATCGAATATTAAATTAACAAATAACATCCTTTTATATGCAAATAACATCATTTTAATTGTCATATAAGAATTGTAATTGATTAACGTACAACATTGTTATGTCCACTATCGAGACCTTATAAGCTTGGTCAAAATATATAAACACAAAAATATAGGTAAGGTTTCCGCCGCTTTCTCTGTGTTTCAAAGTTTTTTTTTCATATTATTTTTACTACAAAACTCTGAAAAGTAAATATTTATTTTATTTTATTATAATAATTTGATAAAACATGGGTTATGTGGAAAGTTGGGTGGAAAATTTAAATTTTAAAATATTTTAATTTTATTTAAAAGTTAGTTGTGGCAAGTTATGGAATCTATGGTAGAAGAAATTTTTCATGTACCAAAATAATTAGAAAGTTATTCGTTTTTAGAGATAAATCATCTCAATTGGGAATAGAAGCCAGGAGGGTAGGAGAGCAAAATACCTGAGGCATCGAAAGAATGGAGACTCATTCCTCGAATAGGACGTTGTTAAGGAAGGGCAGGACATTGCTAATTAGGGTATTCTTTCACTGGTGGGTGGCTAGTGGAATCCCTAAGGTAGAATCATGAGTCCCTGAGATTCTAGGCTGGATTATAGAGTCTTAATGTGTGAGAATGGACCCTATTCAGTCACTGTCAACTACTATTCTGGAAGTGAAAAGGCATAGGGGGAGAAATAGACATGATTTCCATTCTCATTGGTCGGGAGGAGTGGTCTTCTCCTCTATGGGTTTTCCTTGCAACCTAAGCTAACATTTAAGTACTTCACATTGTTTACGAAAGAATTTTGTCACAATTACAAGTGGAATCACATTATAAGAAACTTATTGAACTCTTTAAAAATTAGTAGAGTTTGAACCTAGTGCATAGTATTTTGTAATTATAATAATTTTATGGTTGAACCAAACAGTTGAACAAAGATAAGTAATGAATTCTTTTGTTTATGATACATGTCAATAAATATTTACTATGAAAGGAAAAGTGTCCATTCCATGTAAGGAAGTTTGGTTGCAATGTGTAGTGTAAAAGAACTAGTGAAGTAGGTTAGTTTTAAGCTAAACTGGTTATCAATAGCCCATAACAGTCTTAGCTTCAGATCAAAAGAGGGTTGTAACGAATGAACAGTTCCGAGGGAATGGTCCCTACTCATGAAAATTCAAGATCTAGTATGAAGGAAAATGATATTGGAAGACTATAAGCCATCCAGTAAACTCTAAAATTATAAATAAAGATGATGCACATTACCAATATTCTCAAAATAAAAGGACAATATAATTTTTGTTTTCCAAAACTAATATATGTACTGAGTTATAAACATCTTCATGATGTTATTTTTTTTAGGGTGACATTGTTCTTTTCTTTGATAATTGCATTTCATCATTAGTGCATTAAGTTCACCCCATATCATCATTACATTATTCAAATCTACACCATTATACATCAACATATGCAATTATATAGAAAGAAACATCATCATCATCATCATCAATGTAGCAGAACATAAAAGGAACAATAGAAGAAAGCATGCACACATATAGAAACACTAGGATTGGTCCGAGACCAAGGAAAAACCCACTATGGGGAAAACCCTTGCAAATCTTCTTCTTCTTAGATCGTCATCAAACGATGCAGAAAAAAAGAGTACAATTATCCATAAATTTATCTATACAGCAAAACAATAATGATATCTATGAAACATATCTAATCATGCTAGGAATCAAAACCCTCATACTGATGGTTGTAATGTGTTGTCACAAATTGATGTCAACTAATGTATAATATTGTCACTGTGTTGAACCCTGCTAAGCACTGTTGTCACTGTCAATGAGCGCAATGCATATATTTGCAGTGGAAACTAACAAATCGGATCTACAGATCTGTATAACAATAGAGAGAAATCTAGATCCACCAGATCACGAAAGTCAACTAAAGTCAAGATGTCAAACCCTAGATCTGAACTCTAGTCACTCTCATCAAAACTATTTGTGTGCGACCGAAACTCCCTGGTCGCTCTCTTAGTCACTGTATGCAGGCAACTGTGACTATACGATTGCTCTCAAGAAGTATTTATCCATGTGACTATGGCGTAGTAGACTCAAAACCCGGAGTCATTCCCTTACTGTTGTTGTGCTAGTGACAAAGATGTCTTGGTCGCTCTCAGGATGACTCTGTGCGAGCGACCGGGGACCGAAACCTCCAGATCTGCCTATGAAGCCATAATCACTCCCATAAGCCTTTGTGCTAATGAAAATGGGTCTCTGGTCACTCTCATAGGCTTGTGTGCCAATGTCCAAGGACCAAAATTCCCTGTTTTGTGCTAGTGACCAAGATCCAGAAGACCCTAACTCAGAGAGAATCTTTCACCTGTGATTGTGGACCCTTGCGTGAACTCCTTCCATCTATCCTATGCGAAAAAAGACAAAATAGAAGACAGGATGTGTCCACATGATCTTAAGGTCTCTTCTATTTATATTTTCTCTTGAGGGTTCACTTAGGGTTAAGACTAACCCAAACAATTACTCATCTGGTTAGGGCCGACCCATTCCATAATACATGTATTAATGAAATAATTCACAACTCAACTTCCGCTTGACCAAACTGGGTGATCTTTAGGTCGATTTTAGTCCTCTCGAAAATAGGAATCTAATGCAATCATTATCGTGGTCATTTGAGATGTCCAAGGTGGAATTTTATCGTAGTTTCAAAAATTAACACTCCCTCTACTAGGGAGAATTCCACCTACCAATATCTGTCCGTTAAACAATATGCCATTCTAGAATCTTCGAGTATCATCATGTATCATCACGAATAATTTATATCATGTAGTTGTCTTTCCATGTCCATCTCAAGTGTCTCATCATCATAAATCATCATTGTACATCTCGATCTATCCTTTGCATATTCCTTCTTATCACTTGATTGTTCTTGATCATATGTTGAACATTTTTGGATCTAGAAGAACAAGAATTTGTTATCGGGGGGGAGCTCAAGTTACCACCCTCTATCCATCAGGCTACTATCTAGAATCTTTGTTAGCGGGTTGCTATCGAGAATATCATCATCAATTTTCATTGTAGAGCATATCATTAAGCAGCACATCTCAACCTGGAACCATGTCGCGGAGCAATATATTCCACCCATACCGAGAAATAGGATAACTTCATCACACAGGGGAGTACACCCTCCACCTTGGAATTTCATTGGGGAGCTTACCCTCAACCCAGAATCATATCAGGTTATCTCAACCCATCCTATTGCCTACTGATCTTCCCATCGATGACCCAAAATAGTTATGTGGTAGAACACCTGACATCATAATCGACTTGGGTTGTACACCCCAAGTACACTTTCAACTCGTTTTCCAAAATGAGGAGTGGTATTCCCATCAAGTTGGCCTACTTGAGGGTATGATGCCAACTAGGGTATACTCTGCAAAGACCAAGTAGGGGAGTATCATTTTTCTACCCTACAAATATAAGGGAGCAACATTCTTCAAACTTGGGTAACATATAGGGGTAGATCCCTATTGTATAGAGTTCTATCAACCCTAGAAGCTTTCTATCTCAATTCCTCACCTTGGGAGCTTGAGCAAGGTAGGATGAGTTTTCTCAGTATCCTCGATCAGCATTGATCTCATCATCAACTTGTCTCAATAGCAATTGTTTCCTATTCATACATAACATCAAATCAAATACCATGTCATATCTTATATAATCATATGAATCACAAAAGGATACCATAATCATCCTCCCTCTCAACAAGGTGCCAACCACAAGCTTGAGCTTGTTTTGAATAGCTGCGCTATTTCAATATATGAGAGTATCTCAATCCCAACTATGAATATGGGACTTACTGCCAATCGAGTCATATCCAGATCATGCTCAAACAACCTTCTAAGGAGATTTTGTATCATGCCTCATATCTATCCATGATAGCAACATCATGATCAACCTTGTTCATCTTATGGATGTCTCATCCAAGATATCAGGCAAATCGCATACTAAAACAACATCCAAATGTGATTATAAATAATATTCTCAAATATCAATGATACAACTATGCAGATACATATCATAGGAGAAATGTCTCATTCTCAAAATAGAACACCTCATGTAGATATTTCAAAGCATGCTCAGTGGCAACCCTATGTGAGTGAAGCAACTCAATGATGAGTTTATTTAGGTTGTATACACATCATATATATATATATATATATATATATATATATATATATATATATATATATATATATATATATATATATATATAGATAGATATACGAATGTTCAAGATGGAACATCAATGCTTCAAATGACTGTCAGATGTCATGTCATGTTCAACAATATATTTGACTTTCAAATCAAGGTATCCAAGGATTTTCAATTTTCAATATTCAAAAACATATTCCAATAGCTTCGCAATATGGAATTTCTTTCCCAAATTCCAAAAATCAATTCATCATGAAATGATACATTATTTTGGGCTTCATAAGCCATCTCCCTCTGATTTAGATCATTAGAGGCTCATCACCTGTCACAGGTAGATCATCAGGTTATAAAACCAAAACCATAGTCAATATCAAAGCCATACCTTCGAACTCATCATCCTCCTTCATCAGATAACCATCAAATCTAGACATATCTCGATTGAAATGCTCTAATCATAATTCATTGCTAATCCAACATAATCCTCCTTACGTAACTCAATGTTGTACCATCAACAACAAAATCAAATCATCAAAGTTTATAAGGCATATCACAACCATTATCAAAGTCATCATTATCATAGTATTAATACTTTCAACCAGGAGACAGGTGGACCTCATATCAAATCATGAATTCATCATGCCAACAAGTCATGAATTACAAATCCGAACACGATTAAGTCATTATCATAATCATTATACAAGTCATCCTATCACTAGTAGAAAATGCATGCATCAAGGATGAGACATGAAGGTTCCAATTTTCACACCAAATCACATCTATCATTACTTCAACCATTGTGCTAAGAACAAGGAGGCCAATTCCCACATAATTCATCATGCCCACATAATATTGATATCATTGTATGTTTTAAACTCGTACATAAATTACCTGGATACGAATTCTAAAAACAGAAAACAAAACATAAAACATATATACACAGAGATTTTCCCAAAGCCGAGACTACCATATTGATTTTTCATTATGTTCCTTTCAATGTTACAATACATATATATACATGCTGAAGCATTCATAAATCCCAATCCATAAACCCAAATCCATTAACCCTGGATTAGAACATAACCGTAGTTCCCTTGACCATATCTACAATAAAAAACCATAATGCCCAAAACCATGTGCGAAATTGATTCACAAAACCATAGGTAGGTCCGCCCACCTAATATAAGGTCCAAAAAGAAATTATTGAGGTGCTTCACCAGACCCCATGAAGGGGGGTTATTGCCCCATGCATATTCCCCAACAAGGGGGGAAGCCGTCACCCCTGTGACCCCCCAGCAGTGCCCAACGCAATGTACAGGGGGGGCTATTGCCCCTCCGTGCGTGGGGTAGTTGTGGAGAGAGTATAACACAACCCAACATCCCCCCACTTGTTGTTTCCTTTCCACAGGGGCCCACATGAGAGCTTAGTTATTGACCCAGCCTGGAAACACCCATTGTTTCTCTACACCAAGATAACTTCTTAGTGCTCACGGACTTTGTCAATGCATCTATAGTATTCTTCAAACTGTCAACCTTTACCAGCAACACCTTTTTGTACTCAACCATATCCCTCACAAAGTGATACTGAACATCAATGTGTTTTGTATTTGAATGATAAGATAAGTTCTTTGTCATGGAAACAATATAACACAACCCAACAATCATGGAAAATCAACAATCGTCAAATCAGATCACTAGACATTAGGCAAGTCCAAATGATATCGTAGAGATATCTATAGTCAAAGCACATATGAATCATTAATTCAAAGTTATTGTCAAGCATCATGACGAAACAACAGCGATGCCAAATCATGCCAACATAGTGACATATATATGTATGTCTTGGTCACCTGCAAGCACAAGTTCAGTGTACACATTCATGTTATGGAAAACATTCAAGCTTTTCTTGCTAATAGATCTTGTTGTTATCTGCAATACATATGTGGTACTGACATCTTCCAGGTGACCATTTTATTTCTTACACAATACTTCATTATATGATCCAAAATTTAACTCAACAACTTAAGAAATCAATTAACAATGGTAGAATATGTGAGGGACACCATGATTCAGAGTTTAGGAAGCTTTAGAAAGCTTCAGATGATGGTCAACAACAGTCAAAGCTCTGTTTGCTCTCCTCATGTTAGCGTGGGAGCGACTTTAGCTGTTTGGACACTGTCTAGGCCTTGGCATGAGTACGTCCAAGGATGAAATCTCCTAGATCTGTGACTACATCGGGAGAAAAAACCCTAGTTTCTATAAGGGCTTCAGATCTAAGACTCTGCTACAGATGAATATTGTCTGATGCACATAAATCATACTTCAATAGCCCATAATGGAAATAATAGTATGATTAATAGTTTTTAAAAGAGATTCTCCCTCTGAACGAGGATCTAATTCATATATCTTCATTCATTTCATCATCATATCTCTACTAGAGTCATACAATAGTAGACCTGTTAGATCATACCATATGGCTCTCAACATCATGATATCAATGTTTCATCAAAGGTTAGACTCAAAGAAACAGATAGATACAACATCATATCTCAAAGATTATGAACACAATAGAATTTTTTGTCAAGTAACTCCATCAAGTTACTGCATCCAGTTTAACCATATGCCATCAAGACATGACAATAGGCAGTAAAAGGTCTAGAATATCAATCTTACACTTATACCTCTCACATCAAGGTTATCATGCTCTTCATGACCAATAGATCTAATTAGGTCTTTCAATAAATCTTCATCAAAATAACAAGAGTGTCAATAACTCTTTCCATATGATTTCATCGTGATTATCACAAACATTACTAGCAAACTCGTGTATAAGAGTCAATGAGCTATCCTTCTATATGAAATCCATCATGACAAGTATCAACACTATCATTTACTAGAGCCAAGGTGCTAGCCTTCTTTATAGGATCAAGATATCCAACAGAAAGATTTTAGATGTTAACCAAACATCAAGTGCATAATTTCAACATAGGAGACATATATCCAAGTCACTTTCATATGCATGTATGAGCCATTAAAGAAAGAGGCATTCTCATCATACCTTAGGGCTTACCAAGACAATAGTTGAAACACAACATACCATGCATTACCTATGGAATTCAAATACCCGAGCACCTACTCATTAGACATAGGTTGATTGAAGCACTTTGCCATCTTTTCATCAAGTACCTATTTATCTCTTTCTAGATCTACATTTCAAAATGATCCTCAAGGATGATCTACACATCTCATCTAATCAAGGAGGTTAGAAACAACCATATACTCAAATACATGTGTAGGAAGTAATAAACATAATCATCAGATCCATAAGTCTAACAAGTAAGAAGCATCGTAAGTAAAGAAATTCTTATCTTTAATGAGAGTTGATCCTCTCCCTCTTGAACCAATCTTCAAGAGCCATAAATGGCCATGGTCCATATACCAATGTTGCCTTAGAGTATCCAAATGGATCTGCTATGGATTATCCCATCTAGGGCTTCATCGAATCTTGGTCAAGTGCTTGAGCATGGACCATGCTAGAGTTTCAAATCTCAAGTCTTTTCCATAAAACATGGTTTTCTCTCCAACCCTAACCTCATAGAACCCATCAAACCCTAATCATCAAGATTCCTAGGGTTTTCTTTAAACCCTAGAATTATTTTAGGTTCCACCATCCTCTTATTGCTTCCATCAAAGGTGTCATTATCGGGGTGATATCCATGATTTTTCTTCAGCCCAAATCTGATACGATATTAAATTTTCTTAGGGTGACATTATTCTTTTCTTTGATAATTGCATTTCATCATTAGAACCCCATATCATCATTGCATTATTTAGATCTACACCATTATACATCAGCATACACAGTTACATAGAAAGAAACAAAATCACCATTATCATCAATGCAACGGAACATAAAAGGAACAATAGAAGAAAGCATGCACACATATAGAGACACCAGGGTAGGATAGAGACTAAGGAAAAAACCACTATGGGGAAGCCCTTGCAAATATTCTTCTTCTTATATCATCATCAAATGATGTATCAAAAGAGAGTACAATGATGGCTATAATGCGCTGTCACAAACTGGTGTCAACTGTTGTATACTAATGTCACTGTGTTGAACACTGTTGAGCACTGTTGTCACTATTAATGAGCCCAATACATATGTTTGCAGTGGAAACTAACAAATCAGATCTACATATCTACATATCTACATATCTATATATTAGTAGAGAGAAACCCAGATCTACCATATCACTGAATTCCACTAAATTCGAGATGCCCAACCCTAGATCTGAACTCTAGTCACTCTCGTCAAAACTGTCTGTGTACGATCAAAACTCCCTAGTCTCTATCTCGGTCACTCTATGCAGGTGACTATGACTGCATTGTCGCTCTCAACAATTCTTTATCTGTGTGATTGTGGCGTAATACACTTAAAACCTAGAGTTGCTCCCTTACTATTTTTGTGTGAGTGACTGAAATGTCCTGGTTTCTCTCAATATCATTCTGTGCGAGTGACCAAGATGTCCTAGTCACTCAGAGGATCACTTTATACGAGCCACCGGGGACCAAAACCTCCAGATCTTCCTCTAAAGCCATAGTCGCTCCCATAAGCCTCTATGCCCGCAACTATGGGTCTCTGGTCTCTCTCATAGGCTTATGCATTAGAATCTAGGGACCATAATTCCATGTTCTCTACCAGCGTCCAGGGACCATAATGGAATGTTCTGTGCTAGCGACTGAGATCCAGAAGACCCTAACTCAAAGCAAAAATTTTGCCTTTGATTTCAAACCCTTGAGCGAACTCCTTCCATCGAACCTGTGTGCACCAAGACAAAAGAAAAGAGAAGATGTGTCCAAATGATCTTGAGGTCTCTTCTATTTATAGGTTTTCCTGAGGGTTCACTTGGGGTTAATATTCACCCAAGAAGTTACTCATGTGATTAGGGTCGACCCATTCCATAATACATGTATGAATAAAATAATTCATAAATCAACTTCCTCTTGACAAAATTGGGTGATATTTAGGTCGATTTTTATGCTCTAGAAAAGAGGAATATAATGAAATCATTATCTCGATCACTTGAGCTATCCAACAGTTGTTATAAAGATAGTAAAATAGCCATAAAAATACAAATATATATTGAGTTTTCAAATGGAAGGAATTGTTGAAGTGAATTATCAAAGGCATTACCACCTATAGGACCCACTAGAATAATAGTGGTTATGTAAATAATAACTTAGTCAACAATGGTTGTTTGGTAGTCGAATAGACTAACCCCATTTACATAACTTTAAATAAAGAGTTGAAAATACAGTCTAACAAATAGTCAATATCTAATGTCAAGGATATCTATATATATATATATATATATATATATATATATATATATATATATATATATAATCCCATCGAGAATGAACACGCTATGAGAATGCATTTAAACTATCAATAACCCAAAATAAACCCTACTGACATTGTTGTATGCAAGTTAAAATAAATGATTGCAGAAGAAAATATCAGAAGCTATATTATTAGAAACAAAGGGATGAGTTATATTACATGTTTTAGGGCTAGAAGTTGTAAAATATTCTTAATTGTACCATAAAATATCCAAGACAACTAAACCCTCAGAGTAACTCGTAGGGTTACACACCATTCAATCCAATTAACATAACTTACTAGAGGTGATATCGTGAAGGAAATATGAAAATGAAAATACAATAACTTAAACATAAAAGGAATTTTCTAGTATATAAGAAGCTACCAAGGCCTCTGTAAAAATAGCAAACTGCGAATTAAGACAATTGTATAAAAGTTCATGTATTCTCGTTGTTGTATTCCCTTCAGATATCTAAAAAATCAAGAGCACAATAAAGAATATAGAGTGGTGGATACCATGATACGAAATCATTAACAAATTATTTCATGACTATAAAAATTTTGGACAACATAGATGGGTTACAGATGTAAATCCTAAACTTCTAGAAACACATTTAATTTATAGGAAAAGAATATTACAATTAATCCTACCATAAAATAGTCGATTAAATGAAAATAATAAAAAGAAATTGTAACCCTCGCAACCCCATACAGAATTGGGTGAGAGGCTTGGAATTTTAACTCCCTCTATCATAAACCCTATAGATAGTAGCATAATTTGTAGTCAAAGTAACAAAAAAATGAATCAACCCTAGTGAAGAACATGGAAAGGCCATATGCATCTGTAAAATGGTCGATTGTGAACTAGAACAATGAACCAAAAATTGGGTGATAACAGACCCCTATTCCTTGCATTATGGAATAGAGAAAACCCTCATTGTTGTTGCATCTCACCTACAAACAGAGAGGGTTAGAGTTAAAACCCTCATACTACCTTAGCCAAAAAAGAAGATATAACCAGAGATAAGAGAAGAAAATTTATCACCTGTGGAAAGCCCCTGATTTGATTCCAAGAGGGTGCGCTCCTAGGCCGATAGGTATGGTAACTGATAACTCAACAAGAAGCATAATCTATTTAGCTTTGGTGAGAAAATTTGGAATGGGGTTGGCCGACATCTAGGTTAGCAACTAGAAGGGATATTGCTAAGCCTCTGCCTCACTTTAAAAGGAAAAGAATAAATAATTAGTTAGAACTTATATATATGTATGACTTATGTAAATTGTCAAAATAATAAGCTCAAAAGAAAACCATCACGCAAGCAGTACATACCGGTGAAGGAAAAAGGTGCAGCTCGGCTCCACTAGGGTAATGGTTTTTCTTAGGTGTTGTAGAGGGCTCCTCAGAGGGAAAGAGAGGTAAGAATGAGGCCCTACCCAACAATAGAATATAGGGTAGTTACTCAAAATACCTCGAGCAATGTCAACTATGGATGTCAACCCTAATCACCTGGACCATACATTACAATGTCATTGATCCTAAGGTCCCTCCTGTGCCAAATGTTAGAGAATTATGGCTATTCTAGAGCTCACTAAGGGCTTTCATAGTATAAATTAGGTTTTTCTTGGATCAATCATAATAGCAATGAAAAAACATATTTAGCTATTATGTTATAAAAGGTTCCAAAGTATATACATACATATATCAATCTAAGTAACATGAGCTCCTTAATTTGGGTGTTATCTGAAGTGTCCCTATCATAATCGAATAAATGGAGGTCATCAATTATCTCAAGTTAGACGTGATTTTTAGGCTTTAACCTTAAAAAAAAAAATGGGACAAAGAAGATGTGACAAGTGGTATCACAGTTCAAGGGTTCACTAGTACGACTTGTGTAAGGGGAAAAGAACTGAAGAATCTTGTGTGGATTACAATGAAGTAATTTCATTACTTGATTATCAATATACTAAACAATTAAATATGGAGGTCACCCTTGAGCACCTCCATTCTTCCATTGTTGTATAATGAGATAAGACTCCACAAGACTAAGCAAAAGAGTCTTCGCTGAGTCAAACAACTACACTCATACAATGTGTATATTTGCGAAAATTCTTCTCTTGCATTTACTTGTTATGTGATTGTTCTCTCATTGTTGTATTTTGTGTATATATTGAATCTGTAGCTGTCAAGAGCTGTATAGTTTTGTTTTGGTCAATTCTCTTCATTATTGTTTTTTGAATTGGTGCTTAAAAAAGAAAAAGAAAAAATGAAGCTTGGCTCTATGAATATACAATACTATGGTAGGGGTTCCTCTTTTTGGTTTTTACTTATAATAAAATAAACTACTTATTCTAAAAGTTTGGCCATGTTATTTGTGGAAGGAAACATCGGTTGAAACCATGGCATAAAAATTTCCACCCTCTCATGGAAGATTAAGAAATTATGTCATTTTGAGTTAGACTCCCAAATGTGATAACACATTTTTGGTATGAATAATCCTTGAATAATATTGGAAACTATCTAAGAAAGCACCTCACAATTTAACCTCCCATGGTCACAAGTCTTGTAGTCTGATGTGTGGAGATGAATCTTCATAAAGGGATTCCTCTGAAATTCAACAATTTTACCTCGAATCAGGTTTTAGATTATGAAATTATTACCCTTCATCATCAATATTGTCATGAATATGGAATATAGCCTACTATTTCCCTCTCCATATCCCAACTACTAAAATAAGGTGATAAAGGTTTTGAGCTAAAGGGAGAAGGAACTAGAATCAAAATGCTCTTGAGAAATTGAAAGCAAGTATATAAAGTTGAAAATTGATGGAAGTTTTGACAAAAGATGTTACAATTGATGTTTTATTTTTGAATCATTGAAAAGTGGTGCAACTCATGTGTGTATATAATCACATTAACATATGACCTGACCAAGCACAATGGACAATAATTGTAAAAGTCTCATAGAATACTAGCTAGAAATTGGTTTATAGGGTAGAATTTCTATAAGGAGAGTAAGTTTCATCACAAATTACATAACATATCATTTACCCTACTTGTGATAACTGAACATGAAGGTCCCTAATATTTTTTTTCTATACTTTATAATGTTGTCTGTTTTACTCTCGTGCAAACAAGGAAATGAGGGTACCTCATTTGATGTGCCTCATTGAAATGTGTCACCATACTATTTACATCCACAAATTCTTGAGTTGGAGGTGATGCCACCAATTCTCTCTAATGATAATCATGTTTACAAGAGATTTTTCAGCATAAATCATGTGAAATATCATTTGTTGATGCGTTTCGAACCAACCTGTGTGGTTCATCGTCAGGACAAGTTGAAGAAACAGATCCAGCATTGCATGTTAAATAGTTTGAGCAGAGCGTCCAACAGATAACTTGAATCAATTCACATGTTCTTCTTTATCTACCACATATTTAATCAATTCACTTGATATCTTTCATTTTTTCTAAATAATAAGTTCTCTGATCCAAAAGATCCTTCCTTAGGAAAAATCACTTACTTTTCAAAGTAGGGCAAGGCAAAATTGGGTCATTGTTCTATTTTTCCATAAGAGATCGATAAAGGCCATCAAAGGAAGTTACTATAATCCAACTTCTCTTGTACCATATTGAAAAATTTGTAAATATACATGGGGCTGGTTAGGGTTCGGCATATGGGACAATTTTTAATGAGTAGGTGCTTTTGTCCAACTATAGATGTCATTAATTAAAGCATAATATGATGCATTGTGTCTTATCTCTATTTCCTACTTTCTCTATTGAAAGAGACCTCTGGTGAAATCACTCTCTTTATTCCTTTAACATAGTTATATATTATTTTTAAGATGATGTAAGCAATTGTTGTCATCATATGTTGATATTCCTAGTCCTATTGATCAATTTTGGTCCCCTGTCGATAGTATTATGAGTTCTTATTGATTTCCTAAGAAGCAATGGAATCAATCTTTAGTCCCATGATTGATTACATGACAAAAGACAAGATATTACTTCATATCCACATTCATTCCAACATACCTTAAAAAATCTCTGGTCTTGAGGCATGAATAGTTAGCTTTTCCCCCAAGGATTGAATGCTTCATGCAAGTTATATTTTTTACTAAATTCCATATTCAAAACCTAATGTATAAACATGGGATATAATCAATAAATAGCATCTTATGCTTAACCTCAATCACAATTACTGAGGGTAAACTTTTATTTGTCTAATATAATAACATATGCTAATTTACATGATACCATGTGTATCTAGGGGTTAAGTGCCTTGAGTGAAGTGGTAACTGCTAAATTTAAGTTAATGAAGGTATTCAAGTAACTTGGAAATGTTCTTTGTACATCCAATCCATGAAATTCTTATTAGTATCCTTGTACGAAGACGAAAGGTTTCAACTTTCAAGGAGAATATGTTTAAAACCAATCTTATAGGGTTCGACAAGTTTAATATGGATTTCAAAGATCTGTGGCTTGAATCTTTTGAATCATTGACCGGAGAATCCACAATTTTATCATTTTTGAACCAACGTTTCAAATCCCAAATGGGATCCATCTTCAGGATGAGAGAATGATGATGACAGAAGAGCAGCGAAGAAATAATAAATAGTGATGAGGATAAAACATTTTAGAATAACAAACTTGTCGGCTGAATTAATAATTTTTAATTATTTTAATTAATTTTTTTTTTTTAAATATTAATTTGTTTTATTATATAAATAATATTAATATGTTTTTTAAAATTTTTATTTTGTTTTGATAAATAATATTAATTCTAATAAGAAATTAATTTTTAAATAATTTAATTAAATTATTATTAATATTAATTACATTATTCATATATTATTAATATTAATTATATTATTAATATATTATTAATATTAATTATATTGATTATATTATTATTATTATTATATTAATTAATAATAATTATATTAATTAATTAATTAATTAATTATTTATATTAATTATATTAATTATTATTATTATTAATTAATTATATAATTATATTAATTATATTATTATTTTTAATTATATAATTATTCCTCAATAATTATTGAGGAATAATTATATAATTAAAAATAATAATATAATTAATATAATTATATAATTAATTAATAATAATAATTAATATTATTAATATTATTAATATTATTAATAATATTAATTAATATATTAATAATAAATAATTAATATAATTAATATTAATAATATATTAATATTATAATTAATATAATTATATAATTATTCCTCATTAATTATTGAGGAATAATTATATAATAAAAAATAATAATATAATTAATATAATTATATAATTAATTAATAATAATAATTAATATTATTAATATTATTAATATTATTAATAATATTAATTAATATATTAATAATAAATAATTAATATAATTAATATTAATAATATATTAATATTATAATTAATATAATTAATATTAATAATATATTAATAATAATTTAATTAATATATTTAGGATTAATAATATAATCAATAACAATAATATAATTAATATAATTAATTAATAATAATAATAATTAATATAATTAATATAAATAAATAATTAATTAATTAATATAATTATTATTAATTAATATATTAATAATAATATAATCAATATAATTAATATTAATAATATATTAATAATATAATTAATATTAATAATATATGAATAATCTAATTAATATAATTAATATTAATAATAATTTAATTAAATTATTTAAGAATTAATTTCTTATTAGAATTAATATTATTTATCAAAACAAAATAAAATTTTTAAAACATATTAAGTTTAATATCTTAGAATAACAAATGCCTAGATACAGTAATGTGGATTTGTGGATTTTTTGGCCCGTGCATTTATTAATGTACATATGCATGGTGATCAAGATACTAATGCTAAGTAGGCTCCTAACTAGGCCTCAATAGTATCTAGAATTTTCTATAGTTAGGTTGGAAATCACACCCTTTTTAACTCAATCACTATGTGAATTTTTCTAGACATACTAGAAGTTTGAAGCTACGTATTAATCTCTTACAAAATGTCATTGTTGATGAAATTATGTCCTGTGTGACTTTTGGTGACGCAAGGGGCAGTGTTAAAGGCATCGTGAAAACTTTCTAAGATGCAATGGAGTTATGTAATATATGACATCTGCATGGAGGAAATTATTGGTGATCAATGTCAATATCCAATTGTAAGTGTTGTAAGTGTGCACATGCATAAGGTGACAAATTTTTTGGAAATGCATTATGAAAGGCTAGATTTGATGTGAATGGCTAAGTTTTCTTTTTATAAAGGTTTTATAATAGGAGATAGTTAAGTTGATTGCAATAGTAGCATGAACATTTATGGGAAAACAATGTAATACTTGAGAACCATAAAAATCTAAGATGGTGGAAATATTGGTGCATATTAAAATCCCGACAGATTGATTACAAGACATCATGAAAATAAGCATGAATACTATGAGGTAATTGAAGAAGTGATGTAAAGGGACTCCTAGATTGCGCTCAAAGAGAAATAGAAAAGCAACCCAAGATGGTCATAACTAGGCTTACTTGGACAAGAAGACAACAATATAGCTTCCTTAAATGTAACAGGAAGGGAAGGTTATCCTAAATATTCATTTATATATGAATAATGTATATGTAACATTTGGAATTAAACTAAAAGCATAGTAATGCTACCTAGTACAACAATAAATTAGTTGCAATATATCATAAAATAAAGAGTATGGTACATAGTTTCTGAAAAATCACTATATGAGCCACCTAGAGTCAATCACTGACTTCCCCTCTGGTCTAGGCACAAGCTCCCACACATCATTCTTCATGATGGAGTTGTACTCCTTGGGGGGTTGATATCTTCAAAAGGCTGCGGCATCCTGCCAAACCCGCTGACCTGCTGCCTCCTCAAAACTAGAAGGTCGTGCATCAATGATGGAAGACATCAGTGAGACATAATTCAGAAACTAATTAGGGGGATGACTTACCCGAAATGAAGTCTTAGGAGCTCCAACTTGCTCCTGTGCATCCTGTAATGTCTGGGTAAACCACCTAGGTTTTCTGGCTAAACTGGAAGGATGGCTTGATTGACCAAAGGGAGATCTAGGACGTTGCAAACTCCGATAAGGGTTTCATTCTAATAGTCTATTGCAAGCTCCAATAAGGGTTTCATTCTAATAGTCTATTGCAAACTCCGATAAGGGTTTCATTCTAATAGTATGTTGCATACTCCGATAAGAGCCCCCCTAGTCCCATTTCTCTCTGTCCAGAACATTGCTCCATCCTGCCCTTCTTGTTTCCGTCCCCCCCCGGGCAAGTGTTGTCCTTCCAGGGGTTTCCCAGGTCAAGGGGTCCGGGTTCCCCAGGGCTAGCCTCTCTCTTGTATGGGTAATCTGTATGTCTGTTGTAGGCAATGACCTCCTGACAATGACTGGTTTACAATGACCGGCTGGCTCTGACTGGCAATGATCGTCTATCGGCTGACCTTCTGGCTATGCAATGACTGGCTATGATCGGCTAAGTGACCACCCGGAATAAGCGTGTTTCTGGAACAAGAATCTGGCCACTACCTGCGAGTTGACTAAGTAATCACTGACCGAGACGCGATGCTGCACCACTGAAATTGCTCGTTTTGGGCTCTGTTCGAACCTATAGAACTAAGGGCAAAAAGTGAGCGTGTGAGTCATTGCTTTCCCTACGTGCTCCACTAAACACGCCAAATTAGCCCCGAAGCCTAATTTGGCCCTTTGCGATGCCTGTGATACCACCAAGTTTCTCCGAGCAGCTTGATCTTTGAATGAGTCATGCGTTTGTTTTCTCTTGGCCCAGCACTACCACTTATAGGTCACAGCTTAGCTTGTTAGTCGAATGCATAAGCAATTGGGTACCTGGTTAATATGATGCTTCTTTGCCTGATTACTGATTCTCTATACTGCATAGGTACTGATGTTCTTGGTTGCGGATTGACGGATTATTTAGGCTGCTTGGAGCACGGGTATCGCTTTCTCCACCTCGGGCTTTGTACCCCCAACCTTCATCGTTCATCATTTCTACTTGATATTGAGAATTTGATTGAGCTGAAGTTTCAGTTGAATCATGAACCGATTTGCTTGATATACTCCCTCGGGCTGGGACAATATTCATATACCCAGCATCTTAATTCAGTCAGTGTTCTGGAACGCTGGTGGATGTTGTATCGAAGCTAATCTAAGACGTGTGAAGTATAATGAGTCTATCGTGTGGTGTAGTGGTAAGTTGGGCAGTAAGAAGGGTAAGGGTTGGTTGACCCGGTCCCATCCCGGTCTATCTATAGCTGTACCTCCTAAGCGATTCATGAAGTTCGTGGTATAGGGATCTGTCGTCTAGGTCTATAGGTGGGTCAGGTGGTGGTTTGTAAGGCAGGTCCTAAAAAGGTAGGATAGGTGTTTGGTCGGAAGGTGGTTCGAAGCATTCAAGTGAAAAGTGGGAAGGCGGTTCCTAAATGGTTAGGGTAGTCGGTTGGCTGGCCCCAAAATATGGTTAGGTGAAATGACCCCCAATATGGTTGGGTAGGTTAGGTGGTGGGCTTGGCATCTCCCGAAGACTTCCAGTCACTTGGCATCCCCCGAAGACTGAATCCGTCCATTTCAATCCCTCACCCATAGGAATGAGTGAGTGACCCCTATGAAGAAGTAAGGGCCCTCATCCTTCCGGTAAGTTGGCATCTCCCGAAGACTGAATCCGTCCATTTGAATCCCTCACCCATAGGAATGAGTGAGTGACCCCTATAAAGGAGTAGGGGCCCTCATCCTTTAGTGAAAATAAAATTGGTGTTTCCATGATTAGAAATTTTCAAGGAAACAATAAGATGGAGTCATTAGAAATTGACATAGCCATCAAGTAAGTAAAAGATTAATTGTTACTGTTAACAAGATATTGTGAATATGCTAACTCTAATTGAATGCAGGATCCTAACCCTTGTGGCAATGTGAATAATTTTGATGACCCTTGCTAGGGTACATAAATAAAAGCTAATGATGATTCTAATAAAATTTGAAATGATTGTAAATAAATAAATAAATATATATATATATATATATATCTATATATATATATATATATATATATATATATATATATATATATCTATATATATATATATATATATATATATCTATATATATATATATATATATATATATATATATATATATATATATATATATATATATAGATATAGATATAGATATAGATATGGAGTAATTTAAAAACAAATGACAACTTTGGTGAGTGTCAATGTAGGTTGAACCAAACATAGAGTTCTAGGTCAAACCTTTGTGCACCCCTGGTTGGAGATAAATCATGTTACAGAAGCAAGTCATTACCCAAGATAAAGGCGGTCAAGCCACTTTAGTCTGGAAAGGACGACTTGGGAAGATGGAAATTTCAAGTGTGAAGAATATTACAACTTCTTTTAAAGGGTTAGAAGAAAACAACGGTGATTATGTTTCGCTCGAGAGGGGGAACAAGTAATAACCCTAAGTGAAAAATAAATATTTATTTTATTTTACTATAGTAACTTGATAAACCATGGGCTATGTGGAAATCCTAGTGGGAAATTTAAATGTTAAATTATTTAAAATTTAGTTGTGGCAAGCCATGGAATTTACAGGAAAAAGTCCCTAGATGAAAATTTTCATTTACCATAACAGTTAGACAATTACTCCCATCCCTAGAGATAAATCATCTCAATTGGGAACAGAAGCCAAGAGGGTAGGAGAGGAAAATACATGAGGCATATGAAGAAGGGAGACTGTTTCCTTAGACAAAATGTTGTTGAGGATGGGAAGGATGTTGCGAGTTAAGGTATCATTGAGATGGTGGGTGGCCCTTGGAATCACTAAGGCAGACTTGTGAGTTTGTGAGATTCTAGGTTGGACTGTAGAGTCTTGATGCTTGAGAATGGACCCTGTTGGGTCACTATCAACTATTTTTCTGGAACTGAAAAGGCTCGGGGGGGAAATGGATGTGATTTCCATTCTCATTGGCCAACAGGAGTGGTCATCTCCTCTATGTATTTTCTTGACAGCCTAAGCTAACAGATAATTACTTCGTATTGTTTACTACAAAATCTTGTGATAATTACAAGTAGAATATTGTTATAAGAGATTTTTTGAATGCTCTAAAAATTAGTATAATTTGAACTAGGTGCATAGTATTTTGTAATTATAATAATTTTATGGTTGAATTAAGAAGTTGAAAATATATAAGTAATGAATTATTTTATTTCTGATACATGAGAATAAGTATTTATTATGAAAGCAAAAGTGTTCATTCCATGTACCGAATATTGACTGCAATATGCAGTGTAAAAGAACTAGTGAAGTAGGTTAGTTCTATGCCAAGTTGGTTATCAGTAGCCCAGAATAGTCCTAGATTTAGATTGACAGAGGGTTGGAATGAATGTGTAGGTCCCAGGTAACGAGCCCCACTCAAGAAAATTCCAGGCCTAGTATGAAGGAAAATGATAGTGGAAGACTATGAACCATCTAGTAAACTCTAAAATTATAAATAAAGACGATACATGTTACTAATATTCTCAAAATAAAAGGAAATGATAACTATTGTTTTCCAAAACTAATATATGTACTGAGTTATAAACATCTTCATGAAAAATCATAAAAAAGTAGTATATTAAAATCTAAAGAGTTGTTATAAAGCAAAATAACCATAGGAAAACAAATATATATTGAGTGTGTCAAAGACAAGGAATTGTTGAAGTGAATTATCAATGGAATTACCACCTATAGGACCCACTGGAACAATAGTGGTTCTATAAATAATAACCTCGTCAACAAAATTTGTGCGGTAGTCGAACGAACTAACCCCCTTTACATAACTTCAAATAAACAGTCGAAAAGATAATCTAACAAACAATCAATATCTAATGTCAAGGATATATATATATATATATATATATATATATATATATATATATATAATCTCATCAAGAATGAACAGGCTATGAGAACGCATTTAAACTATCAATAACAAAAAATAAACCCTACTCACAATGTTGTATGCAAGTCAAGATAAATGCTTGAAGGAAGAAAATATCAAAAGCTATGTTATTAGAAATGAAGCCATGACTTATACTAAATGTTTTAGGGCCGGTGATCATAAAAGATTCTTATCTATACAATAAAATATCAAAGACGACTAAACCCTCAGTGTAACTCGAAGGGTTACACACCATTCGACCCAATTAAAATAACTTACTTTAGGTGATATTGTGAAGGAAATATGAAAATGACAATACGATAACTTGAACATAAAAGGAAATTTGTAGTATATAAGCGCCTACCAAGGACCCTGTACAAATAGAAAATTAATGACTATGTGAATTAAAACAATTGTATACAGGTTCATGTATTCTCGTTGTTGTATTCCCTTCAGATATGTAAAAAAATCAGGAGAACCATAAACAATATAGAGTGTCAGATAACATGATATGAAACCATTAACAAATTATCTCATAACTATATAAATAAATTTTGGACAGCGTAGATGGGTTACGGTTGTAAATTGTAAACTTCTGGAAACACATTTAGTCTATAGAGAAAGAAAATAATAGTTCATCCTACCATAGAGAAAGAAAATAATAGTTCATCCTACCATAGAACAACTGATTAAATGAAAACAATAAATTCTGTTTGTAACCCTCGCAACCCCATACAAAATTGGGTGAGAGGCTAGGAATTTTAAATCCCTTTGTCATAAACCATATAGTTAGTAGAAGAATTTGCAGTGAAAAAAATAAAAATTGAATCAACTCACAGTGAAGAATGGGGCAAGGACATATGCACCTGTAATATGGCCGATCGTGAACTAGAGCATGAACCAGAAATTGGTTGATAACAAACCCCTATTCCTTGCATTATGGAATGGAGAAATCCATTGTTGTTGTTACATATCACCTACAAACAGAGAGGGTTAGAGTCAAAATCCTCATATTGTCTTAGCAAAAAAAAAATATAACTAGAGATAAGATAAGAAAATTTATCACGTATAGAAAACCCCTCATTTGACACCAAGAGGGTGTACACCTGTAGTCATAGGTTCAGTAACTGATAACTCAACAGGAAACATAATATATTTAGCTCTTGTGGGCAAATTTAGAATAGGGTTGGCCAACATCTAATTTAGCAACCAACGGGAAGTCCTGAATCTCTACCTCACTTTAAAAAGAAAAGAATAAATAAGTATTTAGCACTGATAGATAGCTATGAATTCTGTTAATTTTCAAAAGAATAAGCTCAAAAGAACACCATCACGCAAGCAATACATATTGGAGAAGGGAAAAGGTGTAGTTGGGCTCTGCCAAGGTAGTGTTGTTTCTCAGGTGTTTCAAAGGGCTCCTCATTGGGCAGGAATGGTAAGAATGAGGCCCTACCTGACGCTGGAGGACATGGTAGTTATTGAAACTAGCTCAAGAAATCTCAACCATGGATGACAACCCTAATTGTTGAAAATAGCAATAAGAAATGCTAAATATAGAAGTGCTAAATTTAGTATTGCTATAAATAGCATTTCGGGATACCTTCCTATTTTAGTTGGTTCCTGAACTAAAATAGAGAAGTAAAATTCGAATTTGATCTTAGCAGCTATTTGTAAAATAATTAATTAATTCACCATGAGTTAATTAGTTGTAGAAAATCAAACATGAAGTCTATGTGGGGACATGCAACAGTTTCTCCATTGGTTGAGGAATTTATCCATCAGTTAAAGAGATAAGGATGAGTTGTAATTAGTTGGCTTAGTTAACTAAGTCAAGTTCAGTTAGATTAATTCAAATAGTTTGTTGAATTAATTGTGAGTGTAGTTAGTTAATGCATGCATGCATGTAACTGTTGCACTTTAGATAATTGAATATTCTCTCATAAATAACTCATGCATGTACGTTCAAACAGAGACCTAGTTGAGATCAGATGGAGGGACAGTGTACTATCAGTTGCTAGAATATTCCATTGTGAATATCCCTTGCATGCAGAAGGAATTCTTTCCTTGAGGATTGCGTAGTTACTTCTTCAGGTTTTGTGAGTGTGATGACGCCAATTCACACATGTGGCTTCACTGGATCCCAAGAAAAACTGCGCAAGGAAATAGGGGGCTTGGAGGGCTTGAGGAGGACATATACAATGTCTATTCAGTCTATGAGCTATATTGTTTTGATTGCAAAGAGAGCAGGATAGCTTGAGAGCTGATTCTTTTTGTAACTTGAACAAGATTTCCACTTGTATGATAATACAAAAACTGGGGTTTTAGGTTGAGGCTTTCCCCAGGTTATTTCTTCTGTGTTCCTGTGTGATTGATTTCTCATTTTGAGTTATATGTGTTCTCATTGATCTTGCTCAATTCGATTAAGCTTCCGCAAAGTTTGTTGTAGAAGTAGATCTTGTATTTTGCTTTAGTATATTGCATAATCTGTTGATCTACAGTGAGAATTTCTACATGATATCAAAGAAAAGGTGATCAAAGGAGAAGAATAGTATACAAGAAGGGAGAAGTTTGAAGTTTGTGGTTCCTGAATATAGAAATCGAGTTTTTATCACATCTCAATTTTGCCAATGGCGTTCAGCGATTTAAGACTCGAGTATGCCCTTGATGGAAGCTCGAATTATATAGCCTGGTAGGATCACATGGAAGTAGTATTAGAGGATAACGGTCTAAAGGACTTCATTGATCAAGAAGTCTCCAAGCCGACTGATGCTACTCAATTGGCAGAATGGAAGAAATGCGTGGCTAGAGAAAGGAGAATGCTTCTGGAGGGAGTTCGAGACCACATAGTCTCGAGTCTCCATGGGAAGGAGACACCATTTTCGATGTGGAAAACATTGAAAGATATATATTAGAATAGCAGTGATCAAAGGAAGCTAGCACTAAAAGACAAGCTTCGAAAGATCAAGTGTGAAAAGGGTGACACGATCTCTACATATATGAACAAGCTCACCACCTGCAAGGACGAGCTTGGAAGTGTAGGGGTCACGACCGCTGATGATGACATGGTGAGTCTTGCACTCCTTGGTCTTCCTAAGAGCTAGCATAGCTACCAAGACTCAGTTAATGGAAGAGAAAAATTGAAAAATTGGGAATGACTTTGGTCGGATCTGATGCAGGAGGAAATAAGAAGAAGCACCAAAGATGGATCCTCATAGAAGCAAGATGATGAGGAAAATCTAGACTTAGTGAGTACGATGAGGAAAGGGAAAGAGAAGGTGTCCCATCCCAAATCTGGTTCTTCCCATGGTGGGAAGAAGATTGACAAATCGAAAGTGTGATGCTTTCATTGTCATGAAGTGGGCCATTATGCTACGAATTGTCGACAGAAGAAATTCAGGAAGGGTTCCTCGAAGGGATCCAATGGTGAGGCACTGGCCTCACAGTTTGAGTTGGATTTCTCGCTTATCGCATGCATGGTTTCATCCATGGTGGGATGTGTGTGGTACCTGGACAGTGGAGCTTCCTTCCACATGTTAGGTGACAAGAATCTTTTCAGTACCTTGGAGGAGAAGGATCTCCAGATGCGGATCGAGATGGGCGATGATGGAAAGTACCATGTTTCAGGTGAAGGTACGATTGTGTTTCAGAGGGAGCATGGAGATCCCCTCACCCTGACTGATGTAAAGTATGTACCAAGTCTAAAGAAGAATCTTGTGTCTATCGCTATGTTAGAAGGTAAAGGCCATGATGTAGTCTTTAATAAAGGAAGGGTATTCCTGAGGTATATCGGTACTGGACAGACAAAGCGAATTGGGATTCGAGTAAAGAATCTCTACAAGCTGGAGGTAGACGACTGTGCTGCATTGAGTTCCAAAGCTGAGATGGTGCAGAGCCAAGATGTTGGTGAGCTATGGCATAGAAGACTGGGCCACTTGCACCATGGAGCCCTAAAGACCATGCAGCAAATTTCTACCGGATTACCCAAGGGAAAACATGAGCAAACGAATACATGCAAAGGTTGTACCTTGGGTAAGTATGTTAAATCTTCCTTTTCGAATCAAGACATTAGAGTTGGAGCAATCCTGGAGCAAGTTCACTCAGATGTTTGTGGACCTTTCTCTACAGCCTCCATCGCTAAACAAAGGTACTATGTTATTTTTATTGATGATTTTTCTCGTAGATGTTGGATCTACTTTATGCAAAAGAAGGATAAGACCTTCTTGAGGTTTTGTGAGTTTAAAGCCTTGGAAGAGAAAGAACCTGGAAAGAAAATAAAAGCCTTGCATAGCGAAAATGGTGGAGAGTATGTCTCCCAACAGTTTAAAGACTACTGCACTGCAGAAGGAATTAAACAGGAATTGACAGAACCCCATAACCCACAGTAGAATGGGGTGGTCGAAAGGAAGAACAAATCGATTGTGGGAGAAGCTCAAGCGATGTTGCATAACCAAAGCCTACCACTGCATTTGTGAGCTGAGGCATGCAATACAGCAGCATACTGCATTTGTGGGTTGAGGCATGCAATACAGCAGTATACTTGCGGAATAGAAGCCCACACCGTATACTGGGGATGAAGACACCTATGGAGGCCTTTTCCGGGAAGCGACCTGATGTAAGTCACTTCTGAATCTTTGCATCATCAGTTTACTCTCATGTGACCAAAGATGCCAGGAAGAAGCTAGACCCAATAGCTGAGTTGGGAATACTTGTGGGGTAGACGGATACACCCAACAACTATCAGGTGTACCTACCTACCACTCAGAGGGCAGTGGTATGAAGGGATATGAAGTTTGAAAAGCAGAAAGCCATGCGCTTATCACTTGAGAGGGAGCTCAAGCTGCATGCAGAGGAGGAACTTTCAGTTCCTAAGGAGGAGGAGCCTCAGATTGATGCAGAGCAACCACATGCAGAGGATCTAGGAGTGGAGACATCCACTCATGCTGATACTTCCAAAGATGAGCGGAAACGCTCAAGGGAAGTTGACAGATTGATGCTGGATGCGTGGGAGAATGTGGGACAACCATCTTCTCAGCACAAACAAAGGAGGTCACCCAAGCGATACACTAGGTACATGGCCCTGGTTGGGGAGTGTGTAGATACCGAACCTTCTTCATTCGAGGAGGCAATGCAGCAACCAATCTGGGTTGATGCAATGGTAGAGGAGTATGACTCTATCATTTGGAACAGTGTGTGGGATGTTGTCCCAAGACCTCAGGGTAAGTCAGTGGTGAGTTCCAGATGGCTTTACAAGGTAAAGCAGGCAGCTAATGGCAGTGTTGAGAAACATAAGGCAAGGTTTGTTGCCCGGGGTTTCTCACAGGTTGAGGGGATCGACTACAATGAGACTTTTTCTCTCGACGCAAGGTGCTCATCGATTAGATCGATATTGGCACTATTAGCTCAGATGGGGTGGAAGATCCACCAAATGGACATGAAGACAACATTCCTTAATGGGAAGAGTGAGGGGGAGGTGTACATTGAGCAGCCAGAGGGTTTCAAGACCTTAAATCGTGAGTCGCATGTGTGCAAACTCAAGAGGGCTTTGTATGGGCTGAAGCAAGTAGCTCATGCTTGGTACACCAGGATCAACAACTATTTCACCAGGTTGGGCTTGAAGCAGATGTGAACCTTTAACAAATCATGGTAGAAGGTAAACCATTGATCATTGTTCTTTATGTCGATGATCTGATTTTTATAGGTGATGATTATTTGATACAGTCTTGCGAGGAGGACCTTGCAAGAGAGTTGGAAATGAAAGACATAAGTCTTATGCAATACTTTCTAAGCATGGAGGTGTGGCAGAAAGATGTTGAAGTATTTGTGTCTCAAGGCAAGTATGCCAATGAGGTACTCAAGTGCTTTCACATGGATAAGTGCAAGCCCATGCAGACCCCTCTAGCTGAGAAATGGAGGAAGGAGGATGCTACTTCAGGTGAGGTAGTAGTGGCTATTGTTTATCGACAACTGGTGGGTTCACTTATGTATCTGGTGAACACACAACCTAACTTATGCTTTGCGGTGAACCACATGAGTCAAGCTATGTTTCAGCCTACCAAGTTGTTTTGGAAGGCAGCTAAGCATGTGCTAAGATACCTCAAAGGCACATCTCAGTTTGGATTGTGGTACAGACAGATAGAGGGAGTGAAGCTTCAGGGCTTGACAGATGCGAATTGGGTAGGGAGTCCATCAGACCGAAAGAGCACTTCTGGAGGAATCTTCAACCTTGGTTCAGCTGCAGTTTCCTGGTACAATAGGAAACAGAGGTCAATTGCACTTAGCTCAGTAGAGGCTGAATACATGGTTGCTAGTCAGGCTACATGTGAGGCCATTTGGATACGGAAGATTCTAGTGGGATTGTTTGGTCAGAGGATGGATCCTACAGTGATCTATTGTGATAACTAGAGTTGTATTAAACTCTATGAGAATCCAATTTTTCATGACAGGTCCAAGCACATTGATATCTGGTATCACCATCTTTGAGACTGTGTGGTCAAGAGGATCATGTTCTTGTTGTATGTTTTGACTGAGGAATAGGATGCAGATATTTTGATGAAGGCATTGTCAAAATGCAAGTTCGAATTCCATAGAGACGGGATTGGGGTTACTGATAATCCCTTTCTCGTTGAGAGGGATTGTTGAAAATACCAACAAGAAATGCTAAATATAGAAGTGCTAAATTTAGTACTACTATAAATATCATTTCACGATACCTTCCTATTTTAGTTAGTCCCTGAACTAAAATAGAGAAGTAAAATTCGAATTTGATCTTAGTAGCTGTTTGTAAAATAATTATTTAATTCACCATGAGTTAATTAGTTGTAGAAAATCAAACATGAACTCTATGTGGGGACATGCAACAGTTTCTCCATTGATTGAGGAATTTATCCATCAGTTAAAGATATAAGGATGAGTTGTAATTAGTTGGCTCAATTAACTATGTCAAGTCCAGTTAGATTAATTCAAACAGTTTGTTGAATTAATTGTGAGTTTAGTTAGTTAATGCATGCATGCACGTAACTGCTGCACTTTAGATAACTGAATATTCTCTCATCAATAACTCATGCATGTCAATTTAGATAGAGACCCAGTTGAGATCAGATGGAGGGACAATGTACTATCAGTTGCTAGAATATTCCATTGTGAATATCCCTTGCATGTTGAAGGAATTCTTTCCTTGAGGATCGCGTAGTTGCTTCTTCAGGTTTTGTGAGTGTGATGAGGCCAATTCACACATGTGGCTTCACTAGACCCCAAGAAAAACTGCGCAAGGAAATAGGAGGCTTGAAGGGCATGAGGAGGACATATACAGTGTCTATTCAGTCTGTGAGCTGTATTGTTTTGATTGCAGAGAGAGTAGGAGAGCTTGAGAGCTGATTCTTTTTGTAACTTGAACAAGATTTCCACTTTTATGATAATACAGAGATTGGGGTTTTAGGCTAAGGCTTTCCCTTGGTTACTTCTTCTATGTTCATGTGTGACTGATTTCTCATTCAAAGTTATATGTGTTCTAATTGATCTTACTCAATTCGATGAAGCTTCCGCAAAGTTTGTTGTAGATGTAGATCTTGTATTTTTCTTTAGTATATTGCATAACCTGTTGATCTACAGTGAGTATTTCTACATTAATTACTCGGACCATATATTACAATGTCGTTGGTCTAAAGGTTCCTTCTATGCCAGATGTTAGAGAATTAGGATGATTCTAGAGCCCTCAAAGGGCTTGCATATTATAACTTGGGTGTTTGTTGGATCAATCATAATATCAATCTAACTTAACAAGAGCTAATTAATTAGGGTGTTATCCAAAGTTTCCAGATCATTATCGAACTAATGGAGAAGCTTCCAATTATCGCAAATTAGATGTGAATTTATTCTTTAACCTTAAAAAAAAATTGGGGTAGAGGATATGTTACAAGTGGTATCAGAGTTGAATGTTTCACTATTGCAACTTGTTTAAGGGCTAAAGAACAGAAGAATCTGGCCATGAGGAAAATGAAGTAATTCTGTTAGGTGATTATCAATATATTAAACAATTTAATATGGAGGCCACCCTTAGGCACCTCTATTATGCCACTATTGTATAATGAGAGAAGACTCCACAAGACTAAGCAAAAGAGTCTTAGCTGAGTCTATTTGAAACAATTCTTCTCTTGAATTTACTTGTTATGTTAGTGTTTTCCCATTGTTGTCTTTTTTGTATATGTCGATTCTGCAATTGTCGAGAGCTCTAGATTTTTGTTTTTGTCAATTCTCTTCAGTATTATTTTTTGAATTGGTGCTTAAAAAAAATGGCTCTATGAATATAAAATAGTATGGTAGGGGTTGCTCTATTTTGATTTTGACTTACAATAAAATAAACTTCCTATTCTGAAATTTTGGCCCTATTAATTATGGAAGGAAACCTCAGTTGCAACCATGGCATACAAATTTCAACCTACCCATCGGAAAATTCAGAAACTATGTCATTTTACGTTAGACTACCAAATGTTTTAAAACATTTTTGGTATGAATCATCCATGAAGAATATTGGAAACTATCTAATAAAGTACCTGATATTGCAACCTCCCATGGTCAAAAATCTTGAACTCTAGCGTGTGGAGATGAATCTTCATAAAGGGTTTCCTTTGAAATTCAACAGTTTTACGTGGGAATGGATTTTAGATTATGAAATTATTACCCTTCATTGTCTATCTTGTCATGAATATGGAATATAGCCTACTATTTCCCTCTCCATAACCCAACTGCTAAAAGAAGGTGATAAAGGTTTTGGGCTACAAGGAGAAGGAACTAGAATCAAAATTCTCTTGACAAATTGCAAATAATTATACAGAACTAAAAAATTATGGAAATTTTGACAAAAGATGTTTGAAATGATGTTTTATTTTTGAAGCATTGAAAAGTGTTGCAACTCATATGTGTATATAATCACATTAATAGGGGTTTGTGTGGGCTAAATTTGACAGAAGGAAGAACAATGAATAATAAATCTAAAATTATAATGGGATACTAGGTAGAAATTGGTTTATAGGGCTCATAGTTTGGTGGAATTTCTATAAGGAGAGTAGTATTTCAGCACAACTAGCTGATCATATCATGTGCCCTACCTTTCATGATTGAACATGAAGGTCCTTGATATGTTTTCTTCTATTCTTTATAATGTTATATGTTGTACTCTTGTGCAAACAAGGCAATGGTGGCACCTCGTTTGATGTGCCTCATTGAAATGTGTCACCATATTATCTCCATCAACTCATTCCTGAGCTGGAGGTAATCACACAAATGCTCTCTAATGATAATCATTCTCTTCTTTATCTACCCCATATTGAGTCAATTGTCTTGGATATATTTCATTTTCTCTAAATAATAAGTGCTTTAATACAAAAAAGATCATTTTGTAGGAAAAATCACTTACTTTTCAAATTATGGCTAGGCAAAATTGGGTCATTATTCTATTTTTCCATAAACAATCGGTAAGGGCCATCAAAGGAAGTTACTATAATCCAACTTATCTTATACTATATTGAAAATTTTGTAAATATACTAGGGGGTCATTAGGGTTTGACATAAGGGACAATGTCTAATGAGTATGTGCTTGTGCCCAACTATATATGTCATTAATTAAAGTCTGATATGACACATCATGTATTATTTCTCTTTCCTAGTTGATCTATCTAAAGAGACCTCTGGTGAAATAGCTCCCTTTATTCCTTTAACCTAGTTTTTTACTATTTTGAAGATGATGTAGGTAATTGTTGTCATCAGATGTTGATATTCCTAGTCTTATTTATCAATTTTGGTCACTGTAGACATTTTTGTAAGTTCTTCTTTATTTATTAATAAGAAACAGAATCAATCTTTAGTCCCATGATTGAGTACATGACAAAATACAAGATATTACTCCATATCCACATTCATTCCAACAGATCTTCAAAAATCTTAGGTCCCGAGGCATGAATACGTAGTTTTTCCCCCAACGATTGAATGCTTAATGAAAGTTATATTCTTTACTGAATTCCATATTCAAACCCCAATGGATAAACATAGGATATAATCAATGAAGACCCTCTTATGCTTAACCTTAGTCATAGTTACCGAGAGTAAACTTTGATCTATCTAATAGAATAGAAGATGCCAATTCACATGATACCATGTGTATCTAGGGGTTAAGTTCCTTGAGTGAAGTGCTAACAACTAAATTTAGGTTAATGAAGGCATTCAAGTAACTTGGAAATATTCTTTATACATATCATCCATGAAATTTTGATTAATATCCTTTTACGAAGATGAAAGGTTTCAAGTTTCAATGAGAATATGCTTAAAACCAATCTTATGGGGTTCCACAGGTTTAATATCTTAGAATAAAAAATTCCTAGATATGGTAATGTGGCTTTCTTCGCCCATGCATTTATTAATGTACATATTCACAATGATCAGGATACTAATGCTAAGTAGGCTCCTAACAATGACTCAATAGTATCTAGATTTTTGTTTAGTTATGTTGGAAATCATACTTTGTTAACTCAATCAATTTGTGAATTTTCATAGACATACTAGAAGTTTGAATCTGCCTGTTACTCTCTTATAAAATTTCATCGCTGATGCAATGATGTCCTATGTGACTTTTGATGACTGAAGGGGCAGTGTTGAAGGCACCATGAATACTTTCTATTATTGAATGGAGTTATGTAATATCTAACATCTACATGGAGGAAATTATTGGTGATCAATGTCAACATCCAATTATAAGGCTGCACATCCATAAGGTGAAAAATTTATGGAAATGCATTATGAAAGTGTTGTAGTGGCGACAACCACCCTCCAAAATTTTTCCTTAGCTTCGTATTGGAGCCTCCCTACCAACCATCCTCATCAGCATGTCTTGCCTTGTCAAGTACACAAGCTTTAGTGGTTTTCCAACAGATTGCTAGCCTATGCATGATATCTTGTTGCATCCCCCTCACAGGTTGTTTCTTTGAACTTGGTCCAGCTACAAGCTAAGCATCTCCCTCAAGAATTTACACAATTCTCGAGGGTAACCAATCTTCCCTCTAGAAATTGGGCAATCCTGTCTGGTAGCTTGCTAGGCTCCAAAATTGTGCAAATCTGCCTGTCAAGCCTCACTGGAAAAACTACGCAATCCATCCTAGCAGGACTACTATGTCCAGAAATTGTGCAATTCTAGGAAGCAGTCAGCTGCTCAACCCAGAAATTGCGCAATCCTTCTGGGCAGCTAACCCAGCTCTCTCCTAGAAATGCCTAAATTTTCCCATCAGCTGAGCAGGTTGTTGCATGTGCCATTGGGTTGACCGTTTCAACTCGGGACTGAGAAAAATTTACTTACATGTGTGGGATGCTTTTTCCTGAAATAGAAAAAAGCAACATGCAAAAAGCATCCCTAGATTTTAGGGAGCTATTTTTAGCATTTGGAGGTTACATGCAAAGATCATTTTAGAACCTTTCCTCCAAGTGTCGCTTTTTCCCAGAGTTGTGACATGCCCGTCATGAGCCTCAAACTTATTTATTCGACGCTTCAAAGCTCACTTATTCACATTAATCTTGGAGCTCTGACATCCCACAACACATCCAGGAGTCTTCGACACATCTAGCTCAACTATTCACAGGTAAGTCCTCTTAACTTGTCTTTTGTAGTCTTTTTGTCGCTTTGTTATTTTGCCTTGTGTAAGTATTGTTTGCTTGATTTCTCTGAAAAATTGATGTCATTTGCATGCACATTAGCTTCTACTAGCACCGTTTCAGTTTTCGTTAGCATCTCACTATTGTGGCATGCATGAAACTTCTTTTCAAAAATCATTGCCAATTCGGCAATTCGCTTCACCCACATAGATGTTGTTCCATTTTATGAATCTTTATTTCATTTTTTACATGCACAATCATTCACTCCTACTTACACTCAGTATCACCATGCATTCGCTTTCACATTTTCTTTTACTTGCCCATCGATGGGTCTGGTCAGCCTTGGCCCAGACTTTGCCTCACTAAGACAGCATTGCACAATCCTGAGAGGGAAGGATCTACCTTCCTCTCAGAAAATGCACATTTCTACACATCAACTATCCTCCAATCTTGCATTTCACAATTTTGAGGGGTAGTGACTGCTGGCCGAGAAAATTGCACAATGCAGTCACTAGGCTTCCAACCATTTCCAACTGGAATTGCACATTGTGCAATCCCTACAGCCAGTAGGCTAGAATAGATTATGCATTGTACAATTCTAGTAGCCAGCCAGCCTCTAGATAGCCCAGACTTCCTTTTGCGCAGTTCTGGCAGCGTGTCTCCCAGCCTCCCAACAAAAATTGTGCAATCTTTGCCAGTCAATCCCTAGGTATGTTGCATGTCATTCCTCAAGTTTTATTTCGTTTTAGCTGACATATTTCTTACCATGCATGTCGCTATGTCTCCAGATCTTGTAGGTGTTTATTTGCCTCTCAACAGTTCAGGATGAATGGCCTCCAAGAGACCAGGATCATAGGACACTAACGGAAGTGCAACTGGAGCAGCAGTTGAGTGAGTGTCTACAAGTTTACGGATCTATGAAGTTACCAAATTGATTGTAGAGAAGGACATCAAGTTGAAATGGAAAGACTTTAATGATGCATTTGTAGGTACATTTGGGGAAGACCTTGAAGACCGCTAAGTCTATGTGAACATCCACAAGTCTGGCTTGTACCGAATTGCATGCAATTATCTCGTGTTGCCATGCACGGACATGATACATTGGATCGTCTCGCACACTGACCCCAAGACAATGGCATTGAGTAGTGTCAGCAGGATGGATATTGCTACCTTCAAGGCATGGGATTATGAATAGATGTATCATATTTCGAAGCCCGTGATAACCATGGATACACCCTTCACATTACCCAACAACAATGCCAACTCCAGAGATATCTTGAAGAAAGGAGTCGACTAAATTCGGGAAGACACCAAACCAAGTCTACAAGGTGAAGATACTGAGGAAGGCATATCAATACTTGGCCATTTTTACATGTCATCTGTATGGCTAAGAAAGCACGAAAACCTTCCCATGGAGTTGGGTGATCGCTTTGAAACAACTGGCCAGAGAAGGAAAAGCATGCAACTAGTCTGACATGTTGGCTCACCAGCTGAAGGAACAAGTGACAAGAGCTCGACAGTCATCTAAAGGTCAGTAAGTAGAAATCTACATGTCCGCTTACATCCTGGATGCAATCTGTGCTCGTCAGGAGTTCCTGGGCTTGAAGTGGGCATGGACATTGGTGGAGACCTCTGTGAACACTTATTGAAAGATGTTGTTCGAATGCAACTTCAAAGGAGTTATCACACAAATATTCGATCATTTTGTCACCGTGGTGTAGAAGATGATATTTGAATAGGATTGACCTTGCATGTCAAAGGCAACAATGGAGGCACTGATTGATATAGAAGATTGGTATGCCTCATCATCCGGCACCTTTATACAGATGTATAGTGTGGAGAAGCCTCTGCATGTTCTACCAAATTTTTCCTTGGAAAAACTCGTCATGCAGGAAGTACCATATCACATCTCAGCAATATTGTCATCTAGGCTGCACCCGAAGAAGAAGGCACCTTGGCCCTCTCTACCATTACAGATCAAGTTATATCAAATACAGGGTTTCAAGCATGTAGATGTTGAAGTAGAGGAGATGAAGAAATATCCATTTGACGCCCGAAGTTACAATCCGTATGACCCGCATTGTCCTGTGAAAGATCACTGCACGAGATTATAGATTAGTTGGATCCACGGGGCATGTCATTGGGTGGAGGAAGACCCATGGATATATTGTTACATATTCTCCAGGCCTAATGAACCGGTAAGCATCGTTGTGGAATGGTTAACAAAGTAGCATGAAGCAACATCCTGGAGAGCAACAGCAGCAGTAGTAGCAGTAGCATAGGTAAACATACCAGTGCGTGACAAGGGCAAGAGAAAGATTGTCGACAACATGGAGGAGGAAAAAATCTGCAAGTTCTGAGTAGACCCACTTGTGCATAAAGCAGCTTTGGCAATAGAGGTGAAGAGGAAACAACACGACAACCGGAATGCACAAAGGCAAAGAGAAAAATGGAGAATGGAGGAAACATAGAAGGAGTTGCATGAGTTGAAGGAGAAACTCCGGAAGGAATAGGAGCTATGCAGACAAGAGAAGGAAGCGCAGCAGGAACAGGAACAACAAGGGGTGTAACTTGTACAAATGGATGAAACTGCATCCGTACAGGTAGTAAACTCATTAGAATAGCTGGGGCCAAGCAAACAGGGTGATTCGTCGGAGGAGCAGGACTTTTCTCAGGAGATAGAGAAAGCACTTGAACAAATGGATACAAACAAGGAGCAACATGAGTTATAGCAAGATATCAACCTCATGCCTCATCACCAAGACGTCGACCCACTAGCTTCACCACATCTAAAAGAGGAGCAAGTCCCAAGAGACCAAGGAGACACTGAGATCCTTGGAGAAAATCCGAAGGAGGAGATGCAAAACATATCATTCGATGAGTCCCAACATAGATTTGTGCAATCTCGCAGAGTGTGAACTCCGGATGATCATACATCTCTTGCGCGGTTTGAATAACAAGTGATCGTGCCTGACATGCACAAACATCTAGTGGCATTAGCCGATGGTACCAGAGCATATGCCGAAGCCACTAGCTCAAGTGTTCGCTTCCTGATAGCTGAGAATGAGAAAATGGATAAGGAGCTATAGATGGCCAAGCAGGGAGGAGAGTTGGTTACAGCATTCGCCTGAGTAGAATTGACGAAGGCAATATTGGATGAAGTATTGTCCCTTGACATAGTCATGCAAGTATTGTATTCCAATTTTGGTACCGTACATAAGGCAGTTGTACATCTCAATGGCTGGCAGCAATGATGTGCTAGGAGAGAACGTGTCTTATCGAACATGCATGATGTTGTTGATTACATGAAAACATGGACAATGAGATACAAGGGAGCCCCGCTACACTTGCCTAAGAAGATGAAGCCCAGAGTGGCCAAGATGAAGGCACGTATCCGGAGTCACATTCAAAAATATGAAGATCTCTTGTAGCCCATCACTAGTCTACAGGCTTGCCATTCATGGGTATTCTAGAGTATGGATGTTGTTGTGCATGCTTCTTCCATCCCATCTGTCAAGACACTCACCCTGGCGAAGACAAAGGCACAGGTCCAATTGGAGCTTGACTCATACTTTGACGCGTTGATGAGCATAGCCACCAGCCCAGACTTGGTGATCAGTGCAGAGACTATGCACAAGTATGTTGTTGGTCCGGCCGCACTCAATACAATGATGCACATGCTATCAGATGAGTTGGACAGAGGAGCCCGAGCAGTGTACCCAGATGCTATGGAGGCAAGAGTTTGTTTCCAGAAAGATGTCACCTTAGAGTACACGGACACCATCGTGGACTATCGAGCTTGGCATCAGTTTGCTACTGTCAACCACCATGAGGATGTCAAAGAGATGGTCTTCCAACAATTGTCTAAGTCATAGTGATGTCTTGCATGGATTGCTGAATCCAATTGTATATAAAATAGGTACATGTGCATATTGTATGTAATGTCTTGTCAAGTGTAAGTTCAAGTGTCGATAGTTGGATGTAATAGTCACAGAGTAGATGAAGAGTCATGAGCTTAGATGAACTGTCAGAAAGGGGGATGTCAAGGGCCAGCCCACCCTTTGTTGTATATAGTCCCTCATAACTCATTGTATAGGCTTTTGGTCAGCCAAGATTCCAATAGGAGTATCTTAGAGAAAGCTTGCATAGTATTGTAATGAGCCATGGCTTTTCCACTACAGAGAGCTAGTATATCCCTTTGGAGGAGCAGGCAGTTGTGGCTGTAACGTCCCTCTATCGGGGCTAGTGGTTGGACATGGATGTATTTTATGACCGGAACGTACACTTATTAATATAATAGAGATATCACATTTTCATGGATATGTTGTTATTGTAGTTGGACTATTCTAGTTGCTTTAGCAATATGTGTTATTTAACTGATGAATTTGTGTATGAACTATTTTGTATGCAATTGTATGAATCTTGTTGTGGATGTGTTGTTGGTTTAAACATCACTTTGGATTGCTTGTAACTTGATTTCTAGATGGTGATGCATCTTTTCTTGTGTTCCCTTCCAATCCCAGTACTATTACAGGTTTCCAAGGGGCGCACTCACCCTGCTTTCCATGTGTTAGAACTACTCATGCACCTTCCTTGACTCGCTGCAACTATCACACCATTGCTACCAATGAGGACATCTTACTTGCCTCTATGCGAAACCCTGGCCAAGGTCATACCATACGACCCACTCCTAGGACTCCTACACCAAATGATCTGAGGTATAATTGGGACATCTTACCGGGGAGATCCCCTGACATGTTGGTGGGTCTAGTAAAGTCAACATTTCTAGCACTAGAAGGAGGGCCAGATGACAAGTTGTGTCCTCTCATCCTGTTTTGAACCCTTTCACGTCTATCATGGAGTCTTGCACACTTAACCCTCCACGATGTTTTTCGCATGCCGAACCTCTTCACATCACGCGAGAATTTTTTGATCTCTTGTCTGGATACGCGTATGATGGTGAAGGTGAAGTGGCCTCGCCTATGTTCTTACATGACTTCCTTGCCATTCTTGACGATCAATATGGATGTTCTAACGAACAAGCCAGTCTAGTGCTTTCATACACACTTCACGAATCCCCACTACGGTGGCTCTGCAACCTATCGGCTGATAGTGTGCACTCACTTGAGCATTTTTGTGATCTCATTGAAGATACTTTCCATCATTTTGATCCAGAACATCTTGACAAAAAAATGTTACAACAACAGAAGGCCCGGCAGGAATCGCCTATGGAATTTTGGCAGCACTTCCATGCTTTGCAGTTTGAAGCTTTGAAAAGCGAGATGAAATTTCCTTATCTTTAGGATAGATTCGAGTATTTCCTTAACAAATCAGTCCATCCCAAGGAGAAATATGAGCCCAAGCCTCGCTCAACGGACTTCAGTGATTGAGTTGCACAATCACAGATGGACATGGTCACTGTCACAAGTGACTATCTATCGACCCCTCATCAAACAGCTCCACCACTACAGAGTGATGCGGGAAAATAGGCACACACATCTGTTCATCACATCTTCCCAACATCAATTCACTTAATTTTCGTGCAGATTTGGTTGTGAGTCCATCAAGTTGTCACATGCATTTTGTACCACAATCTCCATCTTCATACTTGAGTGATCCTCTAGATGATACTATATTGTGTTGTTCCATGCCGTACTCTACACTTTTTGTGAACGAGGATTATGTCTTCGATGGAGTTGGTGTTGCACAACAACATGCGATGTCATTCATGAAGATTATTACTGGGAGCTTGAGCATCAAAACTCAGCAAAGGATGAATCCTTTCTATCCGAGCCTCCTCCATTCTTCCCTAACCTCTTTAGTGAACTTGCCATCCATGATTTCGCATGTGTATCTCCATCTACAGATGCACCCATTCTTGATCACTCGCAGGACAAACCAGATGTTAGTCCATCATATGACAACAGAGAGGGTAAGTTATTCATTGAAAATCCACTTGAATTTTCATCTGCCTTTTCCGAAAACGTAGAGGCTGAATTTGTCTGCTTCTCATCTACGCCTCTATTTGATTCATCAGATCATGAGGATGCTACTGAAATCATTGATTTTACTGATTGTAGCTGTCGTGATCTATTTGCTTCCATATTTGATCATGATGATGATTCTATCATAGTTGATTTTTCGAAGCCACTAGTTTATGATGATCTATCTGGCGACGAAGTTGAAACCCCCCAGACTGTCGAAGCACTTCAGCCCAAGTTGATGGTTATGTCAGGCCCTCACTGTCCTGAGGTAAGTTTCACTTCCGATCAGGAAATTTTTGAAACACCCAATGCTCCTCATCACTCATTTGTACACATTGAAGATCAATCTCACACATAGATCATACTTCCTCCACTCGAACTGCACGATCCCATCGCTCATGCATTGGGGGAATCTTACATTGCAAGCACACATGCACGACACAAGTTTTATTTGTTTCTTTCGTTTGCTTGCATGTCACAGTCAAGAGTATGTGCATGCTTAACAGTTGCACGTAGTGCCACACAACACCGTGACAAGTCCACGAACTCCATTCCATGTACTTTCACTCACTTATGTTCTATGGACACATTCAAACATGGAGTGTGTTTGTCTTCATTGTTGTATCTTTCTTGTTTGTTGGTCCACACAACCAGGTTGCTCGCAGACCATGCCTTCACCAACATGGGTCAACTAATGCACTGGTGACTACACTGTAAGTATCACTTCACATGATCAGGCCCATGAATAGTTAGCTTAGGACTAGGAGTAGTGTTTTCTTTTTGTTGTTTGCTTGTGTGCTTATTTGCTTACTTACTTCGCATGTTTGTTTTTTTTGTCTTCTTGCTTGTTTGCTTTCCACCTTGCTTATGCCCTCACTTTTTCTTCTGTTTTGTTTTCTGTTTGTTTGTTTGTTTTGCGCTCATAGGTTAGTCTCGCATGAAACCATGTGTGACTCGTGAAACAAGATGGGTAAAGTACAAGAGGACTTTTACAACTATCAACATTTGGTTATTTGTTGTCTGATCTCTTGTGTAAGAACTTGTAATCTTCAATCCGTGATATGTCGATGGAAAATACATATTGTTCAAAGTGAACCTTGGTGAAAACACAAGGCTTGCACACTACCTAGTGTCACCTACTCTACTCGGTTGTTTTTGGGTTAATCCTTGTTAGCTCAGTCAAGTAGAGTAAGGTTTGGGGGAAAACATTGACAGCCACGTCAAAGGTATATAATAAACTATTACTCTAAAGGAACAACCTCTTCTACTCTCAATAAGTAGGGATCCCTCTTCCACCTCTCAAATGAATAAGTGCTATGCACAGTTATGAAAAATGAATAAAATGAAAAATGAATAAAGTGGAAGAAGAGAAAGGCTTCCTTCGCAGAGAGGTGATGAAAGTAACTCTATCGGGGTACTAACCAGGCTCACTGACAGTGGAGCAATGGTTGTGTTCCTGCTTGAGTCCACCAGGGTACTGTCCAGGCCTGCTAGTAGCGGAGCAACACCAGAGATGAAACTAAGACTCTGATGACTATACTGCTTGTGCACCAATATACCCCTCAACCCCAATCAAAACAACTATGTTGACTTGTCTTGGAATGTGTTTCAATCGACCAAGAGCTAGGAAAGTGCTACATCTTACAATCAAGCAAGTGTGGAAACCAAGATGACCTGAGAACTGGACAATACTTCCAGAGGCGTTAGACTTTCTTTTCATGAACAAGGTTCATTCAGAGAGTTGGAGTTCTACCAGTGTGTCACCAAGTGTTGTAGTAGCTACAAGCACCCTCCAAAATTTTTCCTTAGTTTTGTTTTGGATCCTCCCTACCAACCATCCTCTTCAGCATGTCTTACCTTGTCAAGTACACAAGCTTCAGTGGTCTTCCAGTAGATTGTTAGCCTATGCATGATATCTTGCTGCATCCCCCTCACAGGCTATTTCTCCGGGCTTGGTCCAACTACAGGCTGAGAAGCTCCCTCAAGAAATTGTGCAATTATGGAGGGGAACCAGACTTCCATCCAAAAATTGTGCAATCCTATCTGGTAGCCTGCTAGGATCCAAAATTATGCAAATCCGCCTATCAAGCTTCACTGGAAAACCTATGCAATCCATCCCAGCCGGACTACTCAGCCCAGAAATTGCGCAATTTTGGGCAGCAGTCAGCTACTCAACCCAGAAATTGCGTAATCCTTCTAGGTATCCAACCCATCTCCCTCCCAGAAATGCACAAATTTCCCCTCAGCAGGTTGTTGCATGTGCCATTAGGTTGACCGGTTCCACCCAGGACCAAGAAAACTTGACTTGCATGCATGAGCTGATTTTTCCCAAAGTAGCAATAAGCAACATGAAAAAAACATCCCTAGATTTTAGGGAGCTATTTTTAGTAGCTGGAGGTTACATGCAAAGATTGTTTTAGAATCTTTCCTCCAAGTGTCGCTTTTTCCTAGAGTTGTGGAATGTGCGTCCTGAGCATCAAACTTATTTATTCGATGCTTCAGAGATCACTTATTCACATCAATCTTGAAGCTCTAAAATCCCACAGCACATTAAGGAATCTTCGACACATCCAGCTCAACTATCCACAGGTAAGTCCTCTTAACTTGTCTTTTACAGCATTTCTATCACTTTTTGTGTTTTGTCTTGTGTAAGTGTTCTTTGCTTGATTTATGTCAACGCTTGCTGCTGTTTTCATGCATATTAGTTTGTAATAGCATCATTTCATTTTTCATTAGCATCTCACTATTTTCGCATGCATGAAACTGTTTTGCACGAATGGTCGCCAATTCGGCGACTCGCTTCACCCACATACATGTTGTCCCATTTTCTGAATCTTTCATTCATTGTTTACATGCACAATCATTCATGCATGCTTACACTCAGTATCGCCATGCATTCACTTTCACATTTGCTTTCAGTTGCTCATCGACGAGTCTAGGTAGCTTTGGCCGAGACTCTACCTCACCAAGACAACATTGCACAATCCTAAGATGGAAGGCTCTGCCTTCCTCTCAAAAAATGTGCATTTTTTCCCAGTCACTATCCTCTTGTCTTGCATTACGTAATTCTGAGGGGTAGTGACTGTCAGCCAAAAAATTTGCGCAATGCAGGCTGGGCTAGCAACCATTGCCAACTAGAATTATGCATTGCACAATCCCAACAGCCAACAGGCCATTCTGAATTGTGCATTGTGCAATTCCACCATCTAGCCAGTCTCCAAATAGGCTAGGCTTCCTTTTGTGCAGTTCTGGTAGCCTGTCTCCTAGCCTCCCACGAAAAATTGTGCAATCCTTGCCAGTCAATCCCCAGGTGTGTTGCATGTCATTCTTAAAGTTTTCTTTGGTTTTAGCTGACATATTTCTTGCCATGCATGTTTCTATGTCTGCAGATCTTGTAGGTGTTAATCTACCTCTCAGCGGTTCACAATCAATGGCCTCCAAGAGATCAGTATCAAAGAACACTGACGGAAGTGCAACTGGAGTAGCAGTTGAGTGAGTGTCTACAAGTTTGTTGATCTATGAGGATACCAAGTTGATTGTAGACAAGGAAATTAAGCTGAAATCACAAGAGGTCAATGATGAATTTGTAGGAACATTTGGGGAAGACCTCAAAGACCGCCAAGTCTATGTGAGCATCCACATGTCCAGATTGTACCAGATTGTAAGCAGGTATCCCGTGCTCCCATGAGCAGACATGATACACTGGATCGTCTCACACACTGACCCCCAGACGATGACATTGAGCAGTGTCAGCAAGACATAGATTGCTAACTTCAAGGCACAGGATTATGAACAGTTGTATCAGATGTCGAAACCTGTGATCACCATGGAGACACACTTCAGCTTACCTAGAAGCAATAACAACACTAGATATATCTTGAAGAACTGAGTAAAGGAGCCGGCTAAATTCTGGATGACACCCAACCAAGTCTACAAGATGAAGATACTGTAGAAGGCATATCAATACTTGGTCATTTTTGCATCTCGTCTGTATGGCCAAGAAAGCACAGAAACCTTCCCACAGAGTTGGGTGACCGCATTAGACCAACTGGGCAGAGAAGGAAAACCATGCGACTGGTCTGACATGTTGGCTCACTGGCTAAAGGAACAAGTAACAAGAGCTTGACAGCCACCCAAAGGTCAGCAAGTAGAAATCTACATGTCCACTTACATCTTGGATGCAATTTGTTCCTGTCAGGAATTCTCGGGCTTGAAGTGGGTATGGACATCATCGAAGACCTCTGTGAACACTTATTGTAAGATGTTGTCTAAATGCAACTTCAGAGGAGTTATCACACAGCTATCAGATCATTTTGTCACCCCGGTGTACAAGATGATATTTGAACAGGATCCACCCTCCATGTCAAAGGCAATAATGGAGGCACTGATTAATATAGAAGAATTGTATGCCTCGCCGTCTGACACATTCATATGGATGTATAGCATGAAGAAGCCTCCACATTTTCTACTGAAGTTTTCCTTAGACAAACTCATAATGGAGAAAGTATCATATCACATCTCGGGAAGATTGTCAGCTAGGATGCACCGGAAGAAGAAGGCACCTTGGCCTGCTATTGCGTTGCAGATTAGGTTATCTGAAATACGGACTTTCAAGCATGTAGATGTCGAACTAGAGGAGATGAATAAATATCCATTTGATGCCCGAAGTTACAATCCATATGACCCACATTGTCTTGTGAAAGACCATTGGATGAGAGTACAGTTTACTTGGATCCATGGGGCATGTCATTGGGTGGAGAAATACCCACAGAGATATTGTTACATCTTCTCCAAGCCCAATGAACCAGTTGACATCGTTGTGGAATGGTTAACAAAACAGCATGAAGCAGCATCCCGGAGAGCACCAGCAGCAGCAATAGTAGATGTAAACATACTAGTTCCCGATAAGGGAAAGAGAAAGATTATCGACAACATGGAGGAGGAACAAAGTTGCAAGTTTTGAGCAGACTGAATTGTGCAGAAAGCAACTTAGAAATAGAGGCAAAGAGGCAATAGTGCGACAAGAGGAAAGCACAAAGGCAAAGAGAAAAATGAAGAATGGAGGAAACATAGAAGGAGTTGCATGATTTGAAGGAGCAACTCCAGGAGGAACAAGAGTTGTGCAAACAGGAAAAGGAAGCGCAACAGGGACAGGTACACCAGGGGGCACAACATGTACAAACAAATGAAATTGTTTCCGTACATGTAGTAGACTCATCAGAACAGCTGGTGGCAAGCAGACAGGGTGAGCCGTCTCAGCAGTACGACTTCACTCAGGAGATAGAGCAAGAACTTGAACAGATGGATATGGACATGGAGCAACAAGAGTTAGAGTAAGATATTGACCTAATGCCTCACCACCAAGAGTTCGACCCACCATCTTCACCTCATCCAGAAGAGGAGCAAGTCCCAAGTGACTAAGGAGACACTGAGATCCATGGAGACAATCCGGAGGAGGAGATGCACAACATCTCATTCGATGAGTCCCAACATAGAGTTGTGCAATCTCGTATAGTGTCGAATCCGAATGATCATACATCTCCTACGCAGTTTGAGGAACGAGTGATCGTGTCTGACGTGTGCAAACATCTAGCAGCATTAGCTGATGCTACCAAAGCATATTTCGAAGCCACTAGCTCGAGTGTTTGCTTCTTGATTGCTGAGAATGAGCAAATGGATAAGGAGCTAAAAACCGCCAAGTACGGAAGAGAATTGGTTACAACATCTGCCTGAGCAAAATTGAAGAAGGCAATACTGGATGAAGTATTGTCCCTTGACACAATCATGCGGGCATTGTATTCCAAGTTTGGTACCATGCATAAGGTAGTTGTACATCCCAATGGTTGACAGTAGTGATGTGCTAGGAGAGCACATATCGTCTCGAATGTGCATGCTGTTGTTGATTACATGCAAATATGGACAATGAGATACAAGGGATCCCCGCTACACTTGCCTAAGATGATAAAGCCCAGAGCGGTCGAGCTGAAGGCACTTATCTGTAGTCACATCTAGAACTATGAAGATCTCATGCAGCTCATCACTAGTCTACAGGGTTCCCATGCATGGGTATTCAAGAGTATGGATGTCGTTGTGCATCCTCATGTGATCCCATCTATTGGGACACTCACCTAGGCAAAGACAAAGGCACATGTCTGACTAGAGCTTGACTCATACTTTGACGAGTTGATGCACATAGCCACCAGCCCAGACTTTTTGATCAGTGCAGACACCATGCGCAAGTATGTTGTTGGTCCGGCCACACTCAAAAAAATGATGTGCATGCTATCATATCATTTGGACAAAGGAGCCCGAGCAGTGTACCCAGATGTTATGGAGTTAAGAGTTCGTTTCCAGAAAGATGTCACCTTAGAGTACATGAACACCATCGCGGACTACCAAGCTTGGCATTAGTTCGCTACTGTCAATCACCTTGAGGATGTCGAAGAGATGGTCTTCCAACAGTTTCTCGAGTCATAGTGATGTCTTGCATGGCTTGCTCAAGCTTATTTTGTATCGCATGGGTACATGTGCAGATTGTATGTAATGTCTTGTCAAGTGTAAGTTCAAGCGTCGATAGTTGGATGTAACAATCATAGAGTAGATGAGGAGTCATGAGTGTAGATGAACTATCACAAAGGGGAATGTGAAGGGCCACCCCACCCTTTTCTATATAAAGTCCCTCATAATTCATTGTATAGGCTTTTCGTCAGTCAAGCTTCCAATAGCAGTATCTTAGAGAAAGCTTGGATAGTATTGTAACAAGCCTTGGCTTCTCCACTGCATAGAACTAGTATATTCCTTTGGAGGAGTAGGCGGTCGTGGTTGTAATGTCCCGCTATCGGGGCTAGCGGTTGGACATGGATGCATATATAATAAAGCTATCACGTTTTCATGCATATGTTGTTATTGTAATTGGACTATTCTGGTTGTTTTAGCAATGTGTGTTATTTAACATACGCATTTGTGTATGAAATATTTTATATGCAATTGTATGAATCTTGTTGCAGACATGTTGTTGGTTTAAACATCACTTTGGATTGCTCGTTGACTTGCTTTCCAGCTGGTGGTGCATCTTTGATCATGTGTTCCCTTCCAAACTGAGTACTATTGCAGGTTTCTAAGGGGCACACTCACCCCACATTCCATGTGTTAGAACCAATCATGCAGCTTCCTTGACTCACCGCAGCTGTCACACCCTTGCTACCGATGGGGACATCTTACTTGCCTCTGTGCAAAACCATGGTCAAGGCGATACCGTATGATGCACTGCTAGGACTCCTACACCAAACGGTCTGAGGTCTAAATGGGACTTCTTACTAGGGAGATCCCCTGACATGTTGGCGGGTCCAGCACCATCAACAGAAAGGCTAGAGCTTATGTGAATGGCTAAGTCTGTTTTTTATAAAAGTTTTATAATAGGAGATAGTTAAGATAATTGCAATAGTAGAATGAAAATTTATGGGAAAGAAATGTAATACTTGAGAATCAACATTTATTTTAGAGTCAAAGTGGAATACTTGGGCTTTATAATAAGCTAAGATGGTGGAAATTTTGGCACATATTAAAATTCTGGGAGCCTCATTGTAACACATGATGAGGATAAGGTTAGGAAATCTTCCATAATCTTTATATATATATATATATATATATATATATAATAACAATGAAAATAAACATTATTATTGTGAGGTAGATTGCACAATTGATGCAAAGGGACTCCTGGCTTACACTCAAAGGGAAATAGAAAAGCAACACAGGATGGGCATAAGTAAGCTTACTTGGACAAGTAGACATCAAGATAACTTCCTTGAATGTAGGAGGAAGAGAAGGTTATCCTAAATATTCATTTATACATGACTAATGTATATGTAATGTTTGGAAATAAACTAAAAATATAGTAATGCTACCTGGTACAACAATACATCAGTTGCAATCTATCATAAAAGATAGAGTATGGTAAATAATTTCTGAAAATAACAATATGAATAGTGCAAATAAAATTTGTGTTTTCATGATAAGAAATTTACAAGGAAACAATAGGATGGAGTCCTTAGAAACTAACATAGCCATGAGGTACGTAAAAAGATTAATTATTATTGTTAACAAGATATTGTGAAGCTCCTAAATCTTATTCAATGCAGGCTACTACCCTTGTGGGATTGTGAAGCATGTTGATGACCCTTTCTAGGGTACCTAAATAAAAATGAATGATGATTGTAATAAAAATTGGAGATGATTATATATATATATATATATATATATATATATATATATATATATATATATATATATATATATATATGGTTTATAGGAGTAATGGAAAAAATAATGATAGTTTTGGTGATTGTGAAGGTAGGTCAAACCAGACAGATAGTTCTTAGGTTGGACCTCTTTGCACCCCTGGTTGGAGAGAAATCATGTTATGGAAGCAAGTTATTACCCAATATAAAAGGAATTCAAGGCACTTTATTGTGGAAAGGGTGACCTGGGAAGATGGAAATTTCAAGCATGAAGCATATTGTAACTTGTTTTGAAGGGTTAGAAGAAAACACCAAGAACATTGTTTCGCTCAAGAGGGGGAAGACGTAATAACCCTCAGTGAAAAATAATTATTTAATTTGATTTACTATACTAACATGATAAACCATGGGCTATGTGTAAATCCTAATGGGAAATTTAAATGTTAAAATATTTTAATTTTCTTTAAAAGCCAGTTGTGGCAAGCCATGGAATTTACGGGGAAAAGACCCTAGATGAAAATTCTCATTTACCAAAAAAATTAGAGAGTTTCTTCCATCCCCAGAGATAAATCATCTCAGTTGGTAACATAAGCCAAGATTGTAGGAGAGTAAAATACCTGAGACATCTGAAGAAGGGAGAATAGTTCCACGAATAGGGCGTTGTTGAGGAAGGGAAGGACGTTTCCAGTTATCGTATTCTTGAGCTAGTGGATGGCCAGTGGAATCCCTAAGGCAAACTTGTGAGTATGTGAGATTCTAGGCTCAATTGTAGAGTCTTGAAGCCTGAGAATGCACCGTGTTAGGTCAGTGCCAACTACTATTCTGGAAGTGAAAAGGATTGGGGGGAGAAATGGACGTGATTTCCATTCTCATTGGTTGGGAGGAGTGGTCTTCTCCTCTGTAGATTTTCTTGGAATTCTAAGCTAACAGAAAAGTACTTTGTATTGTTTACTACAGAATCCTATCATAATTACAAGTAGAATCTTGTTATAAGTGATTTATTGAACTCTCTAAAAATTAGTAGCATTTGAACCTGGTGCATAATATTTTGTAATTATAATAATTTTATGGTTGAAACGGGAAGTTTAATAGAGATAAGGAATGAATTATTATGTCTGATACATGTGAATAAATATTTATTATGAAAGGAAAAGTGTTCATTCCATGTAGCGAAGATTGACTACAATGTGCAACATAAACGAACTAGTGAAGTGGGTTAGTTCTATGATAAACTGGTTATTTGTAGCCCAAAATAGTCCTGGCTTCAAATTGTAAGAGGGTTGCAACAAATGAGAAGGTCCCAGGAAATGGGCCCCACTAAAGAAAATTCCAGATCTAGTATCAAGGAAAATGATAGTGGAAGACTATGAACCATCCAATAAACTCTAAAATTATAAATAAAGATGATACACGTTACCAATATTCTCGAAATAAAACGAAAAGATAATTGTTGTTTTCCAAAACTAATATATGTACTGAGTTATAAATATCTTCAAGAAAGTTCATAAAAATTAATATATTAAAGTCTAAACAGTTGTTATAAAGCTAGTAAAATAACCATAACAAAACAAATATATACTGAGTGTGTCAAATATAAGGAGTTCTTGAAGTGAATTATCAATCGAATTACCACCTATAGGACCGACTGGAACAATGATGGTTATATAGATAATAACTTAGTCAACAACCTCGTAGTTGAACAAACTAACCCCATTTACATAAATTCAATAAACAGTTGAAAAGACAGTCTAACAAACAATCAATATCTAACTTCAAAAATAGATATATATATATATATAATCCGACTGTGAATGGGTAGGCTATGAGAACACATTTAAAGTATCAATAACCCAAAATAAACCCTACTGATGCTGTTGTATGCAAGTTAAGATAAACACTTCAAGGGAGAAAATATCATAAGCTATATTATTAGAAACGAAGACATAAGTTATATTACATGTTTCAGGGATGGTATGTGTAAAATATTCTTAATTGTTCACTAAACTAAACTATCAAACACGATTAAACCCTCGATCTAATCCAAAGGGTTACACGCCATTCGACCCAATTAACATAACTTACTCGAGGTGATATTATGAAGGAAATATGAAAATGACACTACGATCTAAGTTGAACATAAAATGTTTTTTCGAGTATATAAGTGCCTGCCAAGGCCTCTGTACAAATATCAAACTAATGACTATGCGAATTAAAACAATTGTATACAAGTTCATGTATCCTCTTTGTTGTATTCCCTTCACAATTGTAAAAAAATGAGGAACACCATAAATAGTATAGAGTAGTGGATACCATGATACAAAACCATTAACAAATTATTTCATAACTATATAAATTTTAGATAGCGTGGACGGGTTATGGTTGTAAACCCTAAACTTCTGGAAACAAAATTAGTCTATAGGAAAAGAAAATTATTGTTAATCCTGCCATAGGACAATCGATTAAATGAAAACAATAAATTTGGTTTGTAACCCTCGCAATCCCATACAGAACTAGGCGACAACCTTGGAATTTTAAAAACCTTTGTCATAAACCCTATAGGGAGTAGCAAAATTTGCAATCAAATTGACAAAAAAAAGACGAATCAACCCTAGTGAAGAACGAGACAAGGCCATACGCACCTGTAATATGGTTGATCGTGAACTGGAGCATGAACCGAAAATTGGGTGATAACATACCCCTATTCCTTGCATTATGGAATAGAGAAAACCCTCGTTGTTGTTACATCTCACCTGCAAATAGAGAGGGTTAAAGTTAAAACCCTTGTATTGTCTTAGCCAAAAGAAAAGATATAACCAGAGATAAGAGAAGAAAATTTATCACCTGTGAAAAACCCCTCACTTGACGCCAAGAGGTTGTACTCCTGTAACCATAGTGCCAGTAACTGATAACTCAGCAGGCGACATAATCTATTTAGCTCCGGTGGGAAAATTTGGATGGGGTTGGTCATCATCTGAGTTAGCACCCACCGAGAATTCCTGAGCCTCTACCTCACTTTAAAAAGAAAAGAATAAATAATTAGCTAGCACTTACATATAGGTATGAATTCTGTAATTTTTCAAAAGAATAAGCTCAAAAGAAAACCATCACGCAAGCAATACATACCGGTGAAGGGCAAAGGTGCACTTGGGATCCGCTAGGGCATTGCTGTTTTTTAGGTGATGTAGAAGGCTCCTCGATGGGCAAGAGCAGTAAGAATGAGGCCCTGCATGATGCCGAAGGAGAGGGTAGTTACTCAAACTACCTCAAGAAATCTCAACGGTGGATGTTAACCCTAATCACTTAGACTGTAGATTACAATGCCGCTGATCCCAAGGTTCCTCCTGCACCATATGTCAGAGAATTAAGGTGTTTCTAGAGCCCTCGAAGGGCTTGGATAGTATAACTTCGGTGTTTGTTGGATCAATGATAATAGCAATGAAAAAAATGTTTAACTTTTATGTTATAAACAATTCTCAAATATATATACATACATATATCAGTCTAACTTAATAAGAGCTCCTTAATTCGAGTGTTATATCAGTCTAACTTAATAAGAGCTCCTTAATTCGAGTGTTATCCGAAATTTCCCGATCATAATCGAACAAATAAAAAAGCCATCAACTAAGTCAAGTTAGATGTGATTTTTATGCTTTAACCTTTAAAAAAAATTAGGACAAAAAATATTTTACAAACACCTAACAGACATCGCTGTATCATAGAAATAAACCCATAGGTATAATCACTTTTTCTTTGTTTCAAAAAATTGTTGAGGGGACTAGTAACTTCTCATATATATGAAACAATATCAGCAATTACAGTAGCCAACAAAATGCCTATCTTTCTCACCTTTAAAAACCCTCGTAAATATAATTTTTCCAAGGCATAGATATACATCTACAGTAATAACAAATATACACCCCCATACCTGCCACACATCCCCGTAATTACAATATCAAAATAAAAATTAAATTCGTAATAGTTGTAACTATCACATAGTTAAATAGATCATATAATCGTTAACACTCGTAAAGGTGGTGTTTCCCGGGAATAGGAATACATGTACAATAATAACAAATATATCTACCAATACCATGCTAATTGATACTTCATTGAATTCGACTTCATCATTGCAATCAAGCCTAAACAACCCAACTCTCATGCCCTCATTTCCAGCAAACTAAGATCAAGGCCGGAAAGGAAAGGTTTTGCTTTATACTGAGGACGACAAATGCAACAGTTGAAAACCTTCACATATTTACTTTTGGATCTCCATGCTGCCAGTGTACACTTCCACGTAGCGTTCAAGGTAACTGTAGACAAGGCTCTGTCGCTAAGTTTGATTCGCAGGAGTCGAGGACAAAAGTTGTTTATATAAGAGGAGTCCAAAAGTTTTACATTTTGAGAGTGCTATTTTTTATTGAAGTTTTGGATGAATTTAGTCAAAGGATCTGACTGTGAGTTGTTTGTAACATTTTACTTTTCGAAGTAGGTAGATTCAAGCTTTTATCTTATTTTGTTTATGGTATCTATAAAATAATTGTATTTAGTATTGTGTTGAAGTTTTATTTATTTATTTTTATAGATATTTTAGTTTTTATATATATATATATATTATAAAATTATATATATTATCTAATTTTATAATTTAATTTCTTATAATATATTAAATTTAATTCTTTCAAAATGAATGAAAAGAAACACAAATTTATGAATTGATTTAAATTTGAAAAAAAAATAACAAAACATAGGGTCGATATAAAAGTTATTAAAAAGTGGTTTTCGGGGTAGCTAAGTCTACGAGGCCTTAGACCTCATAGGTATAGGTAGTGCGTAGAACCAATTTGATGTCCTTGTACCAAGCAAGTACGAGACTGACTAAGAAACCCACTAATTCTTAATTATTATCATTACAGATTTATTTATTTATTTATTTTGTATTTTATGTAAATTTTATATAAAGTTAGTCAAAAATTGTTTTAATTGTAAATTTTAATTATTAAATTTTAATAGTTTAAAATTTATAATAAATTAAATTTATTTATATATTTAAAAATGAATTTAAAATAATAATAAAATATCATTTCATTTAAATTTTAGGAAAAAATAAAACATAAAATATTTACACTTAATTATCAAAATAAAAAAAATAAAATGTAATTCGATATTAAAATCTAAATGTATTTATTTTTAGAATTAAAAAAAATAATAATAATTATATTTAATAATTTTCATATAAATGATACAATTGTTTTTAGTGGGATTTTTTGGAAGCTTTTTCGGTGGGTTTTTCTTATTTAATTTTTTTAAAATCTAGTAGGAATTTATTGAAATCACAAATTTGATGGGTAACCCTGCACAATGGAAGTGTCCCAGGGGTTTTTGAGTGTGTTGATAAAAAAACCAATTTAAATAACACAAATCAAAATTTCACCTCAAATTTTTCCACCGTATTCCAGCACGAGAATTTCAACTCCTAAATTATATTCTACATAATATAATTTTCTTAAAATTTAAATTTAATCATACACATACATATTTTCACTTATTTTCAAATATTAATCATACGCTATACATTTTTCTTATTTCCAAATATATAGTTGTTCTTTAAATCCGTTCATTTTTATTATTTTTATTTAATTAAAATAAAATAAAAATAAAATCAATAATATCAAACTAAAATAATAAAAATAAAAATGATAGGTTATTATTATTATTATTTTTACTACTTCTTTAACGTGTCATTGTAAGTTTTCAATGGTGTCCTATGTTTCGTGGTGTCACATATCACCACCCTTCATTACGAATGTCAATGCTTTTCACGAGTCTTTGATGATGAGGGATGAGACCACTAGGAACATAGGATGCAATTAAACATTAACAGATCTTATATCTAAAATTTTACATCAACATGATTATGGGCCATGGAAATATGCACCTATAAATAATTAAGGTACACTTGACTTGGTCATGATGGGTGGTGAGACCACTAGGAACATAGGATACAATTAATCATTAACAGAGCATATCTCTAAAATTTTACATCAACATGATTATGGGCCATGGAAATATGCACCTATAAATAGTTAAGGTAAACTTAACTTGGTCAACTTAATAGAGGTTTTTGACCTCAAGGATTATGAAAACTCATGATATTCACATATGGTGTTCATGTTGAATATAGTCTATTTAGAAAGAGATTTTATCCTATTTATGTTTGGTAGATTGTAGTTAAGATGGATCTAAATTGATTAGAAATTGTGTCCTTTACAAATTTAATAGCTAGCTCAGTTTTGAAATTAGTATAGATCCATCTTAGCCACACACCTAGTATGCCCAAAGAGGGATAAAATTTCAAACTTCATTTAGAGAAATAATTAAAAGAAATTACAACTCAAGAGATAAAATTTCAAACTTCTTTTAGAGAAATTATTAAAAAGAATTACAACTCAAGAGATTTTGTCCCCAACCCACACATCCGTGGTTGAAATGGATATACGTACATACATTCATACATATCTTTTTTTCTAAATATGTCTAAAATCTATTACTGTAACAAAATGACCAGGAACCTAAAACCTGAAGAAACATGTTGGTTTAGTTGTCATTTGGTGTCAATGGGTGTTCTTCAAGAATTAGGCACCTATAGGCATCGAGGTCATCCTCTTCTTTTTGCAATTCACCTGTGTCTCCCTTCTCACTATTGTCGACTGCGGGGTGGTCCAGCTTTTCTCAATTCTACTCTGCTGCTATCAGAATTGAGATCAGAAGGCTTGCCCTAAGTAGTGTCATTCTTCTCCATTGCGCTAGTGGGACGTCCTTCAGTGATGGAAGGCTCCTCCTCAAAAGTAACTGTTATGGTGGCCTTGATAAGAGGTCAATCCAGAGAGAATTGGTATGTGAAGTGAGCTGTATAACTGGAATGCTGAGAGTTGGAAAGGAGAACAGTAGCTGATGGATAGGTTTGCGAAGGATGGGAGCTAACAATGCGAGTGCGACCCCTGCCACTGTATGTATCAGGATAACGAGCTGATATATGATTTGACAAGGGGGAGGAAGAGTCAGAGATAGTTGAAGGCGAAGAATGGAGCATTCTACCTTTGTTGCTGCCCCTCCTGCAACACATTCGTTGATGCAGCCGAGGCATAATTTCATAGGGAGAAAGGGACTAACTGTGAGGAGTAGGCACGGAGTAGAAATGGTCACTTAGGGTGGCGTTATCAGAGTTGGAAGGCTCAGAAGCAAGGGTCATGTTACATAACAGGCTCTACGAATAGTGGTTGCCCTTCCTGAACTCTGTACAACAAAGAATTTGGCATCTCCTGCCTATTGTCGTGCGAGTGCTTGGCTCCACGACAACCAGGGGGCACTTACATTTTAGAGTTAGAGAAGCATGAATAGACGAGGATGCGGGCTGAAGAGCGCCTGAGGTCTCCATAATGAAGAGCCGAGGCAGGATGGCGATGGTAAATTGGTGCGAGTGCAGCATTGAAGCGCATTTATGAAGGGTTGTAAGACATTTTTATGGCGCGATGTGTGAGATTACGGGCGGCCATGTGGCTACGCCACTTGATGGCCCGTATCTCCACCATCACATCAACCAATGAAAACACCCACATCCAGGACATACATACATACATATCGTTTTTATGGTTTAAATTGTATTTTACATACATACATATATATCATTTTTTATGGTTTAAATTGTATGTTTTACCCACATCCAGGACATACATACATACATATCGTTTTTATGGTTTAAATTGTATTTTACATACATACATATATATCATTTTTTATGGTTTAAATTGTATGTTTTAATGCATTATTCGATTCAATTTCAAGATATTTCAATGTGCATCATAAATGAAATTTTTTTACTATGTGTTTTTTAGATGATTTAAATAATATATACATAGGTTTTTGTTTAGATAGGTGAAATTTTGAGGTGAATAATAAGTCTAAAAAATGGTGGATGAAAATGATGGTGAATGATGATTTTAACCATGTGGATGATTCGCCATCTTTGGAGTAAAAAGGTAAAAGGTTAAAAATAAATAAAAAACTACTTTTTCAACTAATATTATAAACTTATCTCCTTATGATTTTACTCAAATTTCAAGTGTGTTGATTGTGGAATTCAATTTTTTGTCCAAGACGTACCTATGTTGCAGACTTTCAATAGACCCTACTACACAAAAAATGTGAAATACATTAAATATTGTGATTGCAATCATGTTTTTTAAATGTATTTCACATTTTCTGTGTAGTAGGTCCTTCAAAATTATGCAACGTGGGTACTTCTTTGATGCAAAATTAAATTATACAAGTTGTAAAAAATATTTTATCTATTTTCCCTATTTTATTATTTCCACTACTATTTTATAATATTCCTTTGGAAACTCATTACCTCAAAATTTCTCTAAAAACTATATATAAAGTCAATAAAGAATCAAATATATATCAAGTTAAAAGCCATATGTGTATATATATCAAGTCAATAGAGAATCAAATATATATCAAGTTAATCAAATTTTGAAATTCAAACTCGTTTTATAAAAATACTTGAAATTTTTGTATTTTTTAATATATAAATTTATTCAATTTCAAAATAATTTGATGTGAAGAGTAATTGAAACTTTTTACCATATTTTTTTTTTCAACCTTATCAATGTGGTTCATAGGCTTCGGAACAACTTTTTTAATATATATATATATATATCTATATATATGGGTTCATAGGCTTCATACTATTATTTGAGAGTTTCAACCTCTTAATAGCAAATAGCAAAGATACTTCCAATTAAATTAATTATCCAAGTTACCCATTCAAATATTTTATCTATAACTTACTATTTTCCTTTATCAATAGTAATATTTTATAAATCAGACATGTTAAATCAATTATACATCATGTTCTTATTATTTCTATTAAAAGCTAGTCTATTTTTTTTACTTCAGTTTTTGGGAGACATTGAAATATTTTATCATGGTCTACATTAACATAATTTATTCTCTATATATACATATATATGAAACTAATCTTGAAATAAATTATTTTGCATAAATATTCAACATTTTCTTAAGTATTTTAAAAAATATAAAAATTATATATCTTTCACATAGTTAAAAGTGAAAATATAAGTATTTATTTACTTTTAGTTGTTTTATTTATTTAAAATTAATATAAAGTTATGTTACTTTTTATTTTTATTTTAACATGTGATAACTCTACATCAAGGTAGCATGGAATCACACATTTCTATTAAAATGTGCCTCTTGATAAAATAATAATATTATAATTAAATATTAAATTATAAAATGTTTAAATATATTTTTTTAATGTAAAATTTATATTGTAATAGGACCAGTTTAATATGTCTTTAAAAAATTGAGAGATCCAAAATTCAGATTCCCTAAATTGTGACCCAATTGACCCCATAAATTTACAACTAAATATCACACAAAAATAGTTAAATTCATCTTGAATTAAAAAAAAATGTTAAATAAATAAAATTTAATGTATAAACACTTTTCTACCAATACTCCCATACTCTGATTCTGCCATCTCCTAAAAATGTTAAATTAATAAAATTTAATGTATAAACACTTCTCTACAAATACCCCCATATTCTGATTCTGCCATCTCCTCCTTCATGTAGAGTCCTCGCAACACGAAGGGCGGTTTTTTCCAAAGTGGCTTTTCATCGACTACGATTTCCAAGCTCAACACTATAATAACATGAGACTTCTATGATGCAAATTTATTGTTGAAAACCATAATAATATGGCACTCTATGATCCCACAATTTTCATGTCAAAAAACCTACGGTATCTTATATTCTTCAGGGTGCATGTGAACTTCCATTTCCTGCGGGCCTCATCCCACATTTAGGTTGTTTCTTTTCTAGAAGTTCTTTGGCTCTTCGTTCCTTCTCGAGGGTTGATGTTGTATCTCCATCCCTGGGTGCATGCCTCACTCGCACATCATGGCCCTCATATGTGCGAGTGTGCCAGCATCCACTTCACTCTGCTTCATATGTCCAATACGTTTTTTCAACTATTCTGGGTGATGTCTTTTCCAGCCTCAGTTCTGGCAGGTGTTCCTTCTTGCGTGCTCAAGACGTCGAACCGCACACAACTCTCTCTTTTCAACCTGTACCGTACTAGAGGCTTATTATCAACACAACGTACACAATGGGTGGACAGAGACTGGAACTCTGAAAACTGGTGGACAATGATTGACCTTTGAAAAATCATACACTCAGTGGTACCTTGCTCGCCAAGAAAAACGCCACACTCAATGAAAAACACAACACTCCTGGTGAGATAAACGGTGTCACAATCCATGTAATAATTATATTATATTGATGGTAAATTATAATATATCCATGGTTGTTTTTATTTTGAAATAGAGTTTTTAAAGTTTTAATTTAATTATCAATAATGATTAAGAGAATGTGAAAATAATTTTACAAAATATCTTGAATATAATTATAAATCAAAACTCGAATTTATCTCAAAAATAGTTACATCCTTTCTATTCTTTAAATTAAATTGATAATTTTTAATATATATCTATATAATCAATCTTACCAGTTAAAAATATAATTACATTTTTTAATTAAATATTTATATGTTGAAATTATATATTAATTAGTTTTTAACGATAATAATAATATTTTGAAAAAAAATTAATTTAGTTAATTTTGATGATTATTTCTTAATCTTAACAATGTGAAATATATTGTTAAATGTTTTGATATCTATTTTAATTTATATGTTTACATTAATACGCCTATTAATGCCTATATATATATAAACAACTGACCAAATTACAGAAAAATTATAACAAACTACTAAAACAAATTCGATCCAATAAACAACTCAAACTGAACATAAATTAAACTCAGATAAAGTCTAAGTGACTTCCCCAAACATCTTAAATGTTAATCTCCAATCTCATTTGGAATTATTCTACCTCTCAAGAACATGTGTTCCCTCCTCTTTCTTGCTTTAACACAAAGAATCATTTCTCAGTCATTCACTTTTATTATCTCTAATAAACCTCAAAGAGATTTAGTTCCTCTAAGCTATGTTTTTTCGAATTTAAAAGAGGAAGAGTGAAAAAACACAATAAAACACAGAGTTACCTAGATTGAAAAACCCATGGAGCTTTAGAGCTCTTCTCACATTAAGATACCACTTTCCCACATTACGCCAAAAATTGGTTAGATAGAGAATATATACTACTTTTTGGTTCAACCTAAAACATTTTTTTGATAAAGTCTAACTCATTAACGGAAACTACTACTTATGCATTGAATGCACTACAATACACTAACTTTTGAATGAATGAAGCACATAACAATTATAAGAAGTAATCAACAAGTATATCTAGCACAACCTCTTAATTTTGACTTCATCTTCCTTACATATTTTCAAAATAAACAATTCCTAAGTGTTGCCTTTGAAATTTAAAACTTACTTTTGTGAACGACTTTGTAATGACATCTTCTCATTGGTTTTTTCAAATTGAAAAACTATCGATTGACTTCATCATTATAGTTTATCTCTCAGATGAAGTCAAATTGGGTGCCAATCTATTTACTTTGCAGTGAAACACATGACTTCTAAAAAGTGAAATAGATTATTATTACCATAGAAAATAGAAGTTGGCTCCTTGTTTTATTCAATCTCAAGATCGCCTATCAATATTTTTAGTGAAGTTTCCTAGCATGCTACTCTTGTTGCTACTGTATATTTTTCTTCTACTAATGAAATGGAGACAGTGAGTTTCATCTTAGATGCCCATGAAATCAATCATCTACCTAAGTGAAATGCATACCTAGAGGTGTTCTTTCAGTCCTCAACACTTCCTAAAAATTAATATTTTTTTAACCAACAATATGGTCGTCTTTGGAATTAGTGTACAAAAATCCATATTGTATTGTGCCTAAAATATACCTTAAAATCCTCCTTCATGCTTTCTAATGGGTTTTTCTACTAACTTCATAGACCTGGATATAAGGTTAGCTAAACACATTATGCTAGGCATTGTTGCTATGTGATACATTAGGATAACTACTATTGTTTGTACAAAGTAGAATGGATTGTTGGATTATTCTCATCTTTTCTTAGCATGGTTCTTGGGACAATTGGTGTGTTTGTTGGATTGCATTCACTCATCTTGAACCTTGTTAAAATCTCTCTTGCATACTTTATTTGAAAAATCAAAATTCCCTTTCAAAATTGTTCACCTTTTATTCAAAGAAAATATTTCATGTGACCAAGATAGATCATCTCAATTTCCTTTTCCATAGTTGTTTGAAAATGTTCAAGCCACAAACTTCCATGGTAGATCATATGATAAACATAAATTCAAAGAATCAAAATATTACCTTGAAAATCTATTTTTGTATATAAGGTGGGTGTGTTATTGTTGTGTTTGAATCCTTTGTTGAATAGATAAGAATCAATTATGTTGTATCATGCTCTTGGTGCATGTTTTAAAACATGCAAAGAATATTTTAACTTTTAATATTTCAACTCTTGAACCTTGACTTCATATCTTGGAGGTTGATCTACATAAACATTTTCCCATCCATTTTGTAAATTGAACAATGATTTTTTTGCTACTATTTATAAAACTATTTTGACAGTATCCAACCTTGTTAGTAGGGAGAAGGTTTCTTCAGAATATGCTCTAGGATATTGTGTAAATATTTTTGCAACCAATTCGGCTTTACGTTTATCAATTTTCCATTTTCATGAAACTTGGTATTATATACCCATTTAAAACCAATGTATTTTTTCTTGCACGCAAATCTATAAGACTTTGTTTGTCATTCTTATCTATTGCTTCTTCATTCATAGCTTCAAACCATTGTTTCTTTGTTGCTTCTTCTTCGAAAATGTGTTGGTTGGCAAGATACAAGGAAAAAATGTACTTGTTCATTATCTAGTTGTTCATAAATTTCTCTGAAACTTCATTTTTTCTACGGAACAATGGAATCAAATTTGTTGATTAAGGATGTAATCTGTGCCTTCTATCCTTCTTGGCTTTCTCCTTTAGATGGAACTTATAGTCGTGGAAGTCCTTGTCTTGGTTGTTCCACTTTCCTTGCTTCACATGGTTTCAATGCATGTGAAGAAAATTGATTTATAGTTCTTCTCCTATCTTCATTATTCCATGCTCAATATTCAAATAACTTAGCATCTCTTGAGATAATTTCTTTCTTGGTGATAGAATCGTAGAATTTATAAGCTTTGTATTTTTCAATATAACAAACAAATATGAATATTTCACTACTTCCAACCAACTTCTTTCTCATTTCTTCTAGAACATGAATATGTGTAAAGGATACAAACCAACAATTGTCAAGTGTAATACACTTCTCTTCATACCACTCTAAGCTTCTAAGGGAACTCTATCTTTGACAATTTTGGCTGGAAATATGTTCAAAATATAAATTAGGAATGACACTACCTCTACCCAATACTCATTTACCAAATTCTTTTTCTTCAACATTCTTCTTGCAATATTCATGATGCTCTGACTTTCTGTTTTTCCTACTCCATTTTGTTGTGGAGTGTACCTTGTTATAAATTTACTTTTGGTACATTTATCCTTGCAATATTATGTAAATTATGTGGAATCATAATCATCTCCTTCATCTGATATTAATACTTTAATTTTCTTTCCATTTTGATTCCCTGCAATGGATTTTAATTGCTTCATTTTTTCGATTGAGAAGGTCATTGTAATTTTATTGAAATCTTTAGTAAAGGTTAGGAATTAAAAATTTCCTCCTATTGATTGGGTTTTCATTGGAAAAAAAAGGTTTGTGTGTACTAGCTCATATGGAATTTGGGATTGTAGCTCATAGTATTTATAGAATTGTTTCTTTTCTTTTTGGTCCGGACACAATTTTCACATAGAATAAGATGAACATCCATCACAATTAGGCCTAGGACCATATACTTCTTCTGTAAAATATGAAGACTATGCAAAGCTAAATGGCCATATCTAATATGCCATAACCATGTTTCATTAGCACATTCTATGACTTTTTAACTAGGTGGCTTGTAAGAATTTTGTAGGTGGGACCCTTAAACTTGACTTAAAAAGCATTTTCACTCATTTTTCTTACACTTAATATATTGTGTTTTAAACTTTGTATGTAATATACATCATGAATGCCCTTCTTTTTATTCTTATTGTTTAAAATTGTAACCATACATTTTCCCAAAGGATTAACAAAATGATCATCACCCAATTTAAGTATTTCATCAAAACTTAAGAAACATGTTTGTTACATGTCATATGGTTAATACAACCATTTTCCAATAATTGAAGATCTTCATTGTTGTTTTCTTGGGTTGTTGAACGAGAAATAAACATGGAATATTTTGTAACTTCATTCGTTCTTGAAACATTTGTGTTGCCTTTGTTGAATATGATTGTTTATCCTTGCATGGCCACACATCATGTGGTAATAGCAGTGTATATTTGACTTGTCCATCATTCCTCTTACAATATTTTTTGTACCTCTTCCACTTTCATTTTGAGGTTGATCATGTGGTTGTTCAAGTTGACTTGATGTATTGTTTTTTTTTCTAGAATATCCTCTTCCTCTATTTCCTTTACTTATTTTACTTATTTCTCTTCCTCTACTAATTTTGGCTTGAGCTTGAAAGGCATTTTCTATTAACTCATTTCTACATTTAATTTTTGGCTTGTGATTTAACATTGATCGTATCAACTCTTCAATTAAAAACTGAGATAAACATTTACTTTCTTTTATTGTTGTTACAATCATATAAAATGAAGGCGGAAGACTTTTTATAATTTTCTTATCCACATTTTGATGAGTGACAATTTCTCCATGAGTTTTAAGTTGATTTACTATTCCCACGACTGGAATCATAAATGGATATATTTTTTCAATACCTGTCATTTGCAAAGTTTCAAACATTTTCTTGAGGATATAAAGCTTTGCATTGTTGACCTTGTATATGCCTTCTATACTTTTTCCAAATTACCCAAGCTTTATGAGCACTGATTATTGCTGCAAATATAGGGAATATGGAGTCTTCAACTCCATTTTGTAGATTCCACAATACTCATGAATCTTTTTTTTTTTGTCTCTATTAAAGCATTTATATGGACATTTTCATTGTTGCTAAGCTTACATCTCTAGGTTCATATTTTGTTACTACTACTTCCCAATAGACCAAATTCTTCAAAAATCTCTTCATCTTAACTTTCACCATTCCATAATTTGTACAATTTAGTAGAGTACCCTATGTTTTTTGGTTGTTGGTGAAAATCATGATGGATTTCTATTAAAATCCCCCTCGACTATGGATTAAAGAGCTTCTCCCTAATTTTCAACTCCCTAAAACCCTAATGGGCCTCTTAAAACATTGGTGTGAGTGAATTTGGATTATAATGGTTGCTCTAAGAAATACAAAGAAAACTGTGCATGATTAATGTTTCTCCATATAAAACTTCAAATGAGATGTATAGTGGTATCTCCACATAAAAAAAACTAGACTTATGATAAAAGTGCAACTATACAAAGAAACTCGACTGACGTTGGTGTAAATGACCCCTCTCTCGAGGACAACTCCTGTACAAAGAAAAAGCAATGGCAAGAAGTTTGGCATATAATGTGATTGTTGTTGTTGCCGTCTGATATAATGATTGTTCATTCGAGAAAATTACAGATATACTAATGATATAGTCGTGTGCAATGTAAAAATAAATACACAAAGGTTGACTTAGAAAATAAAATAGCGTATATAAAAACCTTTACGATATCCCATATAACAAGTATTTGAAATCTTTTGGAGTGGGATGCAACTTTATGCTGTAAATGAGAACGGCATGAAACCTTAAAAGAGTCGAGCCTGATAAAAGAAAACCAGATTAAGAGAATTGAATAATTTAGACCAACAATAAATTGAGAAAACTCTATGCTCACACATTTCAGCTGACTAAGAATAAAAGAAACCAAAAAAAAATTTGATTTAAGAGTAAGCCAAAATATTTATCAAAGAATCTGTACGAGAAAACGGAAGGACTAGAGTAATTCGCATATTCACCTTTCCAAAGAAGTTTGAGACTTCTTAATCATTTTTTTTCGAAACAAGGATAAAATGAAAATACTCATAAATAATGTACTTGAACGAAAAACAGGACGGCGTTTCCTATCCATGTATTATGTTTGACATCCCCAAATTGCACCAGAGAATTAAACATACCGAAATACATAGCTGACTTTAACAACCTAAGCCCTACTTTTGCATGGCCACAGTTTGTTTTCATCATCCAACCCAAATCATCTCCGCAACTTTCTTCGAGGTAATTGAGGCCACAATGATGCCTTCAGCCCCCGTGCATGTCCGCCTTACCTTCAAATCATCAAATTTTCACATGGGGAAATTGCAATTGGGCTCCTCCGGGGACGTGGGTTGTGGCCAAATCCGGCTCCTTTCTACCCCATCTGCGAGAAGGAATTAATAAGTGAATATATTTGATCATTTTCTTAACTTTGCTATATATATTCTACATGGTATAATTTTTTCATATAAATATTTATTAATTATTTTTTATCAAATTAAATATTTATATTTATATAATTATTATATATAAAAATAAAATTTATTTATTTTATATTTTAAATTTATTAATATAATTATTATTTATTAATATATACAATTTGAATAATTCTAATGGTTAAGAGTGTTTTTTTTTATAGGTTAAAAATTAAAGTGGTAAAATATATATGTTTTTTTAATTTAACAATCAAATTATTAATAAAAAATGAATTCCACAAACAAAAAATTACCTAATTTAATATTTAGCTTAACCATAATGTTAAAGTTAAATAATAATAGTAATTTAAAAATTATATTTTTTATTATTTAAAATATAATTTTATATAAAAATTAATTTGAAAAATTAAAAAGCCTTGAACTGTCAAAGGTATGGGTCAATTTTTTTTTTTTTTTTTATAAACTGGAATTTCCATTAGGACATGCCAACAACTCCAATTTTCCTCTTATATAATTAGAAGCAAAATTTGAAAATGGGAAAACTTCATTCTTAACTTATGGTTCAATTTTTTATTTATTTTTTTATAAACTGGAATTTCCATTACGACATACCAAGAACTCCAATTTAGCAAGCAAAATTTGAAAATGGGAAAACTTCATACTTCGCTTATTCCACACCATCATCATGTTAATTAATAAGAAAGGCATTTCCCATTAAACACAATATATCTCCATAGTGGCCACTTCAAAGAAGATCTTAGTTTACGAGCTCAAAGCGCCTCGATTAAACAGATCCGAGTAAACCCTGCTAAAAGAAAAAGTTTAGCCACCAGCTCATCCTGAGAGGAAGATGAGTAACACCCGTCTGGAAGATAGTCTCCTAGATCCGAGTAAATCCTGCTAAAATAAAGTTTAGTCACCCCTTCATTTTGAGAGGGAGGGTGAGGAACATTAGTATGGAAGATAGTTTTATGTAATTAGGAAAGGAAAGTAGTTATAAGATAGAGGAAAGATAACAATTAAGAAAGTAGTTATAAGATAGAGAAAAGATAAAATAATAATTATGGATTGTAAAATAAGAAAATAGTTTTGTTATCGATTTTTTTTTCTTTCCTCCATCCATCCATAACTGTTGTCTTTTCTCTGTCTTAAAACTATTTTTCTAATTATATAAAACTATCTTCCGTACAGTGATGTGTGGTTTGACGGTAAGTGGGCGATCCCTGGGAGACTGTAGTTCAAATCTCATTGAGTATACTGGCTTGCTGTGGTGGAACCAGCCGTAGTTCAAATCTCATTGAGTATACTGGCTTGCTATGGTGGAACCAGCGTGGCACGAGAGTCTCCCTTTGCTAAAACCATAGAATTTTAGTATATCGACTATAATCTTGGTGTTATAGTGGCAGCTACAAGGATTGATCTTGGGTCTCCCATAGATTAGGACTGGCAGCTACGGATTCACCATGTAATTAAAATAAAAAATAAAATTTTTTTATATAAAACTATCTTTGCTAAAACCATAGAATTTTAGTATATCGACTATAATCTTGGTGTTATAGTGGTGTTATAGTGGCAGCTACAAGGATTGATCCTGGGTCTCCCATAGATTAGGACTGGCAGCTACGGATTCACCATGTAATTAAAATAAAAAATAAAAAAAATTATATAAAACTATCTTTGCTAAAACCATAGAATTTTAGTATATGGACTATAATCTTGGTGTTATAGTGGCAGCTACAAGGATTGATCCTGGGTCTCCCATAGATTAGGACTGGTAGCTACGGATTCACCATGTAATTAAAATAAAAAATAAAAAAAATTATATAAAACTATCTTTCATATACACTGATAATAATAATATTAATAAAACGATCCCACAATTGTTCTCTAATGTTCTGTCGCTCTCGGTCATCTTTATTTCGATTGTTGCTCCAGAAAATATTTGCGAGTGGGACGAAAATGTTTCCGAATCAGGTCAATTTTTTATCTCACTGTACTCCTACTCCTATTCCTATTTGTTTGATTTCCAAATGTTCCTGAAATTAAGACTCAATGTAATTTCAGCCGTCTCAATCCTCATGATTCGGTAATGTGTATGTTCTCCAGCCTCATAATTCGGTAATGCGTATGTTCTCCTCCTGACTGATCTTCGGGACGATCAGGGCCCAAATGTTTGAAGACGTGGGGATAGGGAGAACTCGCTCAATTCATTGTCAAATCCTGTCACAACGAACAGATTTATTTAGTAGAGAGATAGATAAGCAAAAAAAATTGACAAGCAAAGAGAAAACCATATATTTCCCTTAGAAAATGGCCCCTTTAAATATCCCCATGCAATTTGAATATTCCCAACCTGCTTTCAATGAACTGTTTTAAACTATCAAATTGTTCGAACAGATAAAAAATGATGGTCTTAAAATATCGACGAACCCAAATGTGAAAATCCAGCTGACCCCATGGCCAAGAATATCCATAACAGTCGCAAATAGTAACTGAATATGATGTTAGGGTTTCCATTATACTAAAATTATTAGGCTTCCGTAAATTTCTAAATTATTATCATTATTTTTTTCAGTGATTTTAGGGTAGACCTCAGAGTGATTGTTAGTCCAGGTGATCTATTCTTAAAAAAATATACCATATTAGGATTTCTACTGCACCAAAACCCATAAACTTTAATAAACTTCCAAACTATTATAGTTACCTTTTTGAGTGGTGCCAAATAGATAAAAAATAACAGTTAGTCCAGATAAATAATCAATTCCAAAGAAACGAGCGTGAAAATCCCACGGATAACATTTGCTTTACAATTGCAAAACAGCCCATACTATCAGATTTGAAACCTAGTAAAAACAATCAATATCAATATACCGCTAGTAAAACATGTTATTATCTTTCTGGAATATAAGGAATTCATCGACATATATTTTCATCTGAGACCTGGCATGAGAAGCACAGCAGGATATGTAGCCAGGGACGACTGGCCAACTACTTCCTGCACGTCACGTCGTATGCATGTTTTTTCATGGAGATTATGGAAGGGTGCTGGCAAGTCATCCTTGGCTCCATTACCCACTCTGGTCCTTCACGCAAGATCCCACATGAATCCTTCTCTGCTGGGCTGTCCTCTCCTCTACCATTTCTGCAGCGCTTGTAATACAAGTGAAAATCATGAAGATAGAAACACGGGTACTGTTGAAATCGGAAAGGATATAAAAAATAATGAAACTTTCACACATTACCCTTTCGAATGGACATGGCAATATAAATAGTGTGTAAAAAGGTAGACAAGAGGTCCTATTGTTAGTGGTTTTTTTCGTCGTACAACACTTTACAGTTCATTTATTCTAACTCTTCGCCCGTCAAATAGGGTATGTGGATATCGTCTGCGAGCACAATCAATAAGGATCCCAGAAATTTGGATATTGTTCCCGACCACGATCAATAAGTGTTCAACAACACTAAAGTAATTAAGACTGTATATGTCAGGAATATATAGAAGCGATGCTATTCGGCATTACACTAATTAATATAAAAAATACCGCACATTTTATATATATATATATATATATTATACCTGATGCTAAGATGCTTATTTATATTATTAATTTTTTTGATTTTGGAAATATTTTGAATAGATATATATACTCTTTTTATCGTAGAAAATTAGCACATAGTCTTCTATAATGGATTTGGGATTTGTATATATTTTTTCTGTTATTGGCATAAACAAAAAAAAATCAATATATAGCATTCTTCACTAATAAACTTCAAAACTGGTAAAGACCAAACCACCACAGACCACCATTAAAACACAACTTCCAAACTTAAAACATTCAATTTATTCATATCCATCCAATTTCAAAATATTTCCAAAATTTACCATGAACATTGATTAGACACAATATCATGATTTGAGGGGCCCCAGCAATCGTGATCCCCGCGGTAGATCTAGTATTTCGGGGTCATGTTCCATGTTTTATACATACCATCTGTATTCTGAATAATTGCGGTTCCTCATTTGCCATGAAACTAGTGACAGGAAAATTAGCCGTATGTCACGTTCACATGAAGACAAATGCAATCCAGAGATGATCCGTCGTGTCGATAAGATGACGACAGGATTATTCTCAGGATAGCCATTGACTCGCCTTCACGAGACAAGACGAGTGAGCAGTCGATGAAGACACGCGTTAGTTATCGAATATATAAAACAAATGAAAAGCCACATGGGAAGAATGGGGTTTGCTTGTAAAATGTCACAAATGTCAACAAGCAATTCGAATACCTTCGAGAATTGTTGTCCGCCTTCGTCGGTTTCTGATAATGGAATGGTGATTCCTGCCCCTTAGCGTGACCATTATTGCCTTTGTCAATTGTTTCTGGCCGTAGCACCACCTGTCGTTTGGTACCATGATGATTTTAAATTTTAAGTACAACTATATGGAATTCATCGTTGATTTTGATTACCTTGGTTTCCGGTTATACTTTTTTGGGTGATCCAACTCCGAGGTATTTTTGGAGTGGTTGTCGGCAAAGAAAAAATAGGGTAAAATTTTCTTTTTTGTTATTTATTTTTGGGGTAATTTTCACAATTTAAATTTGTGATTTTAGTGAATTTTTACCAATTATAAGTAATTTGGATCAGATGAGAAAAGATACTAAAAACTCTCCAAAAACTCTAACAAATAATCTACCATTATATTTTCATTATATTTTTGTTGTGGTGATATAATTTTTATTTTATTTTATTTTTTGAGATAAGATTGTGATTTTTAATTGCATAATTTCTTTTTGGCAAGATGATATATATATATATATATATGAAAAATTGTGATTTTTTTTATGTATAAATAAATTTAGAACAATAAAAAATAATGTTTTATTTTTAACTTTTTTGTAAATTAATACTTTATATTATCCAAAAAAACAAGATTACAAAGTTGTGCCACAATGCCCTTTTAAGATTTTACTCTTTCTTAAACGGCTTATCGTGAAACACTAATAGATCAACATTTCTTTAGATAGTCATGGTAACAAAAATTCACAAAACACAGAGCTACTCCATATCTCTCATATACAAAATTAGGCCCTCAATACATCATAAAAACATAAGTCGTCTTGATTGCCATGAACCAAAACTAAGTAGATAGAGAGAAAGAAAGTTTCCAGACAATACAATTTATTCATTTTTAGAGGAAGAAATCAATGCGGGAGCCTTTGCGCTTGAACTTGACGGGTCTTGCGGATCCCTATTACTAGATTTGCTTAGAATATGCCCCTAGACATGAACAATACGAGCATCCATTATCTCCAAGTAGAAGCGTTGATTTCTGAGCATTCTTTTGATATCTTCTAGGGTGGTGAAGCCATTATATCACTCCACCTGATTGTCCTTCAGGACAAGCCGCAACATGGTTTTCATTTGCAAATGCAAGGTCACAGACTTCAACTATTGCTTCTTCTTTCCCCTACTGTGCCTAGAGTCAGAAACCCAAGAAGACAGATCCTCCAACATATTTGAATCAAAGTGTGATTGTCTCTCCACCCCAACTTGAGTTTCCAATTTATGTATATCTTTCCTTGTTTCTGGTGAAATTGCATTAAAGTATATGGAAACAGAGTCATGAGAGAAATGTCTCGATCCTCTCTTCCCCTATGGACCACTGCTCCCTCCCCCATGCCTGTAGTGCATTTTTTCTCTCAGTAGCATGTTTAAAACTAGGAGGAAACACTAGGGGCAGCCACTATAATACCTCTTCATGCAAAAAAATAAGAAATGAAACAAGATGCATCCAAGATAGAGCTAGAGCTCCAACCCACTAAATTATCCACGGAACTCCTAACACAGACCTTGGACCTGAGAAAATGGCCTAGGTGTTGTACAATACTTGCAAAAGCCTATGAAAAGGACCCTTTCCCTAACACCATTAAACATATGCCAAAACACACAATATAATGAATGCAAGTCATGGAAAAATCTTAGACACCCAGAAAGCCAAAACTAAAGGAGCCCTCCAGCCCAAACATTACAATTCATTTGACAATGCTCACTAAAATTAACACAAAATTTAGAAACAGACCCAAACATTACAAATGCAAGGAGACCCCTGAATACAAGACACATATAGGCTTTCGAAAATTCATAATCAAGACAAATAGATTGAAACCAAACCCTACAAAGAAATCAAACCTACAATCTCAGACCCTACCTTTGTACTTATGTCAAAACAAATTGCTAGACAATGCAAGGAATTGACATTCCAATGCATGAGTTTGAATGTGAATCCTACACTAGCCCGTTCTGTGCTAGGGTTCAAACCTTCAAACCAAAGACCTCAATGCCAAAATAGTCCACTCCTGCCACCAACACCCTCGTAAGGCGTAGAGGCTTGTCTTCACTATAACTACAACAAACCCAAACCAAAACACAAAATACCATTCACCATTGAATGAAATAGAGAGCACCCACAACGAGGTCGAGGACCTAGCCTTGTCTCCTTCTCTCAATATGTCTATTTTTTTTGGAAGGTTTAATCTCCAAGAAATATGTTAAAATATTCTTCGATAAATAAAAAAAATAAAAAAAAAAATTATGATTTAGTTAATTTTTATAATTTTATTTTTAATTGCAATATGAAATGTATTATGAGGCAATATTAAGATGTTTATCATAGATTCATGCTCATCTATTTATCCCAACCATTTAATTTGACTATACTACTTTTAATGGAGTGAGAATTTCAAAATAATACAAAACATGAAATCAAAAAAATTAATGATATTGAAATCTCTAATGATGTAGACACGTTGAAGCAAAAATAATTTCCTATTTAAAAGTTAGAAGAAAAAAAAATATTCGAAGTAAAATAGAAAAATGATATAAATTAAATGGTTAGTAGATGTGGTTATCAATTCGTTATAAACATTAAATACTTTATTTCATCATACAAATCAAGTTGCTAAAATTTAAAAAATCATAAGATATCACTAAATGATAACTTTATTTAAAATAATAATAACTAGCAACTCACTAGATGTTGCAAAGGGAACATCATAAGGAATATGTTTGAGAAGAAGGATTAATGTCCACTAAGGTCTATATAGTCTACTAGACCTTAAAAATGTAAGAGATTAAATAAGATTATTTAACCTTTTATTTCTATGCTAAAAAAGAAGTGAGGGAATGTCTTCCAAATCACCATAGTTTTGTTGAGTTAAAAGGTTAAGAAGGTTGTCAAAGTCCAATAGCTCAAGTGGTTGCTAGTGGATTTAATTCTCCCTCCTCTCAGGTTCTATTCTCTAGAGACATGTTATTTAAAGTGAAACTCATGATAATCAATTATAATCTTGATAATGTTCATTTTCTTCTTACCACTACTCAAGATACAGAGATATTGTATTTCTTTATAATAAATGATTGAATTAATAACTTCCAATTTAAAAATTTAAAAATAGATATTAAATGTTACATTGCATGATCATACAAAACTCAAATAACCATAAAATAATGATAATAAAAATCTAGAGATAAATTATGCACCATCATTAAAATTGTACAAAAATATTGATCCAATCCTCAAATAATTTTGAAATATAAATTTACATAATAATATTCTCTTTTATCATTTATTTAAAAATAATAATTTTCTATAATTCTTAATGGTTTTTTTTTATAAGTGTATTGAAAATATGTGAGTAAATTTTAAAGATGCAATAGTAATATTAAAAATTAATTATTATAATAAAAATAAAAACCAAGTAGTAATATTAAAAATATATTATTATTATTATTATTATTAATTAATAAAAATAAATAAATTCATTTGAATAAATGTTAATAATAATTGATATATTAATAATTATTAAATATTAATTAATTATTATTATTTAGAAAGAAATATATTAAAATAATAATAATGATTGGAAAGTAAGTTGAAATGGTGAGATCCAAAGTGGATGAAGCAACTAAGCACTTACAAAGGAGTCATTGGTAAAGTTAGCACGAGTGGGCGAGAGTGTTCCATAGATAGCGGAGAAAGATGAAGGTGATTTGGAATGGCGTGTAGAAGAGTGGGAAGTGGGAAAGCCAAAGGTGAGGGGGGAAGCATAGGGCACTACCAAGCTGACATTACTAACTTTAACGGAGACCTTTTGAAAAAAAATCAACAATCGCACCACATGTTACTAACAACGAAATTTATAACATTTTCAAAATTCATGCTTGTATACAATTTGAGAACTAGAAGAGTACCCTGAAAGTGTAGGACAATAACATGTAAAATTTCATATCAAAACAATGAATGTTTCTCATTTCAACGAAGATAACTTGTGGAAGACATTTCATAGTTAAGGGCTGAACTCTTATATTCATTTACCTTGCTCATAATTCTTTCCAAAGCAGGCATGGACACACAATTTGGGAACTATTTTCTTCACCATAATCTACTATCCCACCTTAGAAAATATCTCGAGCCCTACAAACCCACAAGCAAATAAAGTTGCAAGTTAGTGGTAGTGTTAAACAACTGTAGAGAATTGTATCAAACCATAGATTGTAATGGAGGTCAAATCTCATTGGAAAAATTTAAGATAGAATGAAAAAAAAATGTCATCCTTTAAACAAGAGCAAAAATTGAACACAAACACCAAATTAGTCTGAATATCAACTTTACCGAGCACCCAAATACCATCATACCTAATGTTGTCTTCAACTAAACACAAATGAATTGATTTAAGGATAGACTTAGACTAAGAACATGCATTGAGTTAAAAACGAGTTTAAAGCTGAGCCTAAATATAACACTAGTTTATGACAAAAGAAAATAAAATGTTACAACATATTACAAAAAATAACAATCTGAATACTTAAGCATCTCAACAAAGGATCAAATTAAACAATGAGCATCTTTTAATATATATGCCTTGAAGTTAGTGTTCTCAAATTTATAAACCCTATGCAAACTTGGGTTCAAAATCTAGTTTCTAGCTACACAAAAACTCTTTTCCAAATAGATAAATATGAAAAGTAGAATTAAAAACTGGTTTACCTCCTTCCTATAGATATATCCCCTTGCCATCCTTTCATCGATTTTAATTCCTCCTTCCTGTAGATATATCCCCTACCATCCTTTCATTGATTCTAATTCTTTTGTGCATGTTCTTTTTGTTTCCAAAATTGCGAATACATTTGTTGAAATCAACAGTTTGTTTTTGTGAAGCCTTGCCGTTGGAGCAATCCACCTCATTCATGGGTCCCACAATGTCAATTTTGTTTGTGTTGTCGTTGAAGGAAACCTAGAGACTTTTCCACAAGCTCAGTCTTGTCCTCCATTACTACAGACTCAAGAAATGAAGTCCCCAAAATTGAAGCAATGGGACAATCTTCGCGGCAGTGTGTGCAGACATGGTACAATTTTTCTTCTCAGAACAGTTGCAATGAGAATGAAATGAGTGAAGCGAAGAAGCAATTTGAGAAAGCCCTGCTTCTCAGCTGTTGGTCCTTGTAATCATTACTTCTTCCGTAAAATCGATCTACATGAAATGTTTATTCTCATGATCAAGGTTGTGATCTCGGACCTCTTGTTGTCTTCCTTCATTGTGTTGAACAAATGCGAGGAAGAGGCTACCAACCTCTACGCAAGAGCCTCCATATCATATTTTTTCGGCGCAAAGGTGGCTTATCCCTCTACCAAATTATAACTGACAATACCAAATTTTAATATGATGGTCGAAGTTATTTCAATTGTCTAACATCAAAATCAACATCCCACCACTGTACACATGACATGAGAGGAACTTTCTCTCAGAGGGAGCGCCTTAGGGTGTAATTATTATTAATGATTAAAAAAACACACATACACACTCTCTATATATATATATGGAAAAAATGAAACAAGATTGTTAACCACAGAGATTCATAATCAGTAAATGGATTTTACTACAATACTATAGGCCAATGCTATGGTTATGAATATCACATACACTTATTCACATATCCTTTTTGTAATTAATAAATTTAATTAAAAATAAATAACTACTTTGGAAATAAATTTTAGCTTTTAATTTGTGTATATTATTAAAAATATTCTATATTATTTTATGAAAATTAAATTCTTACCATCTAAATTAAAATTCTGAAAAACTTATCACAAAATATACATGTATATCAACACAATTATATATATATATATATATATATATATATATATATATATATATATATATATAGCCTAGTACATAAAATACAGTCGGTACCTTGAAAAGTCCAACAAATAATATTACAAAAAACATTATATTTTTCAATTCTCTTAAAAATACAAAATAGACATTTTTTACTTTCGGAACAAACAGATCACATGAAGGAGATATATTTTGATTTGTATAAATGGTTAAAGAAGCAAGTAACTACATCATGGAGTTAGTATACCAATAAATGGAGCAAGGACGATGAAAGATAGAAATATTGTAGGTCTCACTACTACACCAAGGGCACTTTTGAGACATTTTTTTAAGACAAAAGAATCTTTGTCTCAAAAACTCATTTTTTATTTTAGTTATTTTACATTAAAAATTAATATCAATTGATTTGTCTTAAATATAGACTTTAAGACAAAAATAGGTTGAGACAAAAATATTTTAAGACAAAACTTTATATTTAAGACAAAAGTAGTTTGAGACAAAACTTTATATTTAAGACAAAAAAATTTTGAGACAAAACTTTATATTTAAGACAAAAGTAGTTTGAGACAAAAATTTAAAGACAAAACTTTATATTTAAGACAAAAATAGTTTAAGACAAAATTATTTTAAGACAAAAACAATTTAAGTCAAAATTATTTTAAGACAAAACTTTATATTTAAGACAAAAGCATTTTGAGACAAAAATATTCTAAGACAAAACTTTATATTTAATATAATGACCACTTTAGATCAAACCTATGTTTAATACGATATTTCACTTTGAATGAAAATGGAGGGCAGCGCTGAGTTTTAGGGTGATCTGCGCGCGCGTTTTGAACTAGAGCTCCCGTGCCCCTGCTTCCTCGGTCATTGCTGCCCTCCACACGCCCCCTGCCTGGCAGTCCCTACTGCTGGGCTCTCAATCCTTCCCGGGATCCCGACAATTGGGCTCTGCCTCCCTCGTCCGGCCAGTGCTGCTGCTAGCACAGCGTCCGCGTCTCGGTTTTGCGATCGCAAAGGAGCGTAGCCACCGCCTTGTCTGCGCCTGGGGGTGAGAGCCTACCCCCACCCCACCAATATCTTCAGAAGAAGCATTCAGAAGATTGCTCTCGCAGAAAGGGAAGGAACATTTTATTCCAGAAGTCTCGAAATTCATCAAAAAACTGGAGGATTCCTGAGATTGCCCTGCCAGAAGACCAGCCGATAAAAATTGCCCTAGCCCTGGCTGACAGAGGGTTGGTAGGACAATTTATGGGAGGCTGGCCCTCTACAAAAACAACAGATGACTGGATCTAATGCAACTGGAGGCCCCAGCTGGAAAACAATGTGATCTACTATGTTGTCGGAAGAGGGTATTTCATTTTCTAGTTCACCTCCAAAGAAGATCGAGATTTAGTTTTAAGAAATGGTCCGTATTTTATTGGAAATTAGGGTTTGTGTCTTAATAAGTGGACCCCCTACTTCAATCTCTCAATTGATACCCCTAAAGAGGTCACAATCTGGGTCCAACTTCCCAATCTTCCGATCCATTGCTGGAGCTATAACACCTTGCAGAAAATTGGAAATGGCCTAGGCTATTTCATTCACAAAGCAGATAACAAGGGCTAATATACTTGCGCAAGAATTTGTGTGGGAGTCGATCCGGAAGCTGGACTTCCCGAAGCAGTAAAACTTACAGTCAGAGAATGGCATCACTATCAAAAATTGGCTTACAAGCAACTACCTTTCAAATGCAGAACCTGTCACGAACATGGACACTTCCAACGAAATTTCCCAAAGCTCCAATCGGGGACAAAGTGGACGAAGAAGGATGGAAAGAAATAAAAAAGGGCAAGGCAGTCCCAAAACCAACTGAGAAGAAAAATTCAGGGTCATTGGTGAAGCCCCGGCCTAAACCAAAAGCCAAAGAAGTTCCAAAAGAGGGTTCTTCCTCTGGGGTAAAGATAGATGAAATTGGAACCCAAGAGGAACTAGAAGACCCATTGGGTTCACTACAAGGTTCTACCTGACTTGCTGGCCTACAATTAAAAAAGACCTTCTGAGAATGATTCGTAAATCTCAGACTTGCACCAAGATTGGAGGCAGTACCAACTCGGCCTTCCTTGCCTTGATTCCAAAAGACAAAGGCATCACCAATTCCAGTAGATTTAGGCCCTTCTCTTTGTGTAATACAAGTTATAAGCTAATTTCAAAAATAATAGTCAACCGTATTAAGAAACTTTTGCCGGTCATCATCCCTGAAAACCAAGGAGGATTCATAAAAGGGAGAAAGATTCTTGACAATATTGTGCTGGTGCAAGAAGAAATTCATTCAAGCTATCATCGAAAAGAGAAAGGCATGGTGATTAAGCTAGATTTGACAAATGCCTTTGACAGGGTGAGACATGATTTCCTGTTTTTTGTGATCGAGAAATTTGGCTTCTCGAAAGTTCTCATAACTTGGGTGAAAGCCTGCATTGCCTCCCCTTGGATAGCGCCTCTGGTTAATGGTCATTCAACAGAATTTTTCCAGGCCTCGATGGGGCTAAGACAAGGTTTCCCTTTGTCGCCACTTATTTACGCCATTCAAGCTTTGGTGCTCAGCTTCCAGCTAGACTACTGGCAACAGATCCAAACTCTGTAAGGCCTGAGAATGGCTCACAATGTTAAAGACATAAATCATGCCCAGTTTGTTGATGATACATTATTGCTTGGAGGAGCTAGCATAAATTCTACTAGAACCTTCAAGAAGGAGCTGGACATTTATAGGGAGGTTTCGGGTAGCAAGATTAACTATCTAAAAAGCACAATCTATGGCTAGAATTGATCTATCAAAGATTTGACAAACATAACAAGTCTACTAGAAATGGAAAGAACTCTGACCTGGGAGTCATTTAAGTATCCTGGGATCCCAATCTTCAAATCAAATCCTAAGGTCGCTCACTGGATGCCCCTGCTAGACAAGCTAAAAATCAGAATACAAGCTTGGGGAGCCTCATGGTTGAATAATGTTGGGAAGGTAATCCTTATGAAATATGTTCTCATAAGTCTCCCAGTTTATCAGAACACCATTCTACTAGCCCCTAAAACCTTTATTAGTAAAGTGGATGGTCTCCTGAGAAGATTTCTGTGGGAGGGAGGGAAAATTAATGAAAGAAGGCTCCATTTAGTTAATTGGGACACTATTGAGAAGCCATTCTTGGAAGGAGGTCTCCAAATGCAAGATATGGCAGCCCAAAAGCTTGCTCTAGGCTCCAAGCTCCTTTGGAACATTGTTTCTGGGAATCCTAGTTGGAGTAAGAGAGTTTTGTGGAAAAAATATTTTCATGGGCAACATTTGAGGTGCTTGGACCAGCCTCCTAGAATTTCAAAAGGATCACCAGTTTTCAAACTCTGTCTCACAGCTTTGAAACTTTACAGTCATAAGCTTTATTGGATCCCAGGTAATGGGGAAAAAATAAAAATTTGGGAAGATTCGATTCTTGGAGATCAACCCTTGAATCAAATGGCAGAACTGGAAAATATCAAAGTTGGGCTTCAGGCCAGCAATCTGGAAACCCTTTGGGACATCTTCAATTGGACAAATGAATAAGAAATGCAAAAATTACAGCAGAGAATCATAGCTAAAGGCAGATTTGAAACCATAGCAGAACAAGAACGTCAACTACAAACGTAGATCTCAGAAAGATCAAGACAGGAAGAGATTCTTTGGAGACAAAAATCGAGGATCCGATGACTTAAAGAGGGTGAACACAATACAAAGTTCTTCCACCATACCACTATCCAACAAAGAATGCACAACAACATTACTCTCCTCCAAATTCGACAAGCGGAACTTCTAGAGAAGCATGAAGATATAGAACAGGAACTCCTCACCCACTTTCGGAGGGTGTATCAGGAAACATAGACTGATCGGCTGCCAGCTATAGAGAAGATAATCAAGATTATTCCTAAGATCGTAACTGAGGAAAACAATAAAATACTCCTCAGGCCTATTTCTTTATAGGAAGTGGAGACAACTATGCAACAGCTCAAGGTTGGGAAAGAACCCGGACTAGATGGCTTCACTTCAGAATTCTTTCACAACTTCTAGGATCTAATCAAGGATGAAGTCTGGAAAGTAGTCGAGGAGTCCAAGGTTAATAGATGGATGCTTCCATCCTTGAATGTCACCTTCATCGCCCTCATCCCTAAGGAGGAGAACAGCCAGACTCCAGACAAATTCCGTCGTATTTCACTATGCAATATATTGTATAAAATTGTCTCCAAAGTGATCGCCACACGCCTCAAGCGTCTGCTTCCTCTTCTTATATCACTGAAGCAATCAGGTTACGTGGAAGGAAGGCAGATCACCGATGGCATAATTCTCACTCATGAAATCATTCACTCCCTAAAGCAAACCAAAAAGGCAGGTATGCTCCTAAAAATCGACCTCTCAAAAGCTTTCGATACTTTAAGCTGGAAATATATTCAAAAAATACTACTAGCCTTTGGATTTACCCCCCCTGGGTAAGATGGATTATGAGTCTCATCACTTCTACCTTTTTCTCAATTCTTGTCAACGGGACCCCCTCCACCCCCTTCCACTCATCCAGAGGTATCCGATAAGGGGACCCTCTCTCACCCTTTCTATTTGTCATTATGGCGGAAGGTCTTGGACATTACATCAAAGATGCCCTTCAAAACTAGCAATTATGAGGCGATAGTAAAAAAAGGTAAAGGTAAAGGATTAGGGGTTTGTCTACTGGGATTCACTGAGTGGTTGGTTTACCATGGTTGTGAAGTGATATTCAACAAAGGAAAAGCATTCTTGAGACACATAGCCATGGGGTAGGTGAAGTAGATCGGGGTTCGTGTGAAGAACCTATATAATCTAGATGTGGAAGAATGTGCTACATTAAGCACTAAGGCGGAGAAAGTGAAGGTTGCTATGTCGATGAACTTTGGCACAAAATAATTGGTTAGTTGTATCATGGTACCTTGAATACTATAGAACAAATAACCACTCGCCTCTCTAAAGGAGCACTTAAGCAATAGTATATATCCAAAGGATGTACATTACAAAAGTACATGAAATCCACATTCCATGATCAGGACAACAAAGCACATGCAGTACTAGAAAGCATCCACTATGATGTTTATGGAACTTTCTCGTCAACCTACACTGTGAGACACAAATATTTTGTCACTTTTATTGATGACGTCTCACGGAAGTGTTGGATCTTCTTCACGTAGAATAAAGATGAGACATTCTCTGAGTTCGTAGAATTCAAGACACTAGTTGAAAACGAAGCTAGCAAGAAGGTGAAGGCTCTGTTGTAGAGGCTGCAACACCCTCCAAAATTTTTGGCCTGCACTTAAATTTCAGAGCCTACTATGGATATTGTGATCAATCATTCCTTAGTCACTTATTGGTAAGTTGATTATCTCAATCTCCCCTTTTCGATCGTAAGAGTCTTTTATGCTTTTATCTTTACATAGAATGTGTCATCTTTGGGCATGGGGGTAATCACTTGTCATGCAAAGGGAGGTTTTTTTTTTCTTCAAGGGGAAATATTTATGAGAATGAGACATGTTTAACACTCATTTCACACACTCTTACAAAAGTGTTGCCTCTATCCTCCCAAAGTCTATAATCGAAGCCGCACTTGTCGTAAGCTGCCACAAAGGTTGTTGCATTAAGTGAAGTATGTGTTATATATTTTGGATGGTCTATGTTGTATCGATAAGTTTTCATGTGTGTGATCGTAGTGAAGTTTTATCACTATTCACATAAGTTCCATTGATCCCACACTTAGCTAAATTTTGGAGTTTCCTTAGCAACCTAGCCTCATCCAAACTTTCCTGAACTACACACTTCACATATGTAACCCTCAAGCTTTTATGTTGCTTGTTCGAACCGTGCAATGCACAGAAATCCCAACCTCCCTTACCATTCAAAAATGCATAGTGGTTTCCTCCAGTGTCCTTCCCTCAGCTAGAACCCACTGTCTCCAAAAACTGTGCAGTTTTGTCCCTTGACTACCTAGTCTGCCTTGCAGCCTGAAATTGCATAGATGTGTCCTCCCAGGGCCTAGTCCCAAGTAGGGCCACGAAGAAACATGACATGATAGATGACTCTCAAGGAGTTGAGGAGAAAAATAAGCAGACCAATAAACCCAAGGTATGATAGAATATTAGGACTGCATGAAGACTCCATCTGATGCATAACCCTTTGGAGGCTAGGTATGGAAAACAAAGCACATCTTTTGAAATGCACCTCTTAATGTAGCTTAAAAGTTTGCTTGTTATTGTCGTATCTTTCCGTCTTCAATGACATTAATGGTTGCAAGAACTAAAAGTCATTCCATGTGTTTGATCTACGTGTCTTGCTCCATTTCACTTGTTTATTACATAGCTTAGAAGATGAAGAGTATTACCACTTCTTTATTTAAGCTACTGAGGTTGTGACCAACATGATATTAGGACTAACCAGGCACGATGCAAGGCATCCTAAGTGGGATGAAAGATGTTTGATGATATGTATGTAGTTAGCACACTCCTTTGCATTACTCCTTTGCATTAAGCCTTGCTTTTTATCTTGCATGTACCCTCACCGCTTGTCAGATTTGGCTACCTGCTGCCAATAGTCTCTTAGCTCTTTCCTGACAAAGCAGATGAAGGAATTTCCTTCAACTTGATTTCTTCAAGGCTCTTCATAGAAATTATAGAGCTAAGAGAAGGAGAAGTGGAATCTCACTATCAAACTCTTGAAAATACTTTGCATGTTCGAATATATCCAAACAATTAAGCTACCACTCAACAACATTGTCAATCTTGGAAGACTCAAGAAAGATCACATCTCTAGATATTATAAACTTCGTATTCACTTCATCATAGAGATGGTATGCTTTGGAGGTATGAGTACCCAAAGAAGATAAATTTTTGACTCCTTGCATTGAGTTTTTTATCTGTTCCTTAGGTATGAAGGCATAATATGAGGAACCAATAACCCTGGGATGCCTCACCAAATGAATGTGGCCATACCACATTTCATAGGGAGTCTTGTTTCTAATAGCAAGAGTTGGACACCTATTATTTATATACACAACACATAGAACCACATCAGCCCAAGACCTTATGAACTTAACATGTGAGCTATGCCAACTTCATAGTGAAAGTAATACATTCCAATGAACTATGTGTTGAAAAATGCAGCAAGAAATTCTCAATTTGATTTTTCCTTGACATGGCTTGTGTCACCTAGTTTACTCAATAAATTCGAGTTGGAGGAGTTAGAGTTCGGTTCTGCATATGTGATTTCTAACTTGTGGCAACAAATGTAAATTATCTTAGGTTATTGTCAGTTAAACTAGTTCTAACTTTTGGAGGAACTAGTGGAAGGTCATTTAAGCAGTGGGACTTCAGTCAAACTCGGTGATCATCTAGTTAACTGATCAATCAACCCAAAATAGTTGGGGCATCAAGAGAAGTCAAGTCCCCTAAAATTGGTGAAGATTCGAAGGTAATTTTAATTTCTTGTAGCTCACACAGTTGCAAGAACTTGCTATAACCATAGTGGAGGAGGAAGCTTGATCAGGAGCTTCTTGTGAAATTAGAGAGCGAATGATTGTTGGTAGCATTAATAGCCTACCAACAATTTGTTTTGCACCACACTTCAATGTATTGGGCATGGTTTTTGAGGGTGGATATTTTTTTTTATGCGTTTTGGTCATGCACGTCCTCACTAAGTATCTTGGGAGGTCTGTAATAGTTCCTTGCATGCACATCCTCACTAAATATCTTTTGGGATGTCTGTACTAGGTCCTTGTAAATTTCTGTTTGCCAAGGCTTAACTACTTATGATCTTAGGTGCTCACAACAATTCGACAGTTTATGGCACTTTCCAAATTACCATTCGTGAAAGGATCCAACAAAACGACTTCAGAGGAAGATGAGAAGGGAAAAATATTATTGGAACTAGCCTAGAACTAGTGGAATTGGTTGGTCCCAATGGTTTTAGAGTTGTACTAGTCTATTTTGGTGGTTCAGATTGGCTAAGGTTGGTCTTGTATTGAACTGACCTTAAAACACCAAATTCACTAGTTCTCTAATAAACTGACCAATTCTGAAGAATGTAGTGCAACATAGCTAATGGCCACCAAATAATAATTTTTTAATAAAAAAATACTAAAAAGGAAGAAAAACAAATTATTAACTCGAGGGCCCTACAAAACATAACCCTAGTAATTAATGGCAATATTTAATTTTTAAAGTTAAAGTAAAAGCTGACATTCTCCTTATATTTCCTTTTTGAAAAGGAAAGATAAGGATAATGTCAGCTTTTACTTAAATTTTTATTTTTAACATTAATTGTTTCGAGTTGTTTCAGAATGGTTCCAACTTCATTCAATTTTGAGAAAGTCAAATTTTAGATCCTATTCAAAAGTTAGTGGTTATTATTTGAACCGCTTCTTTATAATGAGTCCTAGACTTTGACTTCCAATTCTTCAGGTGCAATTATTGCATAATCATATTCCTCATGAGACTTTGCAGCAAAAGTTGATATTTAATCCATTGCAAGCACTTGACCTATCATAGGGAACCATCAGCTACCCCTCTCAAGATGGTCCCATAGCCCCTCAAGAGCTATCCATCAAGAGCTATACAATACAAAAGAACCACTAGCATATGTAGTGTTGATTTTGATTGTCCCTGGTTCATATGGTGTTACATATTCTCCCTCGTAGGTATGGGTGCCCACGAGATCATCAAATAAATCGGCCCTCTCATCCATTCATGGATTTCCTGTCAATCACCACATCTCAACATGCAATCAATGCATTAGTTATAATCATAGTATCAGAGAAATAGTCTAGATGCCAACACTTTCATTTCATCATAATAACATAAAGTGATTGTTATCACAACATTTTGAACAGTAAATATCTGCATACTCTTGAATGTCATGAAATTTGCATGGAATTACCCCATGTTTCACATCATAAAATACTCTCATAATTTATAACATCAACATATCAGCATCAAGGATATATCATGACATCTCATAATAAATGAACCACATGTCAATTTACATCATGATCCCTATGCATATCATATCCATCATGAGAATTCAACATCATTATCATAACAAATAAATAAATAAGCACCACATATACATCGTTAACCTCTCATTAGAACTATATACATTTACCACATACCATCATATCACGAAACATCGTTAATATGAGAATCATCTCAATACTTATCAAATATAGAACAACAATACACTATAAGCATTCTTATCATGAATTAATTTCATTTACTTGTATAAATAGTTCAACATCCCTCTAGGATCTATGTGAGGATGTGGTCCAACCCTGAACAGGATTATGTTATCCCGTGAGTACTATTAGTGTCATGTTTTCATCAAGGTACCAATTACTTTTTCAATATACATTTCTTGTTCTTTCTATTAGGAAGTTAACCATTACCTCATAGGCATACTCATCTAAGTACATCATTAAATTTCAAATGAGTCTCATCATCTTGAGCCTCGAATATTCTTCCTTCCCTAAGGACATTTGAGTCAAATTCAATGTTAAGATATTATCATTTGTACAATCATTTAAATCATCAATATGATGTTAAAATTCCATGATCACTATACATATTGTGCTTATCCAAATGGAACACATACATGATGTCATCCTTATTTAAGTCTTAGTTTATGCTTAATCCAATTGCATGAAGGCTTAATCCATTGTTATGCTTCCATTGTAGCCTAGTAGGTCAAGATACTTGGCTCTTACTAGAGCAGCTTGGGTTCAAGTCCCCACAATTGAAATGATGTGCTTGTTGTCCCCTAGTGATTTATCCATCACTTGCATGATTTTCATTGTGAATATTGGCTTATCTCATCAAGTTCCTACTTGATATCTTTTATCATAGATTCATCCATCTTCAAGTTAGACTAGGGATTCTTCCACCTTAATTTTCACTCGTTAAATCTTTAGTTTATAGTTTGAAATGCTTGGAACCACTACCACCATTACCATCCATGAATGATTTGGTATGCCTAATATGTTTGACAATAAATTCTTTATCGATAATCAATTTACACTTAAATTTCTTATTAACTCAAAATACCACACACACAATATATTAATAATAATAATAATATAAATATTCACACTTCCAATAAATAATAAAGTAAAATAACAACTTACCAATTTCAACATAATATTTTAATATTAAATAAAAAATTCAATTTTTATTACTCATTTCAACATAATACTTTAATAATAATTAAACAAATTTAAGCTCTATTATCTAATTTATTATATGACTAAATCCACATTATATAAATTCTTTCTCATTCCTTAAAACTTGGTGAGTCATTTTTATACTATACTTAATACATGTTTTATATAATATAAAATAACACTCATTATATATATATATATATATATATATATATATATATATATATATATATATATATATATATATATATATATTTATATTATAATTTTAAAATTTAATTTAAATATATTTTCATAATACCACATCCTATAAATCCTATTTTTTCTAATAAAAAATTATAGTCATCCATAAATATTAATTATAACCTCAACCCATTATATACTTTATGTTAATGAGTTATATGAATTACATGGTGTCCATTATATTGTTTTAATATTAATATATATGTATACTATCAATTCTGTTAAATATAAGCACTAATTTTAATAACCTTAATGCATTAAGGCTAACAGATGCAACCTATTAAGTTTTTTTTTTTAAAAACTCATCTTGCCTTCAAGCAGCCTCTCCGTCTCTCGTCTTTCACATTCTCCCGTGTGCCCGACACCTCTTTTCTTTCTGCCTTATTATCATATATCTCTTAATGACATCAGCATTGTGATGTTTATTACTTGTATCGTTCTATGTGGAGAATTCACCAATATGGCAGATAAATAATTTGGCATTTAGCAAATTGGCGGGGTTTATAAAACAACAATTTTTTTTTGTATCACTAGTTTTGTCTCTCTTATTTACTTTTTCTTAGTGAATTCCTATAAGTGGTTTTGTTGAGTCTATTTTGACGCTCACGACAGTTTTGATTTGGCTTTTGGAAGTACTATGGACTTTGACTAAATCGTATTTTGGGGCTCGTCTTAGCATAAACATCATGCATATGATGCTTCTGAGGTTTTTTCGATCTTGAGGATGTGACAATGTTCACTGTTGATTGATTTAAGCATATGGAGGAGGATTAACTAGATTTGCCTTCATAAGTGAATATTTGCCAGTAATGCAACCAATGTTTTCACCAATGTAATAAACACAACACTCCAAGATAGGGTATAAGGATTATTTCCACGTATAAAATCTTAGTCAGCACAATATGAATTATGTAATTCCCCAACTGCACAACCTGAACAACGAGTGACGATACATAACAAAACATGTATTGCAATGAAATTTATTATGAAAGCATAAGCTCCCCAGGAAAATATCATATAGAAGTAGGATAAAGCATTTAATGTTAATGTTTCCTTATCCACATTGGATTTTGGAAAACCTACAGTGAAGGCGTTTGGATTTCTTTTCTGGCCTCTAAAGCGGTTATGAGGAAAACGAGCCCCTGGCCTCACTAGACATCTGGTTAAGACCACAATCTCATGATGTACTGTCATAACCCCATTTCTCAAGATATATATATATATATATATATATATATATATATATATATATATATATATATATATATATATATATATAGTCATAAGGTTTTACATACGAGGGATTACCCTTTGGAATTATATATACAATTTCCTATCATTCATTTACCTTATGCCACTTTATGTACGTCAATTGTCATACAGGTATGGTTTAAGGGATTGGTGTATTGCTTTTTAACTTTAATAAAAATCTTTGTATGGTTTGGATGCATGTTAACCATGCGGCAATGGTTCCGGGGGTAACTTTATCTTTTCCCTTTAGCCATCATGTGGCACCCCTCATCCATTACTGTGAGAATTATTTCTTGCTCTGCTTTGTACTGTACGAGGCTGGCAGGTTGTCCAGTATTTTCGCCTTGCATCAATGGTGGAGGGCACACTTCGTAATTCAACGGTGGTAGATCGTCTCCGCGAGCTGCTGCCTAAACTAACGCATGCCTTGGGTGATGGGATCATTTTTTTAGGAACTTTCTCTGCGGCTTTGCTCTGGTTTAGTCCATGCGTTCCATCTTGGAGAGCCTAGCTCGTGTCCCTGTTCAAATGCCGGAGGATTTGTTTACAAACCCTTCAGGTAGATAACCGCACAATGTCTTGTTCCTTCTGTAACCTTTTGGCTATGTGTTCTTTTCGATTTACTGATAAACTTCTCAATTATGCTCATGCATCATGCATCTGTAGGATTATTCGACAATGGGGTCCTCCTACAGCACTAGAACGAGTGTTTTTAATTCATTGGCCGGAGTTTTCTTTAGTGGTAAGTGTCTTGGCAAGCACGAGGATAAATTCCTTGAGTTTTTGTTTTACATCGGTTTGCATTACTTCTATTGTTGTCTAACATGTGCTATTCGGGTTGCTCCTTGTACATATTAGGCACCCGTTCCTCACACGGCCTAAAGACTAAGGAAAACCCCACTCCCGTTCTGTTCCGAGTTCCAGGTATGGGGAATCCTACCGGCCGCGGCTATGTCTGTTTTACTTCAGAGTTTTTCTTGTGTTTAGAGGAGGGTAACCCTCTAGGTCACCTTTATTCTTTATTGAACCAGGGTGGGGAGGGTTATTCGTTCCCTCCAGGCTCTAGTTACCATGGACATGACAAATGTAATTTTAGACTCTTGAATTTCGATGTCCGACTACAATTCCTCTGCTCGGACAATTGTAACTGTATCTATATATATATATATATATATATATATATATATCTATTAACGAACACCTGTGCTTATTTTTCTCACGGCATATTAGGCTCCTTGTTTACTGGACTATAATTTATTGTGAGGGTATACTACTTTTAACGACAGAATATTTTTTCCTCGTTTGTGCTTGTTTAAAGGTTACCACACCGCGGCCTTTCTGTACAGGAATTTGTACTCGTTTTTGTTTTATGAGTTCACAGTATTGCACAGCTTTTATCTATGTCACATTTTTTGTTTGGTTCAGCTACACATTCCTATATAGTTTATATGATCTTTTATGTAATTGATTGAAGAGGGTCTTATCCCCTAAGCTTACCACCTCCCTTGTTGAGAGGGTCCGAACTGTGCCCCTCAATTATAGTGTTCTTTTGAATTAATTCCTGATTGCTTCCAGGTATTAATACTTGTATGCTGGAAAGAGTTAAAACGTAGACAAGATAATAACCCTACCAACCTGCTATTCCATTCTATTCCAAACCCAATTTTCCTTTTTGGGTGTTCCATTTGGCTTAGATAATGTCCACAGAGCGGGTCTCCGGCTGCACCACTCTACTTTCTGGCCTTCCTTATTACAGAGGAAATGCTCTACCACATATTAACACAACTTGCAATAATCTCTGCCTTAGATTAGGGTTGATATAGTTTGCGGCAAGCAGATGTTGTTTTATTTAATTTTTTTCTAATTATATACACCTATGTCTCTTAAAGAAAGGGGCTCGGCCCAAAGGCTGCAAGCCATTACTGGGTAATGCTGGTCTTGAGTTGATTCCATTCACTCGTCTAATTTTGGGTCTGCCTAAGCATTTATTTGTTTCCTTCTTATTTACTGATTGGGATTTTGTTTGTTGCGGTATTCATGGGCAATGTGAAGTTATCATGTTTGATGTTACTGCACGATTGACTTACAATAATTTCCCAACGTGAAACAAAGATCTTTGCAGGTATCTCTTTTACACAGGGGTTGGATCTCTATGTAGAAATGAAGGTTCCTTAATTGTGTGGTGGCACAACTGCCTAAACTGATTTTCTAAATATCTTTGTGAATTTCAGGGTGTGTGAGAACATTCCTATTGTTCTTTGTGGAAACAAGGTTGATGTGAAGAATAGGCAAGTGAAAGCTAAGCAAGTTACTTTTCATAGAAAGAAGAATCTTCAGTACTATGAGATATCTGAAAAAAGTAGCTACAACTTTGAGAAGCCATTCCTGTACTTGGCATGGAAGCTCTCAGGGTGAGCCTTTAATCTAGTTTCTGATGCTCCCTAATATGAATATCATATTAAAAAATTTGCATTGATTCTATAATGGGTTATTTTTATAGGGATCCAAACCTTCATTTGTGGAGTCACCTGCTCTTGCTCCTCCTGAGGTTCAGATAGACCTTGCAACACAACAACAGTAAGTAGAATGCTATTTTCTTATTATTTTTTGTTAACTTTTATTAACATAATTTGTTCCATTTCTAAAAGATTGAAACTTTGGCTTAAAATCTTTTATGTTGTCAGGTACGAGGCAGAACTTGTAGCAGCTATGGCCCAACCCCTTCCAGATGACGATGCTGATGCTTTTGAATAGCTTTGTTAAGATGCTTTTGCATATTTAGGGATTGGCGGATTCAATTAATTTTGTATCATTAGAGTTTGCTTTTGAGTTCCGACATTTAATTCTAATTTGTATTTGGGGATTAGAATAGCATTATCGCATCTCTCTATATGTGATTTGGGTACTGTGCATATGTTTTCATCGGTGGAGTTGGATAAGCTATCTTAGTTCAACTCCATTACAAAGCTATTTTTATATGCTAAGACAATTTTTTCCATTATATACTCTTGCACATTTTGTACAAGAACTTTTGGTACTCTTCAAATATTTCAAGAATTCTCAAGTGCCTTTCGTTGTGTATTATTGGGAGAAATGCTAGTTGCGATGATTGTTGCTTGTAATATATTATGGCTTGTTAAAACTTTCTCTAAAAATTCTAGCTATGTCTAAGGATTTATTTTAAATCTGAAATTGGTTTACATAGTTGATAACAGTGGCTATCAAGCCTGCCTGGGTATTCTTGTGGTTATGTTTTCTGTCGAACACATAAAGGTATTGCCATTTCATTAATTGGGCTCTCGATTGATTTCTGTATAAAGATTCACATTGTCTAAATCTAAAGTCGTTTCCAATCAATAGTCTACAGATTCTTCTTTAACTATAGTAAAACTGGGAGATGGAATGCTTATCAAAGCTAAGGTAGCATCTTAAATCCAAGCTTCTGACTCCCATTTGAAGTAGATATTAAAGCTTTATAAGATGGCACGCTGTTGAAAAGTTGACAATAATTAAATATGCTAGCTGGACACTGCATTTATATATGGGTGGCCATGTTAAGCTCACGTGGTCTTGGAGGAAAGCATTTTCTGCTCTGTATTAATGCTAGCATGATTTAGAATTTATAGGAGTGTTCGGACATCAATTGTCAGTCCTCACTTTTATATATTTATCACTTATATTCATGCCAATGCTGGGTAACTTTGGCTTTGAAGGAAATAGTTCTATGCCATTTTATTGCTTAAGCATCACATTTTATCTGCTGCTGGTTTGACATGTTTAATGCTCAAGCAATATTTTCTGAAGTGTTGCTTGTATTCATGTTTGTTCGAAGAAAACCACGTCAGGCATGGAATGCTGCATTGTGATGTTGGTAATTACTGGTGTGGAAATGTGAATGCTAGACGGAGCGCTCCACACACACAGCTTGTTATTATTTAATTGGCAGAGTAAACCTACAGATTTACAGGGGTGCTAGGTTTTGTTGGAACACAAAGTGAAACTTGGGTGTAAATTTAGTAATGAATTGAATCCCCTCTTGCTAAACAAAGGTAATATTAATAACCCATATGCGTTGGTTTCTATCAGACAACAATTTCTGTGGTGGTTTCTCTCATACATGAGTACTATTTGTGAACTTTGAATGTGAAACTACTTTGAAAGAACATTCAAAATGATTTTATTTATTTTTTTTAAAATCATTTTTTATATTGTCTCTAGAGAGACAATAGTTTGAATTATGGACATTTATTTTTTTTAAATAATTTTTTATACTGTCTCTAGAGAGACAATTATGGACATTTATTTATTTTTAAATAATTTTTTATATTGTCTCTAGAGAGACAATAGTTTTAATTATGGACATATTGTCTCTATAGAGATAATATGTTTTTAATCTCAGCTATTGTCTCTAAAAAGACAAAAATGTAATTGTCTCTAAAGAGACGCAAATGAAGTTATCTCTAGAGAGACAAATGAAATTGTCTCTAGAGAGACAAATGAAATTGTCTCTAGAGAGACAAATCAAATTGTCTCTAGAGAGACAAATCAAATTGCCTCTTAATAGACAATAATTCTTGTCTTTATAGAGACAATAATAATATGTGTTCTATATTGTCTTTATAGAGACAAATTTTTGAGACATTATATTTTGAGACATTATATTTTGCCACACCCACTTAGAGACAATATTTAAGAAAATACACAAGTTTCTTTTTGTCTTAAGTTAAGACAATTAACTCAAATATTGTCTTAGATATTGTCTTAAAACCCCCCTACATGTAGTAGTGTCTCAGAGAAGTTTACCCAGTACTTCATAGACGTCATATGACACACATTTAAACATAGATGTGTAATTAAAAGCGATGATATAGGGGAGGGTCGCCATTACCTGTGCGCTCTCCCCGCCACATCGCAAAACCACGTGTCAAAGCGCATGGAGCCAGTACGACACCTGTCCACCATGGAGCTCCACATGTTGGGCATTGTGTCATCACATAAAAATTTGTGTCCGCACCATTTCCTCTATTTGTTTAGGGTCATTGTTGCGATGTTCCATTTTCCATTTGTCTTTTTGCTCGGGGCCGATTGTTGGGCGAAGCCCCCCGTCGAAGATGGCGTGGGATGGCCCCAGAACCTACGCGTTTTGTCTGGTATGCATGTGCTGTTGAAAGTGTTTGTTCGAGGCTTAAGGTTTGTGGACCTACGCACTTCATCTGGTATGCAGGTGTTGGTGCAAATGTTTGTTCGAGGTTTAGGGTTTCTCTAGTGGTGGTCTTATTCGCAGTTTTTGTTGTTTGGGGAGGAGCCGGTTGCAGTTTTACTGAGCTCGAGGTAATTGCTTAATTTGTTGTTAATTTTCTATTTTGTGCTGGTTTTTCTGGTGGTTTTCTGTTGTCTAATGGATTTTTCTTCTCATTGCAGGTGTGGAAAAGTTCGTTGCAGGTGTGGAGAAGGTCTGGAGAGCTCGAGGGAAGGTTGGCGACCATCCATGGCCTGTATTAGGTAGGATTTTAATCCTACCAAAAATTTCTCTATGTTTTTCAACAAAAACAACTCTATTTGGATATTTTGTAAACTTTCTATGGCGGGTTTTGAGGGTTTAGGGTTTTTGTGGATATTTTGATGTTGTTTGTGGCTTTTCATGATGGTATTTGTGAAATTTCATTGTTTTCACTGCTATTTTCGTCGTCCTGTGCCATCCTCGGCCGTCCCATGCTATCCTTGGCCATCACGTGCCTTCGGTTGTCCCGTGCCATCCTCGGCCGTACTGTGCTATCCTCAGTTGTCTCGTGCCCTCAACCGTCCTGTGGCATCCTCGACCGTCCCGTGCCATCCTCGGTGGAGGGCTTCACCCAACAACCAACCCCGAGCAAAAAGACAAAGGAAAAATGGAACATCGCAGCAATGACCCCAAACAAACCCTCGAAACCCTCTTGTCTTTTGGTATGACTTAATTTCTGATATGTCAGATAGATTCCTTGTTTTCGCTGTTATTTTTGCCCTCCCGTGCCATCCTCGGCGGAGGGCTTTTCCCAACAACTGGTCAGGCCAGTAATTCCCTCTCCTCTTGGCCAGCAATTCTGCTTTCCTCTTGGCATCAAGGACATAGCATAGGCTCTATCTGTCAACAGATAAAATGTGTTCAGGTTCTCTGATGTTAACAAGCCTTCAAAATTGTCTCTGTATATAACATTTCTGTTTGTTTGTTTGTCCCCTTCTCTATTAGTTTACAGGAAAACTTTGTTCACGATGATGGCCTGCCATAGCTCGGCTTCATGCCCTGGATATCTTGATGTATAGTTCTATATATACATGATTAAATGATACTATTTTTACTTAACTGTTGTAGTTTGTAGCCACCACAATTGAAATTTTTGTGTCCTGTTTATTTTTGGGGATAAGAAGATCATTAAATGATGCCAATTGTACTTGACTGTTGCAGTTTGTAGCCACCTCAAGTGAAATTTTTGTGTCTTGTTTTTTTTGGGGGTTGAGAAGATGATTAAATGATGCCAGTTTTACTCACCTGTTGCAGTTTGTAGCCACCTCAATTGAAATTTTTGTGTCATATTTTTTGTGGGGTTGAGAAGAGATTTGGGTTTAGGTATGGTTATTGGTCAAAAATGCATAGGATCATGATTAAACTTCATTTTCCTAAGGATTTAGGTTTTTCTCATATTTACAGCAATTATATTGGATGTGACTCTCTGGTCATGTGGTGGTGAAGATCTAGACATGGGGTGTGTTGCTATATTAGTGATCTATGTTTGGATCTGGAACCTGAATTTGAATTTGAAGGTTTTCGTATTAGTGATCTAGGACCTAGAACCTGAATTTGAATTCGAAGGTTTTCATATTGAAAAAAATATAGAGATGGGGTGTTTTTATTTTAGTGATCTATGTTTGAACATTGAACTAGGATTTTGAATATCTGAATTAAAATTTGAAGGTTTTTTCCTACTCTACTTAATAATGAGTGCTCTCAAAAACTTATTATGAGATAAGACTGTCTGGTCATTTGATTTCTGTATTTAGCATTTTTCTATACCTTTGGCCATTATCTCTTGTCTATTGTTCATATCCAGTGTTTCCACTTTTGCAATGTTTATTTCATTTATTGGTCTGTAATAGTATTCTGAATTAGAAGATTAGTTTTCTTGTTCATCGAACAACAACAAATCATTCTGTAGCTTTGCTGGCATATTCCTCTTGTTAATGAGAAATTTTCTTCTTCCGAGGCAATTTTTGGTCAATTTACAATTATTTAATTGTTGGTTTTGTCTCTTGCATAGAGTCTCTACGCATGCTCGCAACTTTGAATCTACCTTATTGAATCTGAAAAATGACTGAAATAACAATCCTAACGCTCTCAGAATCCTATAATACAAATTTCATTATTTTTTTCCTTTTTATAAATAGAGTCAACTATATTTTAAAGATAAAGATAATTCGAGGCCAACAATTCCCTCTCCTCTTGGCATCAAGGACAGAGCACAGGCTCTGTCTGTCAACAGATAAAACGTGCTCAGCTTCTCTGATGTTAACAAGCCTTCAAAATTGTCTCTGTATATAACATTTCTGTTTGTTTTTTTGTCCCCTTCTCTATTAGTTTACAGGAAAATTTTGTTCACGATGACGGGCTGCCATAGCTGGGCTTCATGCCCTGGCTATATTGATGTATAGTTCTATATATACATGATTAAATGATACGAGTTTTACTTAAATGTTGCAGTTTGTAGCCATCACAATTGAAATTTTTTTGTCCTATTTATTTTTGGGGATGAGAAGATCATTAAATGATGCCAGTTTTACTTAACTATTATAGTTTGTAGCCACCTCAATTGAAATTTTTGTGTCCTATTTTTTTTGGGGGTTGAGAAGATGATTAAATGATGCCAGTTTTACTCAATTGTTGTAGTTTGTAACCACCTCAATTGAAATTTTTGTGTCCTGTTTTTGTGGGGATGAGAAGAGATTTGGGTTTAGGTATGGTTATTGGTCAGAAATGCATAGGAGGATGATTAAACTTCATTTTATTAAGGATTTAGGTTATTCTCATATTTACAACAATTATATTGGATGTGACTCTCTTGTCATGTGGCGGTGAAGATCTAGACAAGCGGTGTGTTGCTATATTAATGATCTATGTTTGGACCTAGAACCTGAATTTGAATTTGAAGGTTTTCATATTAGTGATCTAGGACCTAGAACCTGAATTTGAATTTGAAGGTTTTCATATGGAAAAAAATATAGAGATGGGGTGTTTTTATTTTAGTGATCTATGTTTGGACATGGAACTAGGATTTTGAATATCTGAATTTAAATTTGAAGGTTTTTTCCTCCTCTACTTAATAATGAGTGCTCTCAAAAACTTATTATGAGATAAGACTGTCTAGTGATTTGTTTTTGTATTTAGCCTTTTTTCTATACATTTGGCCATTAACTCTTGTCTATTGTTAATATCCAATGTTGCCACTTCTACAATGTTTATTTCATTTATTGGTCTGTAATAGTATTCTGAATTAGAAGATTGGTTTTCTCATTCATCGAACAACAACAAAACATTATGTAGCTTTGCTGGCATATTCCTCTTGTTAATGAAAATTTTCTTCTTCCCAGGAAATTTTTGGTCAATTTACAATTATTTAATTGTTGGTTTTGTCTCTTTCATAGAGTCTCTACACCTGTTCGCAACTTTGAATCTACCCTATCGAATCTAAAAAATGACTGAAATAATAATCCTAACGCCCTCAGAATTCTATAATACAAATTTCATTATTTTTTTCCTTTTTATAAACAGATGTCAACTATATTTTAAAGATAAAGTTAATTCTAGGCCAGCAATTCCCTCTCCTCTTGGAATCAAGGACAGAGCATAGGCTCTGTCTATCAATAGATAAAATGTGTTTAGGTTCTCTGATGTTAACAAGCCTTCAGAATTGTCTCTGTATATAAAACTTATGTTTGTTTGTTTGTCCCCTTGGCTATCTTGATGTACAGTTCTATATATACATGATTAAATGATACTATTTTTACTTAACTATTGCAGTTTGTAGCCACCGCAATTGAAATTTTTGTGTCCTGTTTATTTTTGGGGATGAGAAGATCATTAAATGATGCCAGTTTTACTTAACTATTGTAGTTTGTAGCCACCTCAATTGGAATTTTTGTGTCCTATTTTTTTTGGGGGTTGAGAAGATGATTAAATGATGCCAGTTTTACTCAACTGTTGCAGTTTGTGGCCACCTCAATTGAAATTTTTGTGTCCTATTTTTTGTGGGGTTGAGAAGAGATTTGGGTTTATGTATGGTTATTGGTCAGAAATGCATAGGAGGATGATTAAACTTCATTTGCTTAAGGGTTTATGTTATTCTCATATTTACAGAAATTATATTTACAGCAATTATATTGAGATGGGGTGTTGTTATTTTAGTGATCTATGTTTGGACATGGAACTAGGATTTTGAATATCTGAATTTAACTTTGAAGGTTTTTTCCTACTCTACTTAGTAATGAGTGCTCTCGAAAACTTATTATGAGATAAGACTGTCTGGTCATTTGATTTCTGTATTTAGCCTTTTTCATATGCAACTTGATAATGAGTTCTCTCAATTTATCAAGTGTCCCCTCAATGAATAAAATTATCAGTGGCTTTTTGACACTTAATAAAACTTATTATGAGGTAGATTGCCTCCTCATTTGAGACTGTTTGGTCATTTGATTTTTGTATTTAGCCATTTTCCTAAGCCTTTGGTCATTATCTCTTGTCCAGAGTTGGAATGGAATGTTATTATTGAATTCCCAAACATCGCAGCAATGACCCAAAAAAAATGGAGGAAATGGCGCAGACACAGAATTTTATGTGATGACACGATGCCCAACACGTGGACCTCCACGGCGGACAGGTGTCGTACCGGATCCATGCACTTTGACATGTGGTTTTGCAATGTGGCAGGGAGGCCGCATAGAATAACTTATAGAAATAGTTTTATCATAATTAATATTTTACAGAAAGACATATTGCATTCAAAATTTCTTTTCAACACATAGTTAGGTTGCCACAAGAAATCACTAATAGGTTGTAAGCAAAAATGTTTCTTGTGACAAGAAAAAGATACAATCTAGTGTTGTAAGCCAAAATGTTTCTATGACAAGAAAAAGATACAATCTAGTGTTGTAAGTGAAAATGTTTCTGTGCCAAGAAAAAGATACAATCCATCCAAAATCCACATCATAATGTGGTTAGAACCAAAAACATATGACACCCCTATTCTTTATGGCCCTGAGAATCTTGAGTGCCAAAACTCCCCGAGTTACCTTCGTGAGCCAGGTAGGTTGGCCTACCAGTCAAGGGCTGATTAGGAAATCGTCGATTGCTTCCATATGATTGATTCCAATTTGCAGCTTACATCCATGGAGGTACTTAGTACCCATACCTCACATTTGCACTATTGACCCCTACATTAAGTGGAGGTGTGTAATGAGCATACAAAGAATTGACACCAACTATGGTAGGAACAAGGCAAGTGGGTAAACCCTCAGTTTGATAGTGGGGCACTTGATTGTTTATGAGATCTTGGAATAATGGTGTATTATCTGCAATGGAGTCCAATGAGTTTGAAATAATCCTGGTTTCATCATCTATTCTTGTATTGTTGATCATCCCTTGTTCCTTTTCAAGCATTTGTTGTGCCTTTCATTTTTCCTTTTCTTGTCTTGCCATTTTCTTTTGTTGGTCCTTAACTTGCCTTGCTTTATCTATTTCAATCCTTTCATCTGCTTGACGTTGTGCTGCAACAATCATTGCTGCCTTATTCTCCTTGACTAGATCCTTCTTTTTCTGTTTTAATTCTCGCATTTCGAATTTCTTTTTTTCAGAGTCATCTACCAGGTTTATATAGTTCTTTGAGGTGAGTAACTGTGAGCTTCGGCCCAGACGAAGAATACCTAGTCCACCTTGCTTTTTTTTCATTGATACTCTCTCTACTGGTAGCTTTAGGAACCATCCAAGTGTCTTCTCCACCCCTCCCACCTACATTTCATTGCTTGGTACTTCCCTTTCAGTATCTATTGGAACTGATTGAACTATATCTTTCTTCATTTGATGCCTCATTATGTCCTTCATCTTCTTCCATTGATTTATTGTCCACAAAAAAATGAAAAATTTTACTTTTCAATTCTGCTGGTTGTGAGCGCATGTTCATGCTTTCTTCATTGGTTGCTGAGACACTATGTGCATTCATATTGATCATTTCTTCTGCTAGCCATGAAGGTGGGGTTACTTGGCTTGGTAATGTCAATTGGTCATTGTCAACTGCATGTTCAACAATATCAATAACAATATCAGCAACAGGAATTTCATGTTCTGAGTTGGTGGAATGATCTCCATGTTACCGTGAATTTGTTCATTGTTATATTGTGTTTCACATACAGTTTCATCATGTTCAACATATAAGTGTGCTTGAGACAGGGAAATCATATTACCAGCTGAAACAACATCATCTTGGTCATCTACTTCTTGCACTTCAACACCTGTTTGGGCAGTCCCTTCTTCCTGACCATCCACATGAAACGCTTGGCAACAACTAGTATCATGCATAAGAGCATCATAGTTCAGTGTCTAGATTCCTGTCCTCCTAAAGCCAACCTTGATATTTGATGGTGTCAAATCCCTTTTAAAAGCTTTACTTGCAAGCTCTGCTAGCTCAAACCTTTTCACCTCAACCCCTGGATTCTTTGCCATCCATGCAACACGCTCCGACCTAAAATAGTTCTTGAAAGGGCCAAACACACTAACAATAAGGGGTTGCAGTCTGTGAGTGGTATGAGCAGGCAATGTCAAAAGGTCGCTGCCTAAATTTTTTGCTTCCTCAATTATTTGTACAGCTGTGTGGCTCCCATGGCCATCTAATATCAAAAGGTGTCTGTTATTAGGTGAGACACCACCTGGTACCGATGCAGGAAAGTGAAAATGCCAACTTAGAAACAGTTCTTTAGTCATCCATGCATGGGGATGTGCAGCCATGCATGTACATGGTTCACAGTTCTGTATATAGTTTTTCAATTGATTTTTACCTTTGAATAGATAAAATCTTGGGATTGAAATACCAATTACATTGACACAACATAAAATAGTTATCCACTCACTGCTCTTGGGCAAAATCTTTGGCACATTTCGACTCTCTCTCTTGGCAATTACCCGCATGCCACAATTCCTCCCTTCCTGTAAACCTGTTTCATCAGAGTTCCATATATGGTCTGCTCCATAAGAATGTTTATCGTAAGCACTAGAAAGTGTGTCATAGAACTTTTGCACAACTACAGGGAGAAAATTTAATGCTCTGTCTCTGTCAAGGCCCTCAGCAGTACGCAATACAAGTTCTGGATGCCTTTTTTTAAACCCAAACCACCATGATTTACCAGGAAACCCATCTTTGAATGGGTTTGGCCTCCCTTGACAGATTTGAGCAACTGTTGATTTGAGTTGTATCAACTCTAGCCGATGTCCCAGTTGGGCCATCTCTTTACACCACTCAACCACCTCGGCCTGCTCCTCCTCAATCATAACTATAAGAGGCCCTCTACGTTTTGTATGAGTCAGTCCATTTATCCAATAATGTATTGATGAGGGAGGAATACCATGTTTCTTTGCAGATGCCCGAATTGAGTATCCATTAAACTCTGTGTCGTCAATTGCAACTAACATTTGTTCTTTTGTCCATCCTCTTATAGCACTGATCTTTTTAGTTGAGCTTGCCCCTTGGACTATTGTTGATGGTGGTTCTGTGGCTGTGGTGTGTTAACATCAACTGCTGTCACATGGTCATCCTCAAAAATGCTCCCTAGTGCATTGTTGACATTGACATCAGCTGGCATGTCCTCATCAGACGATGTGCATCGCAGTTGCGCACCCCCTGTCACTCTCCTGCCACTTCTCCTTGTACAAGCAAAGTAACTTCCTTTTGCCATAGATGCAACAAACTGTAAAATTATTGCATGCATTTAGACATTAGAATATTTCTAAATTATTCTTTATTACTTCTGCAAAAATACTTTTCCTTTATTACAGGAAATTATCAACATGTATGTTACAGGAAATTGAATTGCATTACTTATGTTACAGGAAATTGAATTGCATTACTTCATAGTCTGTCATTGCAAATTACTTCATAGTCTCTCAATTGCCTGCATGTTCATCAGTTTAGCAACTTTTATGTGGATTCAAGTAGGATTCTATGATAGTTTTTTCAAATATCACTTTCCATTTTTTTGTTGTTTGGCATTGCCAAAAATGTCTCAGTACTGCAACTTCTCCATTGCAGTCCATGGCCACCATTCCAGGCATAAATTCTATGTTGGGAACAACTTGCAGTTATGATCAGCCTTGTGGTCTCTCAATTGCCTGTCTGTTGATTAGTTTTGCAACTTTTATATGGATTCAAGTAGGATTCTACGATAGATGTTTCAAATATCATTTCCCAATTTTTTTTTTTTGTTTGGCATTGCCAAAAATGTCTCAGTACTGCAACTTCTCCATTGCAGTCCACGGCCACCATTCTAGACATAAATTCTATGTTGGGAACAACTTGCAGCTGTGATTAGCTTTGGAATGGACTTATCAGTCATAAGAAGTTTTAGAAAATTGAACTGAAAAAATTAAGTATGTTGAAGGCATTCATTTCTTTTATTTTAAGGAGTGGTTTTAACTTTTCTAAATAGTTGTATTTATAACCTACTTTTTATTCAATGGCTATTTGTGAAACCATCCAGCTATCCATTTAGCAGTTATGGCCAAACAGATCATGTAAGAACTCTGATAAATGAAAACAATGAAAACAGAAATGTAAGAACAATGACTTTCAATAGTTGTTTGTGAAACCATCTAGGTATCCTTTTAGCAGTTATGGCCAGACAGATCATGTAAGAACTCTGATAAATGAAAACAGTGAAAAAAGAACTGTAAGAACAGTGACTTTCAATGGTTGTTTGTGAAACCATCCAGGTATCCTTCTAGCAGTTATGGCAAGACAGATCATGTAAGAAATTTGATAAATGAAAACAATGAAAACATGACTGTAAGAAGAATGAGTTGTAATTGATATAACTAGCCTGGATATATTGGCAACTGTTTTGTGATGTTGTCTTCAAGTTTGTTGAATAGTTTGAAAGCATAAGATGTAACTTCAACAGTGGGTGGACTTCTTTTATAGTTTTGGGCACTTGAACTTAATTGGTGGACATGGATGCACATGGATTGCAATAGCTTCATTTTGAATGTGTGGTCTGGATTTAATTTGATGTGATCTAATGGTTGGGAATTCGTTATTTTTTGATCTGTGTGCTTTGATCTGTTTTAATGAGAAATATAGTGAGTTGGGTGTCATTTATTGCAGTTATTGGGTTTGGGTGTCATTTATTGAACAAAGTGGGTTCAAATGTTATTGGGTTGGGTGTCATTTATTGAACATAGGGTGTTTAGTTATTGAGCAACACAGCAATTATGGTTGGCATACATTCCCTTTTGTTATGTGCAGGTAGGCATATTTATTTGGGATGCAAAGCTGCAGTTCTGATGAGTGGGGGTTGAAATGACTGCTGCTTTGTACTTCTGTAATAGACCATTTTGGAAGCCTTTATGCTTTTAGCTGTTTTCTAGTTGGGTCAATATGGTTTGCAGTCTTAAGTAGTAAAATATTATTTATGGACAATTGTGGGCCCAGTCAATGTAGGGGGGAATTTTGGACATAAATTAATACTTATTTATACTTAATGTTATTTATTTTTGTTTAAATATTGGTTTCAAAAGTCTCAATTTATGGTGGTTTTGTGGGACCAGTACTATATCAATTACTGGTCCCTGCACAACATTAGAAATCTCTCCCCTACCCATTAATAGCCTTTGCTACGTTGTTTCAAAGTGAGCTATTCCGATTCGATATAATCCATCTTGCAATGGGTTGTTAAATGTGAAGGAGGTCATTATTACTGAAGTGTTAGTCCTTGTTAACCAATGGTAAGTGAAAATATGATACATGGCTGAAAATTTTCCTAAACATAACATTTACGCAAGTATCATTATATTTAGTATATTTAACCAAAACCTTCCATGAAAGTGTGATAACAAAAATACTTTAGTATATTTAACCAAAACTTTCTACTAAAGTGTGATAATAAAAATACTATGAGTGATTGGAATATATATTTCTTACTTGTCTCAATTGTGACTTTCTATTTAGAGGAATTTGTTCCTATTTTTTAGGGTTGTTATACTAGATATTCATAGATTAATATGTGGTTAAGATATTCTCTGAACCAGGTAATTATGTGTCCAAGATAGTGTACCTATTTTGAGACAACACTAAATGTATTTATCTGTAATCTTATTTGATGTGAATATATGATATTGTGTGCACTATCAAAAGTTAAGTTGTTATCAAAACCTGTGAGGGCCTGGGACTTGGCCCCTCATGGGCTGAGGAAATAAAAGAATACATTTTATTTTTTAATTTTTAGATTGTCTATCAAGCATCAAGTGGTGTTCTGGTGAGTTGTGTTTGGAGCAGTCTGTGGAGCGTGTTTAAGCGTTTTTTGGCATTGGGGATTGATATTTTGTGTGATCGTTTTTTCAATTTTGTGTGAGCGATTACCCAATAGCTTGAGAGTCACCACAGACTTTGACCTGATCGCTGAGACCAGTTCTAGCGAGATACTGTACATTGGCTGTGTTTGATCGATTGTTGTATGGAGAGACGGTGGGCAAGGCCACCGAGAAGGGCCAAGTCCTCGAAGGTTGGCTATGATCCATTAAGCCAATTTGGTGTAACGATCGTGGTGTCGTCGAGTGTTCTGAGGTAGAGGGAGATTTGTAGATTGGTGTGTGAGATTTGTCACAGTTACTGAAGAAATTCCTTCCAAAGCTGTAGACTTCAAGTTTGCAGGCTCACGCTGGATTCCGGAAAGCATCGTAGTAGTAAGTAGCAGTGATTACTTATTAACTGTTGTCCTTATTACAATATATCGCTGACTGGTAAGGGAATTGGGCACCTTATTCACAAATGAACTGATGGAGATATCTCTCAGCATTATCATTGCAATCGTCTTTGGAGCCATTGGATTCCTCGCGAATTTTGTGTCCTTTTTGCATCGTCTTTGGAGCATGTTGTGTGTTTGAGAAGTCCATCTAGAAGGATGACACTTTGTTGTACAGATGCCGGTTGACTGACGGCATTTCTGAGAAAATTAATGAAGGGATAGAAATGGAAGAACGCATGAGTGCATATGGGGGAGAGAGATTGGTTGTGGGCATGTCTACAGATGTGGCAGGAGAAGGTATACACTTGCCCCACCTACGCGAGGCTCACAGAAGCAGAGACTAGTGAATAATAAACCACATTTATCTAAATCGAAATCAAGCTTAGCGGTCAAATCATTTTGCTACCAAATTATTGGCTACTGAACCATGCCAGAACTAGAGCTACAGTGGAGCCAACATGAAGCACAATGTCATGTGGGCTCTACCAGTTTGCAGATTCTTCCATTTGTTGCGTTAAATATGGTTTTGACCTTGTGAACATATATGATTTGAGTGGATTGTATATTCATCACATGGTGCCTTGACTCCGACCTTGATTTTGATGCATGTGTTTCATGTAAAAATGCATTAAAGTAAATATGGTTGAAGAAATTGGGTGTTTGTTGTGACATTTAGTTTGGCCAACTATTGTCACCAGTGTGAGTCTATGTTGGAATTGGTCATTTCAACAATATAAAAATTTATTTGCATGAATGATTAACCACGAGATATAATAACAACATGACATTGAAGATGGTAGCATCAGAGATTGGAGGATAATAGACAATTGAGTTTGTTTGAGTTTGTGGAATAGACTCACTAGCATGATGTATTATGAGTCACACATATTAATTGTAAGAAAGTCTAGGATGTTTTGTAGTGGTCTTTATAATGTATGTACCTCGTAACTCCAAGAGTTGGAGTGCGAAATGTAAGCCTAATTGACCTATAGAGCCTTATTGGCTACATTAGAGTCCTAGTGGCTACGGAGCCGATGTGGCTACAGTGCCCTAGTGGCATCATAGGAGCCTTAGTGCTCATAGTTTCAGAGTCTAGGTGGTAGGGAGTGACATACCTTACTCACATGAGAAATTTATTTTCTCCCAGGTCTCAGCGTATCTTCAGCTGAGCACAATGCATGGTTGAGGGTGAGTCGATAAAACCCATGATGATGGTATTTGGGCAGATTTGTAGGGAAAGGAACATGTATGCAGTTATAAAAGTTGACAGAACCATGTATGCGAAGGACATCCTACAAGACTGTTGGTTGCAGCGGTGAGAACCCTTGCATTCCGGTGGGTGGTTCTTCCTTTATATGGACATCAACACATTCTTTTGTTATGTTTGACCACAACTAGACATTACATACTGATATTGAGACAAGTACTCATTAAGGGGGTGCGTTGGAATATGTAATTCCTACTTGTCTCAGTTGTGACTTTCTATCTAGAGGAGTCTATTCCTATTCTTTAGGGTTGTTATATCTAGATATTCCTAGATTGGTGTGTGGTTGAGATATTCTCTCAACCAGGTGATTGTGTGTCCAAGATAGTCTACCTATCTTGAGACAACACTAAATGTATTTATATGTAATTTTATTTGATGTGAATATATGATATTGTGTGCACTATCAAAAGTTAAGTTGAGCATGTGACATCTTAGCTATACCGGCCAACATTATTATCAAATGAAAATTTCTCTGGCTAGGATATCTATCAATGTAATTAAGGGGAAATAATTTTTCAAAGCTAGTTTTTATTAAATTCAATACATAAAAGAGTTGTTTTTAGTGTGATTTTTTTATTTTCTAGTGTGGGAATTTTGGGGAAAAATTGAGATAAAACTAGCTATAGAATTGTCCTAGACATTTCCACCCAGATGAATGAGGAAGACCATTGTGATAGATGTAATCCAAAAATAAATAATCCATTTTTAATCTTCTAATGGGTTGAAGTTCGATATTTATTTCGCCATTACTTTGTTGCAATAAGAATATAAAAAATGTTAAATCTCAGATTTTTGTAAATGTTAAATCTCAGAGATATAGATAAATATCTTTCACCATTAATCACATCATTATTAAAATTAAAATTAATGTGATTAATGGGAAAAACATTTATCTACCATATCAAAAATATCATTCCACAACACAAAAAACGTGACTATAAAAACCTTTTAGGGGACGTTTGGGATAGTATAGACATTTAAGCAGTTTTGAAAACCACCCTGTTTTAGCATGGTTAAAACTTTCTACTTTTCATTTGCGTTTGGAGTTTTTTGTTTGGATTTTTTAGGTAGTATATCAATTCTTCATGCCTCAAACTCAATCGTGCGTGAAGGATCATGTGCAGAATAAAAGTTGCAGCACAAAAACATAACTCTTTTATATAGCAATTTCACATTCTTTTATTTATTTTTATATAGTTTATATTAATTTTTCCAACATTTTTTTATATAGTTTATATTAATATTTTCAACATTCATCTGAAAAATATACATATTCCAATCTTCTGAAAAAATAATTAACTAAAAAAAACTGTATTTCCAACCTTTTCTATCTCGAAAGCCGGAGAGCTTATATCGATTGCAGATTCTTCGACTTGTCGACGTAGCCAGCTGTGACCCTCCCTGTTGACGTTGACGTATAAACCCATTACCCTACCGAACTCGAAAACTCGCGAGAATTTCATAATCCAGAGCCTTCTGCCGCTGTCTGTCTTTTCACCATACTCACAGCCTGTATCCGTATCGATCTCTCGATGGCAATTTGCGAATGGCTGAATAAGTGAAATCCGTATCCGTATCTAGATCGCAGTTTGCGGATGGCACAGTAACAGAGACAATGAGGTGGCAACGCACTCTACATCAATGTGATGTGATTGGTTTGTTTTAGTTTGAAGTCCAAATTTTAAATGCTATAATTTACCTCCTCCAATGCTCCAGCGCCAAATATAAAAAACATTGTTTCGTATTAAATGATGCAAAACGATGGTAGAAGCTAGAACACAAGCCCTAGACAGCAGCAAGAGGATTCATAATGGGCGTTTCATTGCAGTATAAGCGATATGATAATCTGCTTGAACATTTGGTTGACATATTTGACCTTTTCCAGTAGTCTCCGCATTTTGTACCAGTGATTTCTCTTCTAATAATTTTACATGGTTTGATACTCTGGACAACCATGTCTTGGTACGGTATGCATCTCAATTTGTTGGAGTTACGATTTCCGTTGCACCAAAACCAGCAGGTGTTAGTAAAGAGACACATTGCTAGTTTTAAGCACATGCTACGCGTTGACCTTCTACACTACTATTAATTGTCGTTACACCAAAACCAACACCTGTTAGTAAACATACACATTGCTAGATTTAAGCACATGCTACGAAACACATAGGTAGTGTTCTGTTGGAGTCACGATTGCTGTTACACCAAAATCAGTGGGTGTTAGTAAACAGACACATTGCTAGATGTAAGCACATGCTACGAAACACAGGGAGCCTTGACTTTCTACACCGCTTGACCTTCTACCCCGCCATTAATTGCCATTACACCAAAACTAGCAGGTGTTAGTAAACAGACACATTGCTAGATTTAAGCACATGCTACGAAACACACAGGTATCGTTGACCTAGATTTAATCACATGCTACGAAACACACAGGTAGCGTTGACCTTCCACACCGCCATTAACGGGGAGCCAACAATCTTCCTCCCAACACGAGCCCAACACGAGCCCAGTGTGTTTCGAACTCGAGACCTCTAGCTCAGATACCACTTGTTGGAGTCATGATTGCCGTTACACCAAAACTGGCAAGTGTTAATAAACAGAGACATTAGTAGATTTAGACACATGCCACGAAACACATGGGGAGCGTTGACCTTCTACATTGCCATTAACAAGGAGCCATCACAATCGTGAAAAACTGATTATGGTAGATCCCATCGCCCAAAACAATAGTGTATTCAAATGTTCCACATTTTGATTGCCATTTCGGTTTTCCAGTTACTTCGTTTAAAAGTGTTCATCCGAGGTAAAGATTTAGCAAATAATGATATTCAAGAAAAAGTATGACGGGATGTGGATCTGATGATAAATTTTTCTACCAACGAAAGCTGCCAAATGAATGAGAATTTTTTTGGTGGCCTATATTTTCTATATTTTATGTTGCCAAATGAATGAAATCGTTTTTTCCGGCTTATACTTTCTATATTTTATGTTAGACAACATTTAATAATATCTTGATCTTGATACACCTTATTACATTTGAAAGCTTAATGAAAACATGGGAAGATAGAAAGCTTTATACAAATATGGCAGGTATATATAAACTAATAGGCTAAACAATTTAGCAATGTAATGGAAAACTAATAAATGGAAATATTATTGAAATATGATTAAGATTTCCATACAATTTTAACATTATTAGTCAAAAGGGTCAAAACTTATATGGAAGAGTTTGAAAATTATAATATAGTGGTAGAGATCTCACAATTGCTTAATGCTTTTATTATTTCACTTCAACTTCAAATACTATATTTTCTAATATATTTTATACTATATTTTTCGCTTCAACTTCAAATACTATATTTTCTAATATATTTTATACTATATTTTCTAATATATTTTTTTATACTATATTTTCTAATATATTTTTTTTAGATCTCGAATGTTTATAATTTAAGTTTAAATTAGTTTAAATTTGTTATAACTTCTAGTTGAAAATTACATTTGGATGCATCACTCTTAGTTGGAAGAGGGACATATTCAATTAAGTGGAAATTCAGTGTTCTTTAAATTAATTTATACATTTTAAATATGTTGTTAAAATGTTTTGAAAATAAAATATATGTTATGGAATGAATAGAAAAAAAATATATATTTGAATAAAAATTTATAATTTATGATGAGTAGTTTTGTTTACAAGTTGGAGATTCAATTTCTCAAATCTATTAAGTTGGAAAAAATAATCCTTCCCTAATGCTGAAAACATTCAACATCGATGATAAACTTTGCCTTGTCAAAAAGATAGCATCACTAAAAATATTGATTACTACACTTATTAACTCACTCGTATTGGGATGTAGAGTTCAATAATTGTGAAAAGATTTAGAAAATTAAAAGAACATTTTAGTGTGAAAAGAGAAAATTGTTGAACATGCTCTCTAAGTGGTTAGCATACTATTGGTTGAGGTTTTATTTATCTTGAATTAAAGTTTCTCAATTATGAATATAAATGAACAAGAAATTTAAAACATGAATTATTCAATGTACATAAAACTTTGTATGCACATTTAAGTTTAGATTAGTTTAAATTTGTTATAATTTTTAATTGAAAATTACATTTGGATGCATCAATCCTAATTGACAAAGTGACATATTCAATTAGGTGGTATTTCAGTGTTTAAATTAATTTATACATTTTAAATATGTTAATTTCTTGTGAAAACAAAAAATATGTTAGGGAATGAATAGAAAAAAAAATTATGTAGTTGAATAAACATTTATAATATATGATGAGTAGTTTTGTTTACAAGTTGGAGATTCAATTTCCCAAATCTAGTAAGTTGGAAAAAATAATCCCTCCTTGATGCTTAAAACTTTCAACATCAAGGATAGACTTTGCCTTGTCAAAAAGATAGCATCACTAAAAACATTGATTACTACATTTATTAACTCAGTCCTATTGGGATGTATTTCAACATCAAGGATAAACTTTGCCTTGTAAAAAAGATAGCATCACTAAAAACATTGATTCCTACATTTATTAACTCACTCCTATTGGGATGTATATTTCAATAATTGTGAGAAGATTTAGAAAATTAAAAGAAGATTTTAGTGTGAAAAGAGAAAATTGTTGAACATGCTTTCCAAGTTGTTAGCTTACTATTGGTTGATATTTCATTGATGTTAAATTAAAGTTGTCTCAACTATGAATATAAAGGAAGAAGAAATTTAAAACATGAATTATTTAATGTACATAAAACTTTGTATGCACATTTACTTAGCATTTTCAACATGTCACAAACTTTCCAAGTAAGCCTTCAAGGGGACTTCCATAACTATTATACTAATTGCAACTATGTTCTTAAAAAAATCCATATAATTTAAAGAATATAAAATAAATATTGGATTATGTGTTTAAGCCTATATTAGCATTGAAATATCATCTTCACATAAGTTGTATTAATTGTGTATGTGTTCTCCAAAAATAAATCCATGTAATAAATTTTACTTATTAGAAGTGCAAAGAATGTTTATACTAAAATTACATAATATCTTTTCTACTTATGTGAACAAAAAAAATGAATTTTGAGGAAGAATGTTGAATGGTTAGTGTTCAAATTTATAATTGCATAATTCCTTAAGTGTTTAAATTTCAGTAAGGTTAGCTGAAATGTAGTTCCTTGGTGGATACAAATTGCAGGTTATGAGAGTACCTCTCATATATAACATTTTAAGCAACCTCTGATGCACCACATGAACCTGTTATAGCTAGGGAAGCCCATAGTTTTATTTCCATGGCCCCTGGAACAAAATACCATAGTGCCCAAATGCCATGGAGTATTGTTTTCTTTATCCATTCTCCTCCTCCAGAGTGGAAACCAGGGAGTATTTCCATGGCCTCTGGAT